>KQ030507.1:29648-308940 GCA_000956045.1 Hirsutella minnesotensis 3608 | reverse complement strand
TGGCCGAGTCGGCGCGGCGCCGCCACCCGGGCGACTGGCTGTCGCTGTGCGGGCCCGTCAACAAGCTGCTGCTGTCCGTGGCCGCGCAGACGCCCGCCGCCGACTTCCTCAAGCAGAACGCGCTGCGCACCCTGCTCATGCGCCACCTGGCCTTCCTCTTTGCGCAGCACCCCGGCCTGCTCATCGTCACGCCCGCGACGCCCCTCGTCGGCTGGCCCCGGCGCCCCGGCGAGGACGCCTGGGGGCTGACGGACGGCAACCTAACGTTCCGCAACATGATGTACATCTTCCTCGCCAACATGACGGGCACCCCGTCCGTCGCCGCCCCCGTCGCCTACGTCGACCCGGACCAGGGCCACGGCCGCCTGCCCGTCGGCCTGCTGGCCACGGGCGAATGGGGCAGCGAGGAGCAGCTGCTGGGCTGGGCCGCCGACCTCGAGCACTACCTGCACAGGATCGTCTCGGGCGGCCGCCGGAGACCCGACGCCTGGGCCGACGTCATGGAAAAGGCGAGGGACGGCAGCGCGGCTTGAGCATGTCAATGACCTTGTTCTGCTTGACTCGTATGTTTTGCTTGACTCGTACGTATGGGGTCGGCGTAGATGTGTGTATAAAAAGTTCAAAAAGACACTGTACAGATACCCTTTCATGATGCCGTCACCCGTGTGCGACGCCAGTCCAGCCGTGCCGCCTCACTTCATGAACTGCGAGGCCAAGCCCGCCAGCCCGCCCTGCTTCTTGGCCTGGTTCTTGAAGTACATCTTCATGGCCATTTCGCCGGCCTTCTGGATCGTCGACTCCTTGCTCGCCCCGGCGGGCACCTTGCCACTGCTGGCCTTGTCATCAAACAGCTGCTCGTTTCATCCATCCGTTAGCAATGGGCCGTCGCCCGGTCTCGGGATCCGACGCACCTTGCTGGCCTCGGACATGGCCATGGCCAGGAACGCGCCCTGGCCGCCGCCGCCGCTCGCGCCCTTGTCACTGCTTTTCCCGTCCTGGCTGTTAAACATTTTAAAGGCCTGCATGGCGGCGGCGGCGCCGAGGCTGTTTTCGTCTCCGTGCGCGTTGTCGTTATACGCCTGCTTATGCTTGCGAGCAGCGTCTAGAGACCGAAAGGCCCGACGGTTAGACATGGTGTCTCGAGTGTATACAGCACCGTACGTGAGGCGTTGAGTTCTCACCTTCTTCGTCATAGTCCTCGTTTGCAAGCTGGTCCTTGCGCTGTCCTATGGCGCCCATGATTTGCGAAAACATGCCGCTGTCGCCCGAGGACCCGGCGAGCCGCGAGGCCTCTTGGGGCGCGTCGCCGAAGCCATGGTGGTTGTTGTTGTTGCCGTGGCTGCCTGCAGGGGTAAACCAGGACACGATTCGGTCAGCCAGAGTCTTGAGAGCTGGTTGCGTCTATTCTCGCGGTCTTGGGAGAGGGCCGCCGTCCCCAGGGCAGCAGATGAGGGGCAGGTGCCGTCAGCCATGGCGGGGTAAATTCAGCTGGCACTTGCAGCAGCCCGCAGTAGGGGACGTCACTTGCCTTGTCCTTTTGCCATGTTGACCAAGTCGGAACCCTTCATCGCGCACGTAAACTGAAAGAAAGAGAAACAAGGAGAAAAAACCAACCTTGGCCCTGGGACGAATTCTGTTTGTCCAAGAAATCTTTACCCGCGCTGAAGAGCTTATCCATCGTGGCGGTTGATGCGGGAACGAGTGAATCCGTGTTATGTGGAAGGAAAAGGGGGGAAGAAAAGCACCCCGATTGCGGCCGGAGAGGTATTCGCAAGCAAGTCGAGCCTTTGCGCATAAGAGAGAGAGCACCATGGGCCTCTCTGCTGTTATAGCCTAGACCTTCCTTGCCAGCTTGCCTCCCAACTCCGACACCCACCCTTGGAGCCAAGCTCAAGCTCAAAAAAGTGGACGATGGACCTCCCACCCCCTTTCAGCCCCGTCGCAGAGCCATTAGGTGCACGGCTCAGCTGAAAAGCCGGCTGCCTCAGACCACTTTTTCCCATGCCCGTCCGTATTAGCGAGAGATGGCCCGTGACTGTCTTTAGATGCGGACTCGGCAACGCTGATGCTACCTCTGCTCGCTTCTGCGCTGATGCGGTGCGGCATGCGCGACTTGGTTGAGCTCATGCTTGAGCCGTTGGATTTGTGAGTCGCTGCCTTGGTCTGCTGGGTCGATGGCAAAAGGCTCGGATGCCAGACCGAGAGACTCGTCATGTTTCGGGAGCCCATCCCGGTTGGGGGTGGTGGGTTAGACTCATACAAACAAGACGTCTTCCAACATGTACTTCGTACTTCGGCAGAGGACCCTGACTCACCAGCCATCCAGACTCATCCGCCTCGGGTAATGCCAAGTCATCAGCTCGTCTCCGCAAAGCCCCGTGCCCTGCCGTTGTCAAATACCTAGGCTTTCCGTACTCGTTCTTGGCTCTTGCTGCTGTCTTTCCGTCCATTTCATCCTCCCAATCGCCTCGGCGCGTGCCTACCGTTACCAAGTCTACGCAAAAAGTTCGAGCCCGGTATTGTCACAAGTCCTGCCAGTATATTCAACCTTGTTCGAATCGCCTCTTTATGTTGCTCCGAGGTATCATAAACGTGTAATCAAGAAAGAGAATAGAAAAAAAAAGCCCTCGAGTATTCCTCTGGACTGCCGTCGCAGATCTCTCCCGAACCCCTTTCCTCGCCAAGCAGCCGTCCAGTCGTAACTTGGTATCCGCGCCGGCCGTCATGATATGCATCCTGCTTGAAAATGTCGTCCCAAACTCCCAGCTTACACTGACCTACGTTCTTTTCCCATTGCACCCTCTCCCGAGACCACGTCGGCCGGGGGACCTTAATCAACCCATGGGGTGATCCATCATGGGCGCTTGCTGCGACGGGTTCGCATTGTTCCGCTTCTTCTCCTTCTTGGCCCATCGCAGGCCGCAGGCATTGCACAACGTCTTTGGTCCGTTTGGCCCCTTTCGCCATTCGGGTGAGTCCAGGGTACCTAGGATCCCGTGTCAGTAAGTGTCCACGTCAGAGACCGTCGCCTGGTGCGGCCAAAAGTCAAAAACATACCGCAATCTGTGCAGACGTATTCCTCCGTCGTCTTCAGCTTCTTCTTCTTCTCGCCCGGTCTCGACTCCCGATCCATGGGTATTGCGATGCCCGCGTCGCCTCGAATCAGCGTCGGACTCGCGTTGCCAGTCGTGATGCCCCGACTGCGCTCTCCTTCCAGGTATCGCAGACCCGTCAACATCTCGATCGTGTCTGCGTGGGAGGCCCCCTCGTAGCGCGCCATCTTGTCCCTCAGCGAGTCGGGCCGGCTACCTGCAACGGCTCCCTCGAGGTTTTCCCTTGTCAGCGCAATGTCGACTGCGCTGCGCTCCGACTGGTTGCCAGCCATGGGACCACGGAATAGCGGCGTCGAAGCTGATGTGGCTGTCATTTCCGAGGGCGTCACGTCGGACCTGCCCTCTTGGCTCTGCATCCACTGACGTTGAGCCTCGTCGGCGTCGGCCTCCTCTTCCCTCCGCAACTCCGCAATGCGCCGCCGTAATCGCTCGTTTTCAATCTTGTGCTCGAGAAAAGAGTCCAGCAGGCCGGCGTTCTTGGTCGGGTAAGGTCGCGCCATCATGAACACGGCCTGACAAAAGGGCGACTTGTTATTAGGGTTCGGCGCAAACTTGGCGGCGGCAATGTGCGCGTGCCCAACCGCCTCGAACATGGCGTACGTGCCGTCCTTTTTCTTGAAGCGGTAAAACATGCGGAGCGGATTGCCCGATGCAATCGACTCGTTCAGCTCGGACACGAAAACACCCCGGTCGTCGATGTGGATCAGGTCTTTGAGAAAACTGTCAAGTATCTCCTCCGAGGTGTAGCCAGCGACGCCGAGCACGCTGGGCGAGGCATATTTGATGCGACCATTGGCGTCGAGAATGTGCAAGAAGTCCTTGAGTTCTTCAACCACCTTTGCCGGCCAGTTTCTGCGCTTGGTAAACTCGGTGAGCGTGCTGCCGTTGGACAGGCTCATTTGCGCAAAGGCGCCGGGGGGCATGGGCCCCGCGCCGGGGACGTTGTTGGACGCCGTGTTGAACTGGTTCTCGGCCCGGGCGATGGACTCGTCGGTAATGACGCTGTTGCTCGCAATGCCGCCGTCGTTACCGGGCTCCGAGTTGGCCCCGTAGGATACGCTGATGCCATTGTCGTCGCCCGTGTCCATGGACATGGAAGCGTCCTCGAAGGAGCTGAGCATGGTATTATTGAGCAGCGCTAGGACATCGTTGGTATCCTGTTGGCTCAGCTCAATATCAGAGAAGCCGAAGAAGCTGCTCTGAGGCTGCGGCTGCCTGTGAGACATGATGGGTGTGCTTTCATACGGCCCGGCAACCCAGTCAGAGTCGTCCTGATTGTTGCATGAGGCGAGGGACAACGGCCGAATGGGACAAACACGGCCAGCGGCAGCTCCAACGGCTCAAGGGTCGTCGGACAGGCAGGCAGTACGGGTGACAGGCGCGGCTGTGGCAAGTGGGTCGCCGGGACGGTGAGGCTTAAAGCGTAGGGCGGCAGGGCGAAGGGCAACGGGTATGCGCAACGAATGTCGTTTGCTATCGGGGGCGGTTCGCGATGGCGGCCGGGGCGTAGGGCGACTCAGGGTTTTGTGAGTAGAAAGAGGAGAAGGAGTAAGAGATTTTGGCTAGAGGTTAGCTCAGCAGCGGTTTCCCTTATTAGCACCACGGCGACGGGCGGAGGGTAGCTGGCAGCCGCAGCGGCAGGAGGATGATGGGATGGATTAATGATACCGGGGCTGGCCTGGCCCCAAGGTTGGGACCGTCGAACGAGGCGCTAACCGGGGCCCTAGCCTGTCGGGCCCCATTTTGGCTGCTAAGCTGTAGAGGGGCAGAGGGGCTAAGTTAGTGGATAAAAAAAAACATACTCCCTCCCCCCCCCCTCTGTCAGCACAAGCACTGGTAGAGCTGTGCTTGAGTTGAGCACTGAGAGCGAGAGAGATAGAGGGGGAGGGGGCGTGTTTTTCTTCACCCGCAGCGAGGGGCAAGAGTGGACGGATGCTATCGAGGTACTTGGCGAGTGATCGGCGTGCGGGCGTCGAGACATGTACCTGCAGTAGGAAGGAAGCCGACGTTTTGTGCAGGCACCCCGTCGCCACTCCCCTCTCCCTCACCTTGGCCTGGAGGATCAAAAGAAGGTACCATGGAGACGTGAACTTTATCCCCCAGAGAAGCGGCACGTACTGTGTTCGGGCAGCGCAGCAAATCAAGACAGCACGCACGCACATGCTCGGTGACTGACGGTATAGTCGACAACCTCGGCGAAGCAGACGTGATCTATGGTGCAAGGCCGCGTCTGTTGGCCCGACCGGCGCTACCGGCTCTGTTCTGTGCTCTCCGTGCTGTTGGCGCACCGGCAGATCGCGGAGCAAGTCCTCCTTGCCTAGAAGTACGGGTACTATCTTTGGTACCTTACTGAACCAAGTATGGCAAGTGGCAAGGGATGGCGGAAGCAGCACAATCCGCATGCCCTCTAGCTCGGGGCGATGGCGAATTCTGATGCACTTTGCTAGTCACGCGGGCCGCAACGACAGGGTCAGGGTCAATTGACGGTACAGCGCACTGTGGCCCATCTCGAGATAGGTAGGGTGTCCTAGTGCAGAAGGTGCGGCCGTCGATTAGCTTGCCCCCTGCTTGACAAAGTTTGGCTGGTCCAGGGCTCGGAGGACAGCAATATATCAAACCACGCAAGGTTTCCTTTTCTTTTCATCTCCTTCTCGTATTCACCCATTGGCGTTTCGAGACTTGTCCAATCGTCGAGCACAGTACACTGCGCGTGCCGTGCTGGAATGGCGGGGTGGCAGAGGTCCAGACGTGACCGCCCTCGGCCAAAAAGATGGCACCGGGCAAATCCACGCCGGAGGATGCATTGCCATTTGAAGCTCGGTTTGAAAATAGGGGTCCTTGTACTCTCTTGCTGTTGTCTAGAACATGTACAGTACGAGATGTGAGTATCTGCGGCTGCAGTCGCACAGCAAGCACGGTGTTGTACTGCGTCGCATGCCCGTGGCTGCCCAAGGAGAGGCGACTGTACGAATATGCTAGCCGAATATGACGGACTCGCTGTGCAGGCAGGCGACTGTTGTTGTTGGTGTACCCTAGGTGGCGCCGGTTGTGTAAGTTGGGCGTCGGGCGATTACAACGAGGCCGAGCGTTGTCGATCAAGCACGTATGGAGATCCCAAGTATCCGGTACGGAAATGCCAGAAGGGTCCAGCAAGTGCCACTTCCCTGTTGGAGCTGGCATGGGAAAGCAGAATTGCCATGCGCACATTGTGTCTACCTGGGTAAGCTAATGATGCTAGTCTGCCGATCCCAGCGCACTCCGAATGGGCAGGCGCGTGCGAATGTGTGTGGATGAGAAACTGTGGGCAGCAGGTAGTCGGTACACGGTCCTGCCATCCCGGCCCTCTGTAGGGTCCTCCAGGGTTGTCTCAGCTTTCGAATGGATCTCCCGTCTTGGCAGCCAGGCAGCCAAGTCCAGTTGACGTGGCGAGAGAATGGCGTTTCGTCCTCTTCTCCATCGACATTTCCACAATGCGCCATGCCGCACCCACGGTGCCACGCATGCCTGCGAAATTGGCAGCCTGCATCGTGGGCTCTGCCCTCAATAAAAAACACGAGACCAGGCATTGCTGCTCGCCGCTCAGGTCCACAGTCCGTTCTGGCCTTGTCGGCGATGCGAGGAACCTTTCAGCCCTATCAAGCTCTCAGTCTCCGCAAAACCCCCAAAGCATAAGTTGCTGAGGTTCCGGCCGCAAGGGCATGGCACTGAAATATCCGCGGCCATGGTGGCCGAGTGATAAATGACGAGCGCAATGTCGTGGTCGGGGATACGGTTGGCTCTGCGGTGGCGACTTTTGAGACACGCTGACGTAGCCACTATCAATGCTTCCCTGATGACGGTGTATCTTGCTTTTCGGCGTCAGTCGCCTCTTGAGAAAAGAGGGCGACTGCTTGGCACTCGCTCAGGTGCTCGTCCGAGCCGAGAATAAGTCAAGGCTCCAGCAGAGTTTCAGCAGTACGGAATACGTCGAAAATGCAAGCACAGGGCGACAGAGCACAGCCAATCAATGTCAGCATAGGGCGCAAAAGTTGCCCGATTCTGAATGCGAGGCTCAAGATCCACCGTCATGGTTCCACTCGGATAACTCGGGGCCAGGCACAGACCATCGTTGGTAGCAGAAGGATGTTCCCTCTCTCAATTCGATTTTTCATGAGGGATTTCTGGTTTCAGTCTTGGGTATACGCAGCTTCCGTAGCAAACGCGGCAAATGTCCTATCCTATCTTCTGAGGCGCGACACTCGATGGATGAGATCTACAACGGGCACTCAATTCGCATCCTCAACTGAGGACAGCCATAGGGGTCCTGGTCAACCAATGGGCCCGACATGGCCGTTTTGCGACTGACGCCAAAGGCTAAAGGTGAGATACGAGGCAGGGGCCGGGCCGCAGGATCTCTGACGGATTAAAGTCCCTTGTCCTGCCGATCGAGGCGAGTTGACAAGCTCGAATCCTTTGATAGGGGATCGCCCTTGATGGATTGGCATGATTGTCGAGTTGCTTCCCTTTCGGCTTTTGTATTCCCTCCCATGGCGTCACTGAGAGGCACCGTCAAAGTGCCATGTCCTCTTTTCGAGTTGGAGGCTGTTTTTCGGCTCCGTCGCCTTTGTCAAGACTCTACCAGACTAGAACTAGGAGACGCAGGCTCAAAGTCAAAGTCCCGGGAGAATCCTAGCTGCGCTCACTCATCAATCGCCTCCTGTATATGTATGCTTGTCAAAGTCACTGTGGAGCGGTTAGGTTTGCACCAACCTCGATTTGGCGATTGTGAAGCCGCAGTCAATGGCCATCTCCCGCCGGAACGTGCGCATCGAATCCCCGGCGGACTTTTGTTGGAAAAGCGCCGAGGCATTTCCGGGAGGAGAGGCCGCTGAGCTTGCCGCTGAGCTTGCCGCCGTCATCAGCAGGCAGCAGCCAGATTTCATCACGTGACAGCGCTCGTCGTCGCGGTCCCCACCGCAGCATCTTGAACCAGTTAACGCGTGTTGCGTCGCGTCTGCCAGACCGCATTGCTGCTTGCCGGATGTTGGGGTATTTCGCTGGCTTGGTGCATCGAACGTCAAGTGTCGAATCTGGCATACCTGCTTGTCTGCTCGGTGGCCCAGCATGTCGCGAATCGATAAACTGTCCATCTCCGGCGTGCGGTCGTTTAGCCCAGCTGTCCGAGAAGCCATCCAGTTCAACACTCCCTTGACCCTCATTGTTGGCTACAATGGATCCGGCAAGACGACCATCATCGAATGCCTCAAGTATGCCACCACCGGAGAGCTGCCTCCGAATAGCAAGGGTGGTGCTTTCATCCATGACCCCAAGGTCAGCCTCTCACATCACTGCTTCGTTTTCCTTAGACTGATTTGATCGGCAGCTTTGCGGAGAAAAAGAAGTCATGGCACAGGTGAAGCTACAGTTTCGATCCATCAATAATCGTCAACATGTCGCGACTCGAAGCATCCAGCTCACCGTCAAGAAGACGACACGCTCGCAGAAGACCCTCGACTGCTCTCTCGTGGTGGTGAATAATGGAGAGCGAACAACCACCTCGACGCGGCAGGCGCAGCTTGACGAGATGATACCGGAGCGCCTCGGTGTTTCACCAGCCATCCTGGATGCCGTCATCTTTTGCCACCAGGACGAATCCTTGTGGCCATTGAGCGAACCGGCCGCGCTCAAGAAACGGTTCGACGAAATCTTTGAAGCGCTCAAGTATACAAAAGCCATCGACAATCTCAAGGTTCTCCGCAAGAAACACGTCGAGCAGCTTGGCAAGCTGCAGAATGACGAGGCACACAACAAGACGAACAAGGATCGTGGTGAGCGAGCCGAGAAGCGGATGACTCTCCTTCAGGCGGAGATTGAAGATGCCAGGGAGAAATGCGAAGCTCTGACCTCCGAGATGCAAGACACACAGGATAGAATTAAGGAAAAGCATCAGCAGGCCAACAGCTTTCTCCAGATTGTGCAGAATCTGAGCAATAAGCGAGAGCAGCTCGAATACAGACAGGACGCCGTCAACGAGCTCAGACAGACGATTGATGAGCTTCACGAAGATGATGCTTCTCTCGAGCGCTCGCTCTCCCAATACGAGCAGAGCATGGACCGATACCGTGAGGAGTCTGAGCAAAATAAGACGCAGTACAATGAGCTCCAGCGAGAATTGGCCGGTTCACGCAAGAATCTTGCCACCAAGCTGTCGGAACAGGGAAAGCATCAATCAGACAAGGATAAATACGAGCGTCAGCTCAAGTCCCGTATGGATATGATACAGGAGGTTGCCCGCTCTCACTCGTTCAGAGGCTTCGATGGAGACTTGACAGACCAGCAAGTCAGGGCCTTCAACGACAAGATCCAGAAGCTGCTCGATGAAAAGAAGCGGGACCTGGAGCGGGTGCAGCGAGATAACTCGTCCGAGCTAGATAAATCAACTGCAGTCATCACGGATCTTGAAGGCCGCAAGGCTGCGCGGACCCAGGATCGCGTCTCGGCCAAGCAACGTCTGGGGGCTATAGAGAAGCGCACAAACGTTTTGAAGACTGAATCAAACATGATTGATATCGACGAGGGCGCCAAGGCTCTACTTGACACTCAGCTTGATGAGATTCAAACCCGGCTGCAACGCGCACAGCAAGAGCTTGAAAAGTCTGACTGCGACCAGCATTTGGCCGACGAAAACGACAAGCTGATGCAATTGGAGAACGAAAACGAGAAGCTTGGGCGAGAGCTTGTCGAGTGCACTCGACTTGCGTCAGAGAGAGCTCAGCTTGACTTTAGAAAGAAGGAGCTTGCCGATCGCAAGCGCAAGCTCGACACTCTGACAAGCACTTGGAAGTCGAAGCTGACCAATGTCATTGGCGACGATTGGGACCCGGCCACGGTTGAATCTAAGTTCCAGTCCATCTTGGCGCGGCAGACGCGGACGGTACAAGAAGCGCGCGGCAAACGGGAGCAAGCCAAAGAGAAGCAACAGAAAGTGGAATACAAGCTCAAGAATGCCAAAGACTCCCAGGACTCAAAGTCTCAAGATGCTGCAAAGTGCAAACAAGAAGTCTTGACGGCACTCCGTCGCGTGCGAGACAACGCCGTCATTGAAGAGTACCCGGAGGAGGTCGAGGCTGCACAAGGACAGGTTGAGGAACTCAGGAATGAACTTAGTCTTTTCGACGCCCTCGTCGATTACTATACCAAGTGCAAGCGCCTTCTGGATTCCAAGAGAAGATGCCTCCTCTGCGATAGGCATTTCGATGATGGCCAAAGCGCGAGCATGGAGCGATTGAGCAAAAAGATTGACAAGCATCTCGATCCCAAAGGAAGATTGGCTGCGGAGAAGGACCTTCAAGATTACACGACTACGTTGGAGTCACTGCTGGCAGCTCGGCATTCTTACGACAGCTACGACCGGCTGTCCAAAGAGATTCCGAGCATACGCGATGAGTGCAAAAATATTGAGAGCGAGTACGACCTGATGGACCGGCAAATGGAAGAGTTCGAATCTCGAGTATCGACCGAGGAGGAGAAACTGCGAGATGTTGAAGAGCTTTCTAAGACTGTCATCAGTATCTCTCAAACGGTCAAGGATATCAAGGACTCTGAGACTCAGGTCGATCGCATCGTGTCGCAGCAGATGTCAGGGGGATCGACTAGGAGCGCGGACGAAATTCATGAGCTCCAGGCCACACTCGCTGAGCAGATGCGGAGCCTCAAGGGCCGAATCACGAAGATCACCAATGATAGGCAGCGGATGCGGGATCTGCTCAACTCCTTGGAGCTAGAAAAGAGCGAGCTCAACAACAAGATTGGACGGGCGGCGGGACAGTTGGAGAAGAGAAAAGGCTTGCAGAGCCAGATTCAGAATCTGAAGGAGGAGCTCGCCCACCAACGGGAAATCATGCAGAGGGCGGACGAGGAGTTGGAGACGCTGGAGCCAAGCATCTCAGAAGCGCGCTCGGTCCGTGACGAGACTCTCCGCCAAGGACGCACCAAAGAGCAAGTGATTGTGGATGAGAGAGACGCCATCGCAAAATCCGTCAGCGAGATCAGGATGCTTGACAGCGATATCCAAGACTACGTTGACCGAGGAGGCCCTTCGAATCTGGCGTCGAACCAACGAGCGATAGCCACGCTGGAGCAGGCCATTGGCAACACGGAAAAGGAGATAGCGGATCTCACGGTGCGGACGAATAAGCTCAAGCAGGACATTGACAGCGGCGACCGCAAAAAGAAGAACATCAGCGACAATCTCAATTACCGTAAGCATCTCGGGATGCTGGAGGAGCTTCGCCGGGACATTGGCGAGCTCGAAGACCGCAACGCGCACGAGGACTACGAGCGGCTGCAGAGCGAGGCGCGGACGCTCGAGAACCAGTCGAACCGGCTGCTGGCGGAGCGTGGATCCGTCATGGGCACCATGAAGACCAAGGACGAGGAGCTGGGCCGGCTGCTGCAGGAGTGGGAAATGGACTACAAGGACGCCAAGCAAAAGTACCGCGAGTCGCACATCCGGGTCGAGACGACCAAGGCGGCGATTGAGGACCTGGCGCAGTGCGGCGCGGCCGTGGACAAGGCCGTGATGCAGTTCCACTCGATGAAGATGGCCGAGGTGAACCGCATCGCGGGCGAGCTGTGGCAGAGCACGTACCAGGGCACCGACATCGACACGATCCTGATCCGGTCCGACAACGAGTCGAGCACGGGCAAGCGCAACTACAACTACCGGCTGTGCATGGTCAAGCAGGACACCGAGATGGACATGCGCGGGCGCTGCTCGGCGGGCCAAAAGGTGCTGGCCAGCATCATCATCCGCCTGGCGCTGGCCGAGTCGTTTGGCGTCAACTGCGGCCTCATCGCCCTCGACGAGCCCACGACCAACCTCGACCGCGACAACATCAAGAGCCTCGCCGAGAGCCTGCACGCCATCATCAAGGCGCGCCAGGCCCAGAGCAACTTCCAGCTCATCGTCATCACCCACGACGAGGACTTTCTGCGCCACATGCGCTGCAGCGACTTTTGCGACAGCTTCTTCCGCGTCAAGCGCGACGAGCGCCAGAACAGCGTCATTACGCGCGAGAGCATCACGAAAATCTTTTGATTCTTCATCTATTCGTTACTCTGCGTGCATAAATGTGTGGCGGGAAAGCATATGCTCTTGTACATGAATGTGTCCTCGTCTCCGTCGAATCGAGGCGAGGCCTTGCATACATCTCTTGGGTGTTGAGGCGTCGACGGGGGCATGCCGTGATATTCCAAGCGTCGCCACGCGGTCGACGCTCCTGAATCAAAACATCAAGATGACCCTCTTTGCGTACGCTTTCGCCTTGACTCGTACTTGTAGTTGCCCATCACCCTGATATGCCGAGCACTCTCTGGCGCTCTTTGGATATCCCCAAGCCTCGCCATCAACTTCTCGCTGGGCACCCAGCAGCAGCTCTCACCACGCCGGTCCCTCCCAATCCTCTAGAAACTCGCCTCGGCCTTCGAGCCACGCCATTGCGGCTTGCCGTCTGGCGGCGCGCGCGCGCAGGGCACGCAGAATCAGCCCAAGGACGAGCAGAAGGACCACTGCTCGGCGAGCGGGGAGCCGTTCCTCAGGGCTCGTCAGCCGCGGCGCCGTCGGCTGCGTCCTCGGCCCCGGGCTCGGCTGCTGCGGTCGATGGGGCTGACTCGGTATCTGCTTGTGCGGCTGCGTGAGGTTGAGCTTCGGCTTCTGCGTCGGCTCCGGCGTCGGGCATGTCGGTGTTTTGCTCGTCGCCTTCCTTTGCCTTCTTAGGGGTCTCGGCCTCGAGCGCCTGCTCCGCCTCACGTTTCGTGCCTGCCGCCGGGCTGCTTCGGGTCTCGTCCTCGCCGTCCTCGGCCTTCGCTCCGTTGGCTCCGTTGGCTCCGACGGCGGCGTCAGCAGCGCCGTCCATCGCATCGGGAGCGACCGTTTGCCCATCTTCCATCGCTTCGTCGCCCTGTGGTTGGGGCGCCTGCTGGTGGTGGATTACATCCTCGTCATGCTTACGACCAACGGCGGCCGCCACATCGATGCCCTGCATCAGTATGCCGTCCTCGCCGACGTAGCTCGTCGTGACGCCCTGTGGTCCCGTGTCGTTGACGCCAATCTCCTCAGGCCCTCTGACGTGGGGCGTCTCAGCATCATCCTCGCCAGCGGCGTGCTTGGCGGCCGTGACGTCGTCGTCGTCGTCGTGCATGTTGCGGTCCTCGTCGCCTGGCGATCCCTGGCTGCGAGTGAGCTGGCTAACGGGCACCACGCCGGCACGCTGTTCCTGGCGAAGCAGCTCGCCCTGAGTGACGCCCCTAGCGTGGCCCGTCGACGGGACGCCATTCACGCTTACCGACACCGTCTCGATGCTGCCCACGCCATTGGGTCCGTCGATCGTTTCGGTGCCCTCGCTGTGGATCTGCGCTCCGGCGCCGCTCCCTGCGGGCGTCGACCCCGACTCTCCGGTGCTCTCGGGGCTCCTTCGCGTCAGCCAGGGGATCGGGGTGAGCAGCGCGCCCCCAAGCGCCTCGTCGGATCCGAGGGCGGCTGTCGTCGGGTTACTCCACGTCACCGTGGCGGCTGGGTCCTTGGCCTCATCGCCGAGACCACTGGCGCCGCCGTTGAGGCCCGTCATGTCAGAGATGGCCGGTGGCAGCGGATACACGCTCGTGCCCGAGGTGACCTGGACGACGCGGTCGACGGCGTGCAGGTATGGGGCGAGCGCCTTGTAGTGGGCGCGCGGCTTGAGGACCAACTCGGCTAGGCGCTGAATCGTGTGCGGCGCGTCGTCGGTAAAGGTCTCGAGCTTAGTCTTGATGGCGGCCAGCTGGTCGGCGATTTGCTGAGGCAGCACCACCGCGTCCGACGGAGGCTTAGCGGCATCCTCCTTGACTGAAGCGACATCCGCGGCGTTGCCTTCTGCGTCTGCCTCCTTTTCCTTGTCATCGGCGGGCGCGGTCTCCTTGACCGTTTCTTGGGACGATGGCTCTATAGTCGACGACGCGAGTGGCGACAGCAAGCGAGGATGCTCGGCGGGAGGCGGCAATTTGGGGATCGGAAAGGCCTCGTGTGCAATCTAGGCGCGCATCAGAACAGTGTACCGTCTCGGGCTCGTTGTGCTTCGACTGACGGACCTTGTCTAACGTCGCCATCATCTCTGCTCGCAGACCTGGCCACGATGCTCTGGCGCAAACATTCCGTCAGCAACACGCACGAACAAGGTCTCGGGCGGGCGCGCTCCTACTTTTTTATGGGGTCGCCCGAAGCGAGTCTTGCCAGGACCTCATTGTCCGTGTCCACGTCCATGCTGGCGGTGTCGCGCGTCGACGGGACGTGTCGTGGGGGTGCAGAATGGCGATGCCGTCCGGCATTTGGATTTAAGATGGTTGTGACGGCCCGGGCCTGCGGTGAGCGGCCTCTCTTTTGTCACTGGTGATGAGACGAATGGGGCACTGACGGGGGTAGCTCGTGGGTACCTGCGTCTACTTCGTAGCTCGCTCTACAGAATACCCGTTACATGCATAAATAGCACCAGCAACCCAAGGCACATTATGTACCTTGCAATGGGAGGAATCTATCTACTAAGGTAGGTACCCAAATGACCCAACTCAACGCGGCACCTGATACATGCACTTGGCCGGGTCCAGGATGACTTCGAAATCGACTGCGTCAAAGGTGCCAACTGCGCACGACAGGTCGTGGAAGCCCTCGAGCCCCGTGACGGGCAAGTCGCCCTCGGCGTCCGTCTCCTCGTGCAGGTCCCAGCCGGCGACGCGGGAGCCGTTGCGCGTAAAAAAGACGTCGACGCGCGGGCGGTGCTCGACGGCGCCCGGGCCCAGCGTCATGCCGATGCCGTACGTGTCGCCGCAGCGAAACTCGGCCGTCAGGTCCTTGCCGCCCCAGCGGTCGTTGACGTAGCGCCGGCCGTCGTCGCCGTGTACGCCCAGGCTCCCGCGGTGCCAGCCGGGCAGCCGGAAGGACGGATAGGGCAGCGCCGCGAAGCCCAGGGCGACGGTGTTGTTGGCGCCTCGCGCGCGGCCGCCCGCTCGCAGCCGTACCTCGTAGTAGACGGTGACGGCGCTCCCGGTGCGCGTCGGGTCGTGCAGGGCGGCGGCGTAGAGCGGCGGGTAGGCGATGATGCACCGGTCGGGGCTCCCGTCGGGCGTCGTCACCGCCCAGTGACCCTTGGCCAGCCACTCGAGACGGCCGCCGAAGCCGGCAGGCTCCATGAGCCGAAAGTTGGACGACTGCAGCGCCGCCCGGCCCGCGTCGTCGAGCGTCAGCGGCGGCACCAGAGGGAACTGCCGACACCACTCCTCGCCGGCCTCGGCCTCGGCCTCGGTGGCATTGTTGGCGTACGAGCGGTCGTGGGCGCTGAAGAAGGGCGGGGGCGGAGGGAAAAGCGAAGTGTCCGGCACGGCCGTCTGCCAGTCGTGTTTTGCCTTGTCCTTGCCCGACGCCGACGACGGCTGCGCTGGAGGGGGAGCTGTCCAGTCATGGGCAGATCCTCCCGGTGGTTTCGATTGCTGTCCGTCCTTCATGTCGGCGGCTGCGGGCTGGTACGAGGGCGGCGGCGGCAGCGACACCTCAGCACTCGTCCGGTGCTTCTCTTTCCTCCGGCCAAAGCACATGACTTGGCCGTGTCTGAGTCTCCGCTCACGCTAGCTCGTTCTCGCAAGATTGGTCTGATTTTCTCCGAGGACGGATAGAGAGGTGATGCGTAACGTGCTGTACTTTGTATCTGTTGCCTTTCCTGGCGCACGATATGTCTTCGAAGACGAACGATTAAGGATGGCGAGCAGGCCAACAAGTCGACGTTGTATAGATGCCGAAATTCAGGGTAATCCAAGTCGCAAAGAGAAAATCTTAAAAGTCCTTGTCGCTTGTCGCTGTCTTTTTGCTGGCTGCCCGTGGCTCAGTCAGGTGCCTCGCGCTGCGCCTGCCGCCCGGATGCTTGGCGCCACGCAGCCCTCGTCACTCGATCCCCGCGGGGCGCGGCACGTGGCTGCCCACGCACCCACGTAGGTATGTCCGGTATGTACCTACCTAGGTAGTAGGTACCTATGGGGTGCCACTGCTTGTGGAATGTGGACGTCAATCTTGTCGGATCCCCGCCCAGGCGCCGCCAGTACTGTATAGGTACCTAGGTACGTACTGTATTCGTGCCCCCGCTTGCATCCACGGCGGCCTCCCTTGGGCCTACACTTTGCAGCGACAGCTTCATAGCCAGTAATCAAATTACTCAGACAACCGTAGCGATTAAACTGACACATGACTTCGCCCGAGACTTCAGCCTTAACCTGCTTTGTATTGTCGAGCCTAACCATCAGAGACGCCTCCGTGATGCCCATGTATGCATCGTCCTTTGAAGTTTGGACAGAGGTCAGGGCTCAGAGCTAAGGGCTAAATCTGCTGTGGTGGTGACTGACACCCATGACAAATAGTCCGTCCTGCTCTTCCTCGTATGTATCAACAAGCCCTATACTAGTATATACTGTTCCAGCTATCAAACGGTATGGACAATGCTGGCCAAATATAACAGTTGGGTTGGCCACTCGTCAGTGTCGTCATATGTACACACCCACCTCGAGGAACAAAGGCCTCCTCAACAACGGCTCAGTGCTCTTCTCCCTCAAGCGTTGGCTTCCGCGCTGCTAGGAAAGAAGAAGGCCACAATGGCAATGATGATGTAGACGGCGCACAGCAGAGCCCCTTCGAGATAGTTGCTGCGCCCGTCCAGCACCAGAAAATTGACCATGAACGCCGACACGAAAAGGCTGACCGTCTCAAAGAGCGTGAAATAGAGCGTCATGTCGCGTCCAATGATCCACCCCAAGATGACCACGAGCGGCGTCACGAAAATGGCAATTTGGATAGAGCTGCCGACGGCGACGCCAATCGCCAAGTCCATCTTGTTTTTAAGGGCAACCGTAATGGCCGTGACGTGCTCGGCTGCGTTGCCCACAATCGGAAGGATAATAAGACCGATGAAAACCTCGCCGACAGTCGACGTCTTGGTCACGGCCTCAATGGAGCCAACCAGGAATTCGGCACAGACTGCCACAAGTCCGGTTGTCACCAAGAGCAGCATGACGGAGGCGATGCGCGTCAAATGTTCTTCCTCGTCATCATCGTCTGGCTTGCCCGAGTCGGCACCGGAATTCAGGGAATTGAGCGGTATCTGAGATGGGAGCATTGCGCCTGGGGGTCGGAAGTGGTACTGGCTTCCGACCCTGTCGGGCAGGGAGTTTGTGCGCCTGATGCCGTATCGTACACGCGGCACCGGGCCCATCGCAGCCTGCTGAGACGAACCGGAGGGGTCTGAGTTCTGCATGAAGACGGCGGGCGCCAGGTTCTTAACTGAGACCCCACGCAGGATAGGGAATGGTCTGCGTGAGGGGTTTGCCGCGATGGCATTCTCTTCGCCGGCAGCAGGAGGTATGATTTCGTCGCGGACAGCAAAGTCAACGCGGCGCGGTTCGCCGTTGGCTTGCTCGTGCTGCACCATTTCGGGATACTCGCTGATGGTCGGTTGCAATTCGTCAAGATCGTCATCATGACGATGTCTTCTGTGGCGCCGTCTGTGACGATGACGGCGATGTTTCTTGCTGCGCTTGCGGGGTGTCTCATCCTCGGTCTCGTCCTGAGTCTCGTTGGAGTGTATGTGAGGGTGCATGCGTGGACGGCCACGGGTAGAGGAAGTCTCTGATGCAGCCTCATCGCAGTTACTTCCATTGCCATTACCCAATGGGACACGACGGTTGCTGCTCGAGTCGCCCGTATCGCACGAGGCGACGGATGATTTCCTCATCCGACCCTTCTTGAGGACCTGTTTCATCTTTTTGCGCATTGTGTCTCTAGAGTGGCCGGATGAGTCCGAGTCTGAGCTTGAAGACGAGCTGTCGTCGGAGCTCGAAGTGTCTAGCCATGCGGCAGCCGGACCAGGGATAGACTCTGCATCGACAATGTGCTGGGGTGTCGACTCGTACATGTACGCATGCGACTTGAGCTGAAAGAGCAGATAGATGACATAGACGAGGAGTAGGATCTGCAGAACGTTAATCCAAAATACGTCAATTGCGGAGGAGCTTCCCCTACCACGCTGGTTCCGCGGCTAATTTTAAGAGATTCCTTATCGGCAAGCGTGCCGTCTTTAAACGAGGCATGAAAGGCAGTCTATGATTCGTGAGCCACATGTGCAAAAGGTCTCTAGCAGCCGATACTTACGGGAAGTACGAGACTAATGACGCTCAAGCTGAGAAGACAGGCGCTCATTTGAGTGACGGTGCTGTTGTAAATCTGCGTCTGATCAGCGCCGGTGCACAAGTCTGATGAGCCCAGAGGTGGCACAAACCTGTTCCCTATACCGAAGACCGCCAAGAAAGAAGCCCATGCCCAGAATGAGTAGCAGATTGGCCAAAATAGAGCCAAGCAGGGATGCCTGGACGATTCGGATTTGGTTCTACGAAACGGTTAGTGGCGTGCAGCCAACACGGGTAGTGGGTCTGTGCTACACACCTTGACGAGAGCGATGCTGCATCACGAACAGACTTTGGTCAGCACGTTGAAGTATACAAGATTGGATGAAGAAGTTTGGAAGCAATTGGTCGAGGACGCGCATAGGCGTCATTGAATGCATACTTACATGCTGTTTGCTTGGTCAGCGGAGAACGTGGCATCGTCAACGAGCAGCGTCACTTACAAGATGATGAGCTCAACTGCGTTGCCAAAGGTGATGTTGAGTAAGGCTCCGAGAGCGTCGCCCATGTTACTGGCCACCGACTCGGTTGCAAAGCTGAGGAGGCCGGCGAGCGGGATGACGGCTATGCAGTTCATGGCGAAAACGATGCCTCCATGTACGCCGTTGACGTTGGCTACGACGATGCCGATGGGCACGAAGACGAGGAGGACGTTGAGCCAGCTATAAGTGGCGACGAGCCAGAAAGAACGTCGGACTTCTTGTACAAAGCCTCTATGCTTCTTTGGTGGGCCAGTGCCGTCTTGATTGGTGTCATTGGTGGTGCCAGGTGCCGCGCCAGGTCCTATGACAGACCCCTGCTTCTCATCTTGCGGTGACGAGACAGCCTCGAGCTTTGTCGAGAGGGAACTAAATGATTCGTCCGAGCCTTTGGCCAACTTGTCGCTCGTGAACTCGACGGTGGTCGGGCGAGCACTGCCTTGGGCCATATCGCGGTGAAGGGCGTCATTGTTTTCCGAGGAAGCATTGGTCGTGGTGATTATGGCGGCGTCGTCGTTTACGGGCGGTCCATGGACTTTGGTAACAGCACGAGAGCGTGGGCTGTCTATATCGGGGGGGTCGGCGGAGCTTTCCTTCATCGAAAAGGCCTGGACAACACGGTGGTGGCTGTCGACGGTGAGGCCTGTGATTTGGTCGTCCCGAGCGCTCTCGCTACTCTGCTGCAAGCCGAGGAGATTCTAAAGAATCGATGCGTGGAGGCGGCAACACCAAGTACTGCGAGGCAGTGGAGTTTGCTTTAGACGAGACAGCAAAAAAAGGGAGACATCTGCAAGAATAAACAAGCAGTGGCAGAGGTATAACCTGGGGGAGGGCTCCTGGAAACTTGTTGGACGAGATGGAAGGGGGGGCGTTTCTTATTATGGGATGGAGACAAGGGGTCGAGGGCAGGGGGGGAGCGGTGGCTCGTGAGTGGGAACCTGTGGCTGATGAGCCTCTAGCTTTGTTCAGACTGTCCTCGAGGCCGGCAGTTACCGTGGGGAAGGGCCGACGCTGCATGGGCTCCGCAGGTACCACTCGGCGGGAGAAGTCAGGGCCACTGTACGGGGACTGCGCATGTACTTTGTCCTTTTGCCTTGGACCGGCCAAAAGATGCCGACAGCACAGCGTCCCCGCCGGTCGGCCTGTAGGACAGCAAAGGCAGGCAACACAAACAGGTTGGAGAGGAAAATGACGGCGGAATTGCAGAGATCATCATTCCGTGTCACAGCAACGTTTATGCGGATGGCGGGTTCTTGCGCAACTGCCCGGATTGGGGCACCGCATGAAGGCGTCGGTGTTGTCTTGTGGGGAACCGTGGACAGGGATACACAGGTACGTACCTTGCGCACCTGCGTCTGGCCGTGTGGCGGTGTTGATGGTGCCTTGCCAGGAGCAGCAGGAGTCGGCCAGCACAGGCAGGCATCAGCAGGAGTCGGCCAGCACAGGCAGGCATGGGGGACTCTGGAAGGCAAGCGTTGCCTTGGCCTGGTAACCGTCTGGTCCCTAGGTCAGTACTTTGTTACCTCGATTCGACTTTGCGGATGAGATCTTCATGCCTCCCGCTCTCTCCCTCTCTCTCTCGTCTCTCTCCTACGCTCACTGTCCTATTCCACATTTTCTTGCACACACGCACGCCCTAGTCGACCCAGTGACCTTACGCCCCCCCACCAGGAGAGCGGCCGGGCCGTTGGAGCGCAACGAAATGCATCTGTCTTGTTTGCCTGCCCACTGGATCCGCCTCGTCGCTCGACTGCCGTCCTCTTGGACGGCCTTGGTCGTCCGCATGCCGTCGACTCTGCCGGGCTGCCGACGAGAACCTCCCTCTGATCGTCCGAGTTTTCGTGTCTCATGCTCTCTCACCTGCACTGTGACGAGAACGAGTGTCAAAGTGTCAAGGCATCCGCCGCAGAAGTAATCATGGGCGTTCAACGCGCATGCTCACGGCCGCCGGGAGCGTGTTGCACAGGCACCCGTGCGCCGTGCCGTCTTTTCCTTGCAAAGCGCCCCCTTTTCCCCTGTCTTTTCTCTTACGCAGTAACTTACTTTCTCCATCACTGATCCAAGGCAGGAAATATGACAGGAGCCCACCGCGGCCGCGCACGCCCTTATCTCGGATAGACGGGTTCTCTCCAAGACGCTTGGTGTTACGGCAGCTGCGCTTGTTGATCCGTGACCTGCTGCGTAGGGTACGGATGGGCGCAGATGGTCGTCAGGGTCGTTGCCAGTCCCGAGGGCTGCTCCAGCTTCGTAGCACCAGCCACACTCAAGTCAGCGCATAATCATGATGAGTTCATGGGACGCCGTGGAGCCGAGACCCCATTCTGGCGATGGGCTGCATATCTAGTGTGCTGGCAGGGGCCTCCACTGTAGAAACTTCCAAGCGAGAGCTTGGACGGCACTCCGATACGCCTCGCGCAAAGGGGTCCGAGTGTTGAGAGCAGCAAGTTGACAGCCATGGATCTGCCACTGAGTGAAACGGTCAGGTCCAACTGGAGCTGCTCTTGGCTGTACAACCAACTCTGTCAGGCTGCCTGATGGATGGCGCGAGACCGAGACTCGAGGCGCCGAGACCTGTCGACGGCTAGTGTTGGCGCCATGTAGTAGAAATCCTCGATATTCCAATCCAGCAATTCCCTCTGCGCACATGGTACTCTGTAGTCTCGGGTGACAGGCGCATTCCCGCTTCAATGTCGCTCCTTTGCGTCGATCAATCAACGCACAAGCCCCCGTCTTCTGCAATGCACGCAGTACGGCCGTTGCAGATTGTGGCCAGGGACGACACAAGCAGACAATCTGCCCTTGTCCTCAAACAAGAGGCCAAGAAAACGCCAGCAGGTGGAGAGGAGAAGAGACGGGGATTCCCATTCAACGAATCCATCCGCGTGAGCCCTTCCTCGCTCAACGTCATACCGAGCCCGACACACACCCCTCCCCGGTCTCACAATCTTCGATGACGTTGCTCCCGCCGGCAACAGGCATGTGCTGCCATGGACACGCACCAATCCACGTTTTTTGGCATGGCCCCCGTTGGCCCGTTGGCCGGTTGGCCGCCGTTGGTCCTCTTTGAACTTGCCGAGCCAAATAACACGTGATTTGGCGGAAGCGTCCCCGTTGCCTTTGACCTCCTTGCCCTTGCAAACGTCTCGCCGAGGGCTCGGAGACGCTGGACAACGCTGGAGTCTTGGACGGCCTGCCCGATGAGGGACGGCCCTGTTCCATCCGTCTTTTCGCACCGGCTCGACAACTCCCGAGAACCTGGACAAGAGAGCCAAAGTCCCTAAACCTGACGGGACACGACGGGGGAAGGGGGCGTGCGAGAGCGACTCTCGCATTCCCTCGAAGCTGCCCCTTGCTTCCCGAAACACGCGCACCCTCTTTGATAGGCAAGGTAGCTTTGCGGGGAAAGGGAATTTTTTGAGGTTTTCCATGTGCGTAGAGAAGCCAGCTCCATAGACGGTAGCTCACATGCCTACATCACTTCCGTTGTGTAGAAGCATCCGCTACTTGAGCCCATCTTTTCCTCCATCCGTTCCCGCCTGTCCGTCTCGTTCTTTAGTCTCGATGGCGCTCGTTTCATCCCGAAATGCGGGTTCTTAACCCCCTCCAGCCATTTCCCAACTCATCCCGTCTCGGGCACGGGTCTAGATCGTCGCTCGCGAGTTTCTAGAAACGCATTTCCGTCGGTGTCTCTCCCATACCTTTGAGGCCATGGCCGGATCCTTGCCCGTGCGCTGCTCCTTGCTTTGCAAGTGGTCGTGCGTGCTTCCCATCGCGCAAATGACGCGTCCCCATGCCCGCGCAAGGAGCAGCTAACCTGTACCCGACCAGAAACCAAGTTCGACTCCCGTGGCATTCACTGCTTCTCTCGCCTCTTGGTTGCACATAGACGTGACGCATATTGATATTCTGCGCCATGATATCCGCGCTGGCTGCCTCGCAGCTTCCCAAGAATGATAAAAATCTAACGGCTGGAGGACGAGCAAAGAGGCGTAGACATATGGAATTGGCGAGTACGTGAAGAAGAAGAAAAAAACCGAGCCAGCTGTTGCACCCAAGTCCCCCTCCGCCCCGGTTCCCTGCGCCAAAGCATGTAAGACAATATAGGCCATCGTGCGCTGAACATCAAGCGTGCAATTACTTGTCGTCACCCTTGTGTTGCGCGCGCGCTGGATTGAAACACCTCGACTCGAGCAAAACCTGCTTGCAATTTCAAAATACAGAATCCTCGTTCATGGGATGCGTTTGGGACGGACAGAGAGATTTTTGCAGGGATATTATGCCACGCCATCTCATCAAGTGATGCAGAAACAGGCACGAAATGGCAAGAGACGTCCATGAACCGTGTTGCGCCCAAAACTCCCTTCCCTGATGACCGCTGCATCTCCTGCATCACCTATCGTCTCCGCCCCTGGCTCTGCCTCGGCGCCTGAAAAAGTCCATTACACGCTTGGCCGCGCCGCTGCTTCCTTCGTGGCCTCGGTACTCGCCTTCTTCGTACGCATCGGTGAATCGCTTATGCGGTTTCTGCAAGTTCCCGCGGTGGGCACGATGGCCCTCGCCTTCACGCTC
Organism: Hirsutella minnesotensis 3608; assembly: GCA_000956045.1. Lineage (NCBI taxonomy): Eukaryota > Fungi > Ascomycota > Sordariomycetes > Hypocreales > Ophiocordycipitaceae > Hirsutella > Hirsutella minnesotensis. Next base: position 285,548 of record KQ030507.1, on the reverse strand, counting down.
GCCGGCCTCGCGTCCATAGCTTCCGTTTCCAGTCTGCGGTCTTCTCAAATCCCCGGAGGATTCTGAAGCGTCATGCGTATCGGATCCGGCCGGCGCGTGCGCCGGTGCAGCATTGGCTCGTCGCCGTTCGTGTTGCGAGGATCCGTGCTTGGAACCGTGACCCGCGTTGCGGCCGGCCGCGTCATATCCTTGCGGGTTGCCATCTGAATTTTCAAACAGCGGGGAGCTGCCGCGCGCATTCTCCGGCGCCGTCACGTTTCGCACTGCGTCGGCACGACGACCCGCCTCGGCCGGTGGGGCATCACTGTATTCCCTACCGAGACCAATAGACTTGAGCGAAAACGACGCGGGCAGAAGTGAGAATCGTCTTCGATCCTTCTTCTCCGTTGAGCCCTGGGAGCCAGTCATGCTGCCGCTGCGCTTCTTCCCCAGGGCTCCAGAGAATGAGCGACGAGAGGCCTTCGATTCGATGGACGGCCTTGATCCTGGCTCGTCCCCTTGCGGCATGGTATTGGACATGCTGACAGGGGGATACCTCTTTGACTTTTCGGTCTGCTGTTCGGGTCGTTTCTTACTCTTGCCGCCAAATACAGAGCCACTACGGCCCAGAATCTTCGAGCCAATCTCACCAATGGTGCTGGAACGTTTGTGGCCCTTGCTTTCGTTGACACGGTCATCGTGAAACCCAGACATTCTCGCAAACTTGGGAGGCACACCAACGCTAGGCCTACCAATCGTGCCGGTCGTGTCGTCCTCGGCGTTCGATGGCTGCTGAATACGTCCTTGCGCGTTCGTATCGGCGATGGTGGGCGGAGCAGGCTGTCCGTAGTTACCACGGGACTGCAGAGCCATGGACGCTCCAGACTGCATCGATCCACCAGTCTGAGGCCGAGCCGTCGCAGAGTTGGTAACGTAGGCGTTATCGGAAATGGCTCGCGTTTCGCGGGAGGATCTTGTTGGAGTCGGGTTGCCATATGGACCTTGGGGTTGCCTAGATGTTCCTGGTCTAGAGTTGGGTTCGGTACCTGACATCCTACCTCTGGGCGGAGATGTCTGATACTCCTGAGAGGACTGCGCATCCCCAGCGCCAGGGTCCGAACCTCGCTGCGTCTGCGTGGTGGGTGCGACGTACTCGACCTGAACAGTCCGGCGCTTGGCATCCTTAGGTGTACGATAGGCCTGCTCAGCGTCCTGATCAATCTTTGCGTGAGCCTTGGCAAGGCCTCCCACAATTGGCGGAGCGGGAGACTTGTGCTTGGATGCCTCGCGAACCGACGCGCTTCTCGCGACGCCCGACCTCTCGGTGAAGTCGTTGTGCGCCGAAGCGTTCTGTGCCTCAGAAGGCGTTGTTGTAGAGCTTGTGATGAACTCGACGACATGGGCATACTCGCTGAGCCAACTGTGTCGCGCAACCTCGAATAGGTCCGCACGCTTTCGAGGATTCGGAACTAGGATACGGCGAAGCAGATCGCGAGCGTGAGGGGTGACGTATTCGGGAAACGTCAAGGGAGTAGATACGATGTACTTGTAAAGAAGATTAATGTTGTCGCCCTCAGGATTTGCAGGATCATCATCAAAGGGTAAATAGCCCGCCAGCATGGCGTACTGTGAAGAACAATTGTTAGCGTGCGAATTCACGGCGTAGACGCACTCGACGTACCAAGATGACACCACAACTCCAAACGTCAACCTTTCGGCCGGTGTAAAGCGAGTCGCTGACCACAAGCTCAGGTGCGGCGTAGCAGGGGCTTCCGCAGCTAGTCTGCATCAGATCGCCTCTGCGCATACCGTTGGGTTTCACCTTATCCAGTCCGAATCGCCTCACATATTCGCGGTCTGGAAGATTGAGCTCTTCCTCGTCTGTGAGCTCTTCGTGAGGATTGAAGGTGTTGGCAAAGCCAAAATCGGTAATAATGATGTTGCGGTTGCTGTCGAGTAGCAGGTTTTCGAGTTTGAGATCTCGGTGGACGATGCCCTTTTTGTGCAGATAGCCTACTCCCGAGACCAATTGGGAGAAGAGGCGGCGGGCGGAATGGTCCTTGAGGTAGCGGTGGTTCAAGATGTAGTCGAAGAGCTCTCCACCAGAGGCATACTCAAGAATGATGCCAATGTATCGGTCCGTCTCGCGCATGTCTATCAACCGTACAATATTGGGATGATGTACCCCTCGAAGAATCGTGACTTCTCGTCGGATCTTGCTTAGGCGGGATGGGTTGCCTCCAACGCTGTCCCTTTTAATGAGCTTGATGGCGACCTGAAGCTATTGTTAGTCGTCGGACAAATAGTTGCGTGGCTGCATCAGCGCATCACCCACCTGAACGCTGCTGTCCTGCTTCCAACCAAGCTTGACTTTACCGAACTCGCCCTCGCCAATGGTATTGCCTAAAATGAAGTCCCCAAACTTGGATGTCCCTTTGTGACTGCGGCTATGATCGTGCCTGCTGCGTCCAACGCGGCGCTCCTCGCCGTTGCCATTCATGGGCACCACAGGGGGCGGCGCTGCGTCGTCGTGTGCGGAAGGCTGGTAGGCCATGTGATCATGGCGGTCATTAAACTTGTCAACGTCGGCAATGGCAGGAATGGTGCTTGAAGCCTCTCGAGATTTAGGAGGAGAAACCTGGTGTGAGCGTATCGGGATCGACATTTCCGTCGGGAGAGTCTCGGCAGGTCGTTTCATGTTGTAGCTCGATGATTCGCCTCGACCATCGTGGCGGGGGACATTTGGAGGCTGGGCAGCTTGGCTCGAGCCAATAAGCCCACCTCGGTCTTCATGGGACCGTCGCGAGGATGTGCCATGATGTGCTGTAGATGTTCGTGTGGGCCCGGTGGCAGTCATGGTGGACGAGCGTTCGGATTTTGACGAGCGCCGCTCTGTGCGTTGCGAGCTGACGGGTGAATGGCGCGCGGTTTTGGGAGAATTCGTGTCCTGAGAAGGAGCGGTAGCGTGGCCGCTCATCTTGCGCGTGGGCGGACGTCTTGATGGTGATGTTGTGGCAGTTTGGTTGGCATGATAAGCCTCTCGGTTCGGGGAAGCGTGCGGCGACATGTACTGGCAGCCCGAGGGGCCAGCAAGAGGGGGCGATGCCAAGGAAGCAGGCTGATGGGGGGCTGCTTGCAAGGCAGTAGACATGATGGTCTAGCGGGCTGGCTCGCTCTCACGATTGCAGTGACGGGTCGGGCGTCTCGATGGCCTGTTGCAGCGCGCGTGGAGAAGTGACGACGGCCTCGTTCAACAGGCGGGAAGCGGAGCCGGCGAGAGCGCGTGAATGGGGTCTGGTAAAAGAGAGGTAAGGGCTTTACGCGGCCGCAGGCGCCAGGTGTCGGGCAAGCGACGCGAAAGTCCCAAAGGGGGGCGGGAAAAAAGAGGGCGAAAAAGGAAACACGGCGAACGATTCAGCGTCCGGGCAAGGGTACGGGGGCCAGCAAAAACAAGCACGAAATTGAAGTGCGAGCTTCACGTCTCGAGTGTAGCGGTTCAGCAGCGTCGGCCGTAGGTCATGGTCCCTCAATATCGACGGCGGAGGACGAGGCGGGCGTCGACGATTCGGCAGGCCACGAGATGCCCCTGAAGGCTTGCTGAGGCGCCTGGAAGACGGTTGGCTCTGGCGACGTGCGCGGGCGATCGGCGCGAGGCAAGGCAGGGCGGAAGAGGCTTGCGGTCTTGCGAGGACAATGGACGACGACAGACCAGGCGCGCAACGGGAGACGCAGCGCAGTGCAATGCAGCGCAATGCAGGGCAACGGCGCGGCGTTGGCACCTCGTACTTGTATGGATAGGTTCGGGATGAGGTTGGAGTGGAGGCGGCCTCGAAGCGCGGGCGGCCAATCCACTTTGTGCGGGCCACTCACTGTTTGTTGACGTCGCCCCCGTCCGTCAATCCCGGATCGCAAGGCGTGCGAGATGGAGTCAATGCAAGGCTCCCGGCGGATCTGGCCCTCTTTTCCGGCTTGCCTACCGCCGCTGGCTCTCTTTCGTCTCGAGTCGCTGCTGTCCCGGGGGGAGGAGACGAGAGGCGGGCGGACACGGACGGCAAAAGACGACGGGACGAGTGAAAAAAGAGTGGCAAAAGGGATGGTCGGCCAGGGAAACGAGGGGGCCGAGGGAGGTTGCGAGTGCAAGGCGAAAACCCCCCCCTCAGAAAAAAAGCCAGGGCGACGGAAAGGGAGCAGAGGGCAATCACAGCATAACTCAGGACCCGACTCGGGTTCCAGGCGAGATTGATGAGATGACGGGATGCTGCTTCAGGAACAAGTACAGGCATGCCTTGAGATCCCCCTTTGCTGCCGTACCTGGTACCTTGTCTCGCCCAGCCTTGACAGTCTCGACATGTAGCAGAGACGGCGCGAGGTACGAGGTCTGCTCATGAGCCAAGGGTCGCCCGAAAACGCGGCCATGGTACCTACCTGACAATAGCGACTCGACGGCGCGCCGTCGTGTTTATCTGCCGTTATATCGCGCATGGCCGTCGCCGAGGGTCGCCATTCGAGACAATAGCAGAGGCCGTCGTCTCCCTGCTTGGCCAAGGCACACTGGAGCGAGACAGCACTTTTAGCACCCTACATGTACAAGTTCGGGCTGTCAGTCGCCTCGGGACTTGGTTGTGCCACCGCCCAGGTGTCATGCAAAAAGTACCAGGTACTCTGTCTCGCTGTGGATCCCGCGTATCATCTTCCGACCCCATTGTCGATACCCAAGTCAGGACGTGTGGCACCAGATGGTACGGGTACCTGGCATTGGCGGTGCAGGCAACCTCAGGCCCTGCGGTCGTGCCTGCCTCCTGGCGCCTATCATCTATGCCTCGACAGGCGGTACCTTGGAACCTCAGGCTGTCAAATTAAACCTCCTCCTCCCACCCATCTTTTGGGCCCGGGAGAATCATGGCTTATCAAGAACGAAAGCACACGTTGTCATGCTCATCCGATCGGAGCCCCTGAGGCGACCAGACGATTATGCCCGTCTCACACCTTGTCATGAACCACGGGCGGCGGCAACGAGCAGACGAATACGCGCTCAAGCCGGGCACGCGCGGGACTTTGGACTCGTTCGTCCGAGTTGATCGCTTGGACTCTCGACAATGCGCGCTGGTTCTGCCCTTGCCACACATGATTTGAAGGCTGGTCCAAAAGCAAAGGGAGGGCCGATTAGTCCATGCGTCGACCCTGTCGCCGTCGGCCATGCCGTCCGCGCTACCGCGGTGCAAGGAGGGACGCGCGCCCTTTTTAACCGGGTCTCGTTGCAAAGCAACTCGGTCGCCTGGCTCGCTGGCTTCCCAGGCTTCCTTGCTGCCGGAATACGCATCCTTTTCGCATGATGAACAAAATCACGACCGCTCCATCGGCCCAGGGCGGATCATCGTCAATGCTAGTTGCCGCCAGCGCCCTTTTAACGCGGCAATGCCATTGGGCTGGTCCGGCATCCTTCGCCGCAACTGTACTAAACTGCAGGCCCGAGACCCACCCAGGCAAATTCCCCATGCCTCCGCATCCTCAATCGCCAAGCTTCCCTTCTTGTCCATCTTCCCGACGCCGTGCAGCCCTGCCGCTAGCGGACGCGAGACCTGACCTTGCAGCGCAGTGCACCTTGGCCTGGCTGGCCGGCTGGCATAGAGTGCTTCCCGCGTCTCGCTTTGCCGGGTTCCCGAATCGTCTCTCAGATTTGATCGAGCATCTTTGCAACGCTCTAGCATACGTATTGCTCGAGACGTCATGAGCGGCCGCAACCTTCGTTCGCCGTGCCCCTCGAGGGCAGGTGCAGCGCATCCGTCACACGACCGTTGACGCGAATGGCGCGCTCGCAGGCACTCTTCTCGCAGCACGCTGTCCCAATCTCCCCGGCAACACGCACGTTGTCATTTTCGGCCTCTGCATCCCTGTTTTCAGCGTATCCCTGCAGACGCTCGCTCTCTTTCGCTGCCCCAAGGAAACCAACACCGACTTCCACCAAAGAAACTGTCCTTCTCTTTGGAAACGTCCTATCTTTGTTCGAATATAAACATTCGTCCCAAAGCCGCCCAATGGGTGTGGAGCCTCGACATCTCTTGGCCAGACTTGTGCGATGCGGCCTACTTGATGCGGTAAAGTACGGACGACTTGCATTACAATCGATTGTTCCTGGGCTCCACAGATGATGGCTTGCTCCCGACTTGTGGAGTTCGGACCCGGTCAGGCGCACCACGACCACTTGCACTGCACGTGTTGAGAGGGCCTGGGATGCCTTTGTTGCTTTTGCATTGACAACATTGTTGCCACGATACCACATGGCGTTTGAAAAAAAAAAAAATCACTACGTATCGAATACGGCCGACGCTTTGATATTATCGTGGCTTCGCCCTGATTGTTTTTGCCCTGACGGATTGGCGATTCTTGAGCTACCAAGACGTGGCTCGCGATGCGACAAACTACTGTACGACGGATAACGTTCTCAGCTCTACTGTATAGCGCTCCTTGACTCCTCACGCCTGCTTCAACGCGCCATCTCCGTCCTCCGATTGAGCGACAGTACCGAGGCGATGCCGCTAATGCAATTGGACACTCGAAAATGGGCTTGATCTGCGATATACCCTCAATCGAGAAGGCCTCAAGTTCTCCATTTCGTGGAGCTCCAATTCCCTGCCCCACGGCTTACTGCATTGACCACGGAAATTAGACGCCCCAACTGCGCTTTGCCTTTTGACAGCCAAGAACATGATGATCGCGAACCAATCTCCATCTGCCGACAAAGGAGTTACGAAGCTGTAATTTTGAACGCGAGTCATGTATAGCCTAAGCCATGAAGGGAAATTTTCTGGAAGCGGAAGTCTCTTAATGCTTTACGTCATCCGATGTAGGTATATCCGGCGATGAAGCCATGTCTTAGTTCGGACAAGAGGTGCGCGAGTCGTTGGTTCGCCACGGTGTGACGAGCACGACCTCGACGAGCTAGCCGGGACAACACACAGCAAGACTATGCTTCGCGCCCCGATGATACGAATGCATCGCGGGCAGCCACTTATGTGCAGGCCGGCATCTTCTTTTGCAAGTCCTTGGAGCAATCGATGATACCGCCGGCGTATATTGTGGCTCTGACAGAACCGTCGAAATCAGAGCTTGATTGAAATGTTCAACATGTCCAACGCGACAGCCACGCCCGTCACTGTCGCCGTGTATGCGAGGAGTATGCCCATTGTCGCGGCTGCGCTTGTATGAAGCGTACGCACACTCATGTTGACCAGGCCTGTTAGCAAGTTGGCCAAGAGGAAAATGATCAGGCCATTGCGATTATACGCTCGCAAGACTCGACTTGTCGCCGTCTCGTGGGCCACCTTCTCGGCCCGTTGGCTCGTCGCGCTGTAGAATGCAGGAAACATGACGGTGTCAATGAAGCAAAATGCCAAAATCTGCAATGAGTTGAAGGCCGCCACCCAGAGGACATAGGGGAGGTTGGCCAACCGACGCGAAACGCCGATGCCGAGGCCGTACGAGTAGCTCGTGGTTAGCCAGTACAGCGCGGACCAAACGGCGGCCCAGGCAGCCAGCGCCACCAGCACTCTCCGATGCGGCGTGCCCCCGACGTTATTATTCCTGGCGGACGCGGTCCGTGGGATGACGAGCATACCGAGGTGCTGGCCGGCAATGAATATGGCCAGGTAGCCAAAGAAGCTGCAGATGCCCTCCCTGTTCATTGAGATGAGATCAGTTCGCGGCGCGGCCAAGACGTAGGCCTTGAGCCCCGTCTTATCGAGGAGGCCCTGGTAGACGCCGCCGATGAGGAGTGCCAAGGCGGCGTACGACGGCACGAAGCGCAGCGCTGCCTGACACGCGGCGACAAAGGGCGGCAGGAAGCCGAGGGTGAAGAAGAAGTTCCAGTGGACGCCGTACTCGGTGACGTGCTCGGCATAGTCGAGGCCCTTTACGCTCAAGAGCCGGACGACGCCCAGGGCCAGGAGCGGGACCGAGTGCCGGGCTGAGTGAGCGAGCCGGCGAAGGAGCGGCGTCGTGCGCCCTGACAGCCTCTCGGCCAGGACGGGGCGCGCGGCGACGACTCCGCTCGCAAACACAAAGGAGCCGACGCCCATGTCCATGAGCGAGGTGCCCCAGGTCTCGACCTTTGCGAAGCGCCGCGGGAAGATGCGAAAGTCGACGGCGAGGATGGCGATGCACGTGATGACCATCATGCAGCCCCGATACGTGGTGAGGAAGGGCTTGACGGGCAAGACGTCGAGCCTCTCGGATCGCCCCTTGGCATCGGCCGCCGTCGCGGGCGGCACCTTGGGCTTCCTCCTCCGGGAGCCGCCATCGGCATTGGGCGGCAGCAGGTATACGAGCGTAACGGGGGCGAGCAGCAGGAGGATCAGGAGGACCGGCGAGCTCGAGTACAGCGTCGTGGCGAGCAGGATGGCTCCGACGTTGAGGGCATAGTCGACGGCCAGGCTCAGCGGCGTGTCTGACCGGAAAAAGGACTGCCTAGCCTGGAGGACGGACCAGAGCAGCACGGCTATCTGCGTTGTTGTATACCGCGCCGTCAGCTCGCGCGAATCTCTTTAGCCTGCACGAGATATGAGAGAGAAAGCCCGGGGAGGTGTGGAGGTGGAGGCGACTCTTGCCGGGAACCATTCTGGGGGGGACGGGACTCACAGGCGCAACGGCCGTCACGAGGCCAACCTCAGCGACGGAGCCGCCAGACAGGTTGGACACAAAGTCCACCTTTTGTTGCTTGTAGCTCGTGGCGTTGGACATGGCGTGGCGCGCGCGCAGTAGCAGTCGGTCTTTTTTATTTGTTGTTCTTTGGGCGTCTTTTTCTTGTCCCGGTCACCAGGTGCCGATCATGATCAAGCGCGGGCTGATGCAAAAGAGAGAGCGCGCCACCGTTTTCGCAAGAAGGATTGGCGCGCAGAAAGGAGGGAAAAGGAAGAGGGACACGACACACGACGGCTGGATTCGCACTTGCGCCCCAGACACGGGCCTGGCGTCGAGATGCGAGTTATCGCGTCAGCCTTGTGGATGGGTAAAATAACCTGGGGAGCAACCAGAAAGGGTGCAAGCTGGCAAGACGACAGAAAAGGACGGTAGCTTCGGCCAATCAGGGGTCCCGTCCTTGTTTTGCGGCTCAAATCGATGGACGGCTGCAACGTCACTGGCCAGACTGCGTCGTGCAATCACGTGGCTCCCTCACCTGCTCCAGCCAATTACACGAAGAAGCCGGAGCCTCGAATTCATCACCCTTTCCTGCCGTGTGAATCCTCGCACGCCTGCATCATGGAGCCGCCCCGATCCTCGCCCCCGTTAGCCGAAAAGCCGGCGCCACGCAACTCGCGAGTTCGCAACGGTGGGGGAAGGCAACGTGTTTTTGTTTTGATCGCCTCTCCCCCTCCTCGTCCGCCCTTTGTGCGACACGTTGAACGGGCAGTCGTCGTCTGGAAAAGAGGCGCTCGGTTACGCGCCCAGTGACGAGGCCAAACGGAGTGGACTCCTTTTTCCTCCCGCTCTCTCTCTCTCCCGGATGTCCTTTATTCCAAAAGGGGGGCCTTGGGCGGAGCCGGCCACGTCCCCATTTCCCTCCCCAAGAGGCACCCCGTGATCCGAGCTCGGCCGCCTCAGTCAAAGGGAAATGCGGCCGTCCCGACCTTGTCTTTCTTGAGAATAAAGGCCTCGCCTTTCGCATAGGCTGGCCTCGCGTGGATTGGCGCCGCCGTCTCCACCGCATGTACGTCCGCCGGTTTTCTTTCAAGCCCGGCGTTTGCAGAAAGGGCGCGAGGCAACAGCGCGGCGGTGAGAGAGAGTGAGGGCAGCAGCGCTCAAGAACGAGGCCGTTCGCACACACCCTCTCGTTTCCCTTTGCTCAGTCACATGCGAAGTCTTTATCTACTGCCTGTCCTCCAGATCTTTTTCTTCTGAAATCTCTCCCGCAGCAAGACAAGACTCGCCTCCTTTGAATTCGCTCGCTTACCTTTGCCCGCTGCTGCCGCCTCGCTTTCATACTCGAACCTCTCTGACCTTGTCCTTGAAGGAAGGAAAAATGTCGCACACAAAGCAGAAGAGGGCACGTCCCGCGATTGCGCCCATCAAGACGAATGCCCTCGTTTTCAAGGACCAGTCGGGATCGATCCTGACGCCCTCAAAGGGCTGTCTCTGCGCCTTCTCGCCCAGCTCCCCCAGGCCGGGCGTCGGCGCGGCGTCTCCCATCGCGCCCGCCGCGGACCGCCTGACGCCCTTCATTCTCGACTCCGCAAAGGCAGGACTCTCGCCCTCGGTCGGCTTCCACAAGCTCTCCATCCGCGAGCATTCCGAGGAACCCTCGGGCGCCACCTCGCCCACGGCCGTCTGCCGCAGATGCGGGGAGCCGATCCGTCTTCACTTCTCCGTCAGCCGAAATTGGCTGTATTTCCACCGATATCGCGCCATGCTCTGGAAACAAGGCGCGAGGACGTATGGTGACTCTGGCCACGACGCCGTTTTCGTCAAGCCCACGAGGCTTCCCAAGCTGCTCGCGTCCCCCGCCGACAAGGGCCAGCGCAATCATGAGTCGCGCACCGCGCGAAAGCTTCACGTCTGCGCCGCAATTCACTCCAAAGGCCGTGCGCCCATCATCGTGAAGAGAGACTTCGACTTGGAGCAGCTTCAGGCTACCATTCCCGATCCCATCCCGTCGCCGCGCACACATCACCCTGATCGCATCCCACCGCCGGGCCCTCTATCGGCCAGAGGGACTAGATCGCCGGTGACGCCTGCCCCATACTCGGGTCCGGTAACGCGGAGCATCAGCGCCGCCAAGAGGGCCCAGGGAAGCGACGCTGCGACGCCGACCTCGAGCGAGGACGCTCGGACTATGGATCATCCGTCTATACCAATCCGTAAGTGATTGTTACCATGCATCAGGCATCCCGTCGGAGCAAAACACAGGGCTTACCAGAGACTTAGATTTGCCATACGCCCGAGCGTTCTTGCCGGCGTTGGCGGCTCTTTTACTTTCAAGACAAGTACGCAGCGGCGACAAAATTGAGCTGCCAGTGCCTCATCCAGAGGCGTGGAAAGAGACGGTCCTCTACGTTTACAGGGGCGACGCCGAGGTGCTGACTGACCAAGTCAGAGAGAATATCCGCTCCTTTGGCGGCAAGGTGTGAGCGGGCTATGACGAAGGTGGGTGTCGGAGGCATCAACCGCGGGTCTGGTTACACGCCGACGGCTGCTACAGCGGCGGAAGCGCTCAGAATGGATGAGGCTCTTCCTCCACGACCGCGTTGCAGAAACGGATGTTCCCGTCAGTCTGGGGAGAACCTCGTCGGAGGGATTCTTACGAGTGCCAAGAGGTAGTCGAGTCTGGCTGCGGCTGCCGTCCTGCAGCCCCGGACATTGGGTCCTCCAGAGGGGCCAAGCCCCGGGAGGGAGGGTGTCATGTCGCCGGTCCTGGGGTTCGCGCCCTCGGGCGTCGTCAAATAGACCTTGTCGTCTCCCGCCGCGTCCCTTTTCGACACCGGGCCGGGGGTTCCGCATACGCACCGCCTGGCCGCGTGGTGTCGTGATGCAGCATGTATATAGGATGCAGTTAGCAGGGCGCATAAAAGGCATCGCGATTTTCCCACACAATGTCACGCAGCAGTCGTCATGGGCCCGCCCACAGAAGCGAGCGAACGACGGCATGCACGTACGGCGTGGCAGCCACACCCTCCCATCACTGGACCATCCAGCCGCGGGCCAGCGCTCGCGCCAGGTCATGCAATTCTCCAGCCGTCGCGCGCCCGTCGCCTGCTTTGTCCGATAGGGGACCGGGCAGCCGCCCATGCGTAATACAAGACTGGCCGCTCAGCCCGCCTCCGAAGCTTCACGTCGCCCAATCTTGGTGGACGTTGTGATTAACTTGGCAGCCTGAATTTGCAGTCGGGAGCCGCGCTGTGTAAGTGCACGTAGTCTCGGCACGCGCTGACGACTGGCCGTGACGCAGCGCGCGGCGATATTGGGAGAGGGGTGGGCAGGATAAGCGAAAGCTCGGATCCCGGATTCCGAACTTGCAGATGCCATCCGTAACCAGGGAGATGGACGGCCCCGGGGGGTGAGAAAGGGGGATGTCGTGTGGACGGACGAGCGCCGAAATCCTGACGAGGACAGCATGCGAGGTGGTGTACTCGACAAAGCACGCGTTCAGAACGGCTCATGGCCGACAAAAGATAGCGGCGAACCACCTCTTCTTCGCTGTGCCAAGAAGACCAAAGGCGTTCCACCTTCGGCCAGGAGCGCAACACGGGCGCGTCATGGTTGCCCACCAACATGAATGGCAAAGGCGAAGCACACACGCATGAGTGAAGAGGCGAATGGGTGGCCATAGAGGACAGATCCAAGACGGACTAGCAGAGGTGAGTGCCACCAGCCCGTTGCTGAACCCGTGGTCATCTAACTCCTGGGTATCGGGCTTCCCTGTCGGCCTGAAGATCCAATGCCTCAATGCCGTACATTGGTGCTCTCGACGACTCGCATTGCGCTAGGGACGCCAGGCGCATAGGCTCGCCCGCCATGCGGTTCTCGACGTCTTCGTCCGACATGTCGTTTTCTCTGGGGCTGGCAACGTGCATACTGTACAAGCCAGCACCTTTTGGGACATGGTGAGAGAAGAGGACGTGGCCAGGACGCACGTCAGCGGAGACGAACTTAACTTGGTCGTATCCTTGCCGTCGTCATGCCTTGCCCTTCCCGGACCCCCCCTCCCGTAATGCGTGTCCATTGTCGCCTCGCTGTCTCATTGCATCGTGGCCTCGGCGCTGCGATTTCGGTGGGCGGCGCTGCGAACAAATCAACCCATTTCCCATCATGACACGAGGGGATTGGCCACAGTATTCTCCCCATACATCTCACTCCTCTTTCCCCTCTTCGTCCCCTCTTTCAACGCGAGCTCAGCCTCGCTTGCTGACCAACGGGACAATAGACTCGATCCGCCAGGCTTCTAGAACTAGAACCAAGGGCGGGGTGGAGGATAGGGAGCAAGGCTCGGTATGCCGTAGACGAATCGTGTGACCGACGCCTCACATCGCACGCTATGCTTGATGTTTCGCCGTTGGATGAAACAAGATTCAGCGCCTGCTCTAGGGTAGTGGAACCTGGTCTCTGAACCGCCGGAAGACATCCGCGGCGTAATGGCGTCCTGCCGGGAACTTTCTTGACTGCCGGCTTTCAAGGTGACGAATGGAAAAAAGTCCCGATTCACTCATGCCGCGTTAGAAACTGCAAAGCAGTGAGTAAAGGAAGGGGAACGCGGCTAATTCTTGTAACGGTCAACGCGAGCCTTACTGTAGTCGTGCATGACTCTAGTGTCAAGGCCTTCCCTGCAGTTGAACTCTAACTTTGGTAGGTAGGTCCCTCGTCGGCGAACTGGCTGGATGCAACCACAAGCTGCAGAGAATCTCCCTGTCGTCACGGATCAGTAAAAGCCCCTGGGCGACGGGCAGGCTCGGTGGAGATGGGACAGCGAACGGCTGCAACGACAAGAAATGAAAACGAAAGACGCCAGGGTGAGATCGCACTCGTCCTCCCACCGAGGAGTCATGTACACTCTGTTGATTGCTCCTTAGCCAAGGAACTATGGGAGAATATCCCTATTTGAGCCCCCGGCCGTGTCAGACTGGCATGCGGTGGTAGCACGCATCATCTTCCAGGGCAATGGCGGCGCAGCTCCGCGACCACAGAATGCCGAGCTCAAGAGCTTGGTGTGCTCGACTCCGAAAGCTTGGATGCCCTTGTCAACCTATTCATCAGGCGTGACGATGTCGACAAGACCCACTGGACGATGCTGCTGAGCTTTCGCCAGAGGCATCCCGTCGTCCTGCCGTGCTGTCGAGCCGCCGTTGAAGAAGAGGAGGGGTTTCGGTAATGAGGCCCATTTAATTGTCATACGCAAAAGGCAGTATGAAGCGGGCAATTGGTGTGCGTCTGCGCCATCCATCCATACAAGATGGTAGGTAGTGTGGACACCGCGCGCGTACTGTACTGCATGTACGTTTGCGACGACGCCGCATCCATGGAGGATGCGAATGTATGTCCCCGCGGAGAATTGATTAGACACCAGATCGTCGCCCGCCTTGCAAAAATCCTCGGGCTCGTCGTTCACGACTATGCAGCTATCGTCAGGCATGCATCATGGATTGGCCAAATCTGGTTGACGCCTTGCCGTCGAATCTCATCACCTCGCATGCTGCCCGAGTCCCTGCGTGCCGAGGGACAAGTCTCGCCGTCATTGAAGTTTTGTTTCCACACCCGCGGCCCTTTGGCCAGGCAGCTTGCAGATTGCAGGTAGCACCACCCCCACGGGAACGGGATGGTGTCGTGAGTAGCCGTTGGCAATATCTCGGACGGGTCTCAAGAGCCAGTGAGAGAGTGTGTTTGTCTGCTTGTCGGCGACGAACGTCAACGAGGGTGTAGCCTATGGATCAGGCGAACGGAACTCTGACGTCGCTCGGAGGCGTGTCCTAGCGAAGCAAGCATTCAGGTCGCCCGCGAAAAGATTGTGCGAAACAACGTAGCGTGAAGTCGGGGAGAATTTTTGCCAGTGGGAATAAGGATGACGGAGTTGCCCGAATGACGGGATCCTCGTCTAATCTCCAACAGGTACCTTTGGGTACTCGGCTCGTTTGCTGGCCGAATGTACCTTGATTCCACAGGTACTTGAAGCCACAAGTACACTACCTAGGTACTTGAGAGTTTCTGCACCCTCACCTACCCCATTCGGTCAGTGCCTGCTGTAAGTGTACCTTCTCGTTCCCTGGCTTCCTTGCTTTCCCTCCCGTCAGAAGGAAGCAGAAAAAGCAATGGCTGTGCAGGTGCAAGCCGATGCGCGACAGCAGAAAGAGGAAGGACCCCGAACTTTTTCTTCCTTCTTTCCTTCTGGGTCAAGCAAGCAACACGCGGGGACCGGAAATCCAGAAATCCCTCTTGTTGGATTTCCCCCCTCGCCTCGTCGCAGTACTTTGGGACCAAATCAAGCCATTTGCTTTTTGCGCCCCGATCCGAACGGGCTCCCCGCACTTTCTGCAGCAGCGTGCCATTTGCACACGCCCTGGCCATACTGTACTCAGAAATTTGACCGAGAGACCGCGCACGCCCCCAGCATGCTCGAGGGGTACGCCTAGTGCAGTTCTTTGTCGCCCCACACCGGCCGGAACGTGGGGAGGGAAACAGGGTGCAAAGGGACGGGACGGGACGGCGAACTGTCGTCATGAGCGGGTTTCATGGACTGTCTCATATCATGACCAGGTGGGAACCTTTTTTCCCTCTTTTTGGAAGCAGACAAGCAAACAAGCCAGCAGTAGACAGGCGCGAAAACGTCCGGATGAGTTGGAAATGTGGCTGGCTGGCGCGGGCGTAACTCCCCGTGAGATCGGTCTTGATGAGCCCATGTTGCTGCTTCGCGGCAACCATCGTCTGACAGACGCACGCTCGTCGGCACCTTGGCCGAATACTTTGATACCGGGGATCTCTTGGAGGTGCGTTCTCACATCCATGCCGGCGCCTACTGGGCATCCTGACATCCCGTACTTCGTACGAGGTAAAGCACTTGATTTAAGGCTGCAAATACGCCACGCTGAGCAGGGCGCATCCAGGACGCGGATGATGCATTCCGGATGAAGGGGAGAGCATTTCATCATTTCATTCCCAGCTCATTTGCTTGCCTGCCCTGGTCACCAGTAAGAACAACGTCCTGAATTGAAGATACGTTCATGTACATAGAAGAAAACGCCAAGTAGGCTCGGTTATATATTCGCTATCACACTATTCCTGCTGGGTAGACTTAAGCCGCTCGGTAGACTGAACAAGTGACATCGACTTTTGGAGATGAAGACCCCGGTCAAGGTGCGAATCCGCATTGGTGGGTAGGCACAGATGAGACAAGGTCGATATCATAGTTGATTTTGTGATCAAGAGCATGAACCAAAAGACACATACTGTTCGTCAGACCTGACTATCTAAAAATATCGCTGCAGCCAGGGCTTGCTTTCAAGTGCATACATACGGCACTGTAACTTACATACATGCCTAGTACGATATCATACAGTTTGCTCATTTCCTACAACGGCCAGGGTCCTCGGACCTCCACCGCGTTTCCGCCCCGCCTCCGATCTGACATGAACCCGGTCAAATCGACCAAATCAGCTCAGCCGGGTTCATTCGTAGATTGCGGCCGCCGCTCCGTGAATCTGTGGAACCAGCCGACTGCTTATACCTCCCATTCCCGTCTTCCCCAGCCTCTCAGCTGTCGAGAAACCCTACCGCACAGAATGAGCGTCTCGATTCGCCTGTCGAGGAGCAAGGGGCCTCGTCTCCGCCAAGTCGAATCGACAGCGTCAAGTGAGAGATTGTTTCGACGGTGTCACCGACTCGGAGGAAGCAGCGGACGGGGGCATGAGCGGAGACTGGCCGCCTCGTGGATTTCTCGGCAACTTCTTCCGGCTCACGTCTTGCAGAGGGCGGACACGAGCCTATGCCCAGTGAACCATCCCCGGTTTGGGTTCTGTCAGCATCAAAGCTACACAAGGGTGAGTGAGTGAGGCATCAAGGTGTCAGCAGGGGCTCGAGGAGGGTGTAGCACAGGCTGTCCGTGTAAGAGCAGGCAGCAGCAGCCACGGCACAACCGGGCCTTGCCTCGGAGTTTGCTCCGAGAAGCCACCTCGGAAACGACAAGGAAACGACAAGGCCGCAATCAAGTGACTAAAAGTCAATGCGGCTAGCCGCACCGTTTACAAGTCAGACTCAGACCCTGCACTAGTCAACTAGATGCGCGTCAATCAGTCGGAGTCTAGGAGGTGGGCAACTGGTGTCCGATGGATCTTGGATGTCATTCTTGCCTGCTTCATCTTGTCTCATGTCCGGCAACTATCCCGCCGGTCAGTCGTTCGGGTTCGCGTGAACCTAGGGCTATTGCGTCTTAGCGAGAAGGACAGCACCCAGTACGCATTGGCGAAACGGCAGTCAGTATTCGCAAAGTGTGTACCTAGCCGCCCCTTTGGAGCTATCAGGGTGCGCCAAGATAGCACGCAAGCTGTAAGCTGCATTGATAGAGGAGAAATATGGGTCCGGCGTGAAAGCACCATGCGGTCAGGTATACATACGTACTGTGCAGTATGCCCTGGGTTGTCTTTGCGTCCTCGAGATGAGGAAGCATGCTGGCACTGTTAAATTTGGATAATCGCTTCGGCGCAGCCGCAGCCGTGCATTTTGGCCATCAAGGTGCGCCGGCGTCTTCCTGCCGACCTCAGACAATCTAGAGGAAAGACGCAAAGGAGACCAGCATTCGTCATGAGGAGACAAGAGAGCAACGACGACAGAGAGCAGGAAGTAGCCGCCGCGACGTAAGGTGGCGCACGCCGCAGTCGAATGGAGACTGAATGGGTTTCACCTTCCCGTGGATGTCGTGTGCATGCAAACGCTACCTTGAGGAGCTCTTTCCTGCATCGCGGAAAAGGCAGGATCGAGTGAGAGCTGGCAATGGAAAGTGCTCATGTACATATCCGTACTCTCCATTTTGGGACATTGCCAAGCCCCCAAGGATCAAGTCAATGGGTGTCTGTCAAACTCTCTCCAAGTGCAAGGGATGCAACTGAGAGGAAACACAGAAATCGGCCTTGTTCATCGTGTCCTTGGCTGCGCGTTCCCCGCGCCTCCTCCTCCGAGTGGCATGGTCCCTTTTACCGTGCTGTACTTCGTATATGCTTTTCCTGACGTGTCGCAGATGATGCACAAGACTCAATGGCCTCGGAACACTCCAACGGCATACAAGTCAACGGCATACAAGGCAAGGATTCAAGCAGCATGTGTTGCCGATACAGTAGTAAGACAAGTTGAGATTGGCTGCTTGCAAGGGCCAAGTCCACGAGACGAGACGCCCTGCATATGGGCAGGGCCTCTCGCTCACCGTGGCAGCCGCTCCCCACCCCTTGCTCCGTCTTTTGTGTTCCGATTTTATAATAATTATATTATTATTAAATTTAAATTATAAAATAAGTTATTAAAGTAATATTTTAAAGTATTACTTAAAAAGGTTTATAATATTTAAGTATTATAATTGAAAATGAAATCTTTATTTTTAATAGAATCAAGTAGTAAAGTCTTATACTTGTACTCAAGAATCGCTATAAAGTACCTGGGTGGACGCGGCTATGGGGTACCCTACCTTCGCGCTAGGCTTGAGACCATGAATCCCCCCATTCCTGAAATCTCTCATACGAACGTCATGACCCAGCCCCCCTGCCTTTCCCCATCGGCGGCGCGGACGGATGAGTCTGAAGAGCTTGCCGTTGCCCCAATTTGAGAAGCCAAGAATCGACAGGCAACCTGTCCTGGCTGAAGAAAGCCAGCAAACCACAGTACCTATCCTGCGCACATGTCAGAACCCATGCCCCACCTGCTGTCAGAAAGCGGAGTGCAGCGTGCCATCCATCCGGGTAGGCATTCGACAATGAACAGCAGAGGTACCATTTGCCCGTGTCGGATCTCAGAGACGCAGCGCCCCTCTCTCGCGGATACCTTGATATTCACGTCGTTACGAGGAGTGCCGAACGCCAAGCCAATAAGTATTGTATTGGCTTCTTGCCGGCCACGATGCCCGCCCGACTCGCCAATGCCTCGAGCGACGTTGCCGCGCAGCCTGGTCCCCGGACTTTCAGATGCTTCACGTGCAGCCGGCGCCGCACGACGCACGCCGTCACATCTTGCTTGCTCGCTTGCACGACTAAAGAATACTGGCCGGGCCGGGCACGAGAAATGGCGCCACTCACTGCGAGCACGCGACCTGCTACCTCGACGGCGTCCGCCATGGACTTTGCGTGGGTGCTCCAGGTTCCAAGGCTTCCCAGATCTCGCGAGTGGCGCACGATTTACCTGGAGACGAATGGAGAAGTAGGGCCGCCAAAAAAAACTCTTCGGGTCTCATGGAGCCCGTAGCGCGGCATCAGTGCGATGGGTGTTGCTGTTGTGGGAAGTGGTGGTGGTGATGGTGGTGTTGGTGGCGGCGACAACAGCGACGCTGGTGATCCATGTGCCGAGGCCAGCCTCCCCATGACAAAACGGTGCATATGTTGCCGGTTCGGCTCCTGTCATCACCATCATCACCGTCGTCGTCGTCGTCGTCGTCGTCGTCGTCGTCGGCGCAACCAAAGGACTGGCCATGGCTTGGGCAACGCACCGGCAGGTCTCCCCACGTCGCCCTCGTCCATCCATCGTCACCATCATCCCCGGCCTCATGGGTAGACGGCCGGCCGCCCGCCACACATGGAGCACTACCATCTGATACTCTTCTCACCCCCTTCATCCCGCCATCTGCCTGCTTCGCTGCCATGCTACGCTGCTCCTCGCCCCCTCCTTCTCTCCTTGCGCGTTCGCTCTGGACCCTCACGCCGACTAGCCAACCGTTAGCCGAGGAGGCAGCCTATGTCTCAACTGTCCACCCCCGCGGCTGTCGTGCAAGTTGGCTCGCAGCATCGAGATCTGCAGCTTCACGAGCTTCCCTGATTGGCCTGGCACCTTGTTCCCTCTCGGGCAATACTGAAGCCACTTCCTCACAGGGTCGAGTCAAGCTGGATTTGCAGCATGGCTCTTGCTTGGCCTGCTATTATTACCTATCTGCCATGACCATGACTGTACCGCCTACTATGCACGGCTTCTTGGCTGCTCCCCTTCATTGCCATCAAGATACATTGAGTGAGCAGACGAAGCCCATGGGACTGCCGGGGCCTCCGGCCTGGTTTCACTGTATCCGCCGCCACCATGTCTCCTCCCCCTTGTTTGCCCGATGCACACCTCGCTCGTCGACACCCTCGTGCAACGAGGGTCGTCTACCGATAAGCCTGCGTCTCCGTGGCCGACAGAGCCCATGCGTCTCACCTCCAGCTACTGCCGCCCGCACCATGGTCCGCAGCTGCCATGGTGGGCTAACCTGGGCTGCCGCGCTTTGCCGAGCGCAAAGCTGGTTTCCTCGTCCTGGGCCCCCCCGTAGCCTGTCGGCACATGTTCCTGTACACGAGCGCTCGTCACCCCCCTCTCCGGTCAAATCAAAACATGTAGACATTAGTTGAGTTCGTGCCGGTCATCGACCCAGCCGGTGCCCGCCGTCCTCCTTTCTTTTCAGCGCACGCGATGCCGTCCCAAAGTCACTTTTGCCGCGCTCCCTTCTAGATATAAGCACACTGGGCCAATCCTGGCCGGATTCCATATAAGCCGTACATCATCAATGTGCATGCCAAGCTGCAACAGGATGGGAAACAGGAGGCGTGCTGAGTGAACAAGAATGATGCAAATGTGCCATACCAATGAAGACAAACAGGGAAAACACGCTCTCAAAAACATATTACTCGGGGGGCAGAGTCCTGTGTCTCCTCCACCCCCACCCTTCTGAATGCCGATGCCGCAAAAATGATACCTGGTAGTGGTGGACAGAGCAAAGACTGCAAAAACGAGAGCTCGACAAGACGGAGCCCTCCAATGACGGAGAATGGAAATTAAAAGGAGTCGGGTTTCCTCTTCGCCGCGGATGAAGCATTTTGCTGCAGTGAAATGATGACTATTCATGCGATTGGGTTGGAAGGCCTGGTGCAAGGTTGCACAGATGGCCGGCACGGCACGTAAGAAGTGCCCGAGTCGTACGCGGCATACCCGCGCTTCTCCCAAGACCCCTGGCTGCAGACCAGGTTGGAAATCGACCGTCCCTTCTGGCGGATTTCGAACTGGGGTAGTTGGTCTTTGCCCTTTGGAGTTTCGATACAGACGGCACGCTGCGGAACCGGAAAGAGTCGCTGTTCGTCGTTGGCATCACCGTCGGCTCTGCTGCCCCATGACGTCTGGAGTACAAGCGTGGTCAGCGCACCCGAAAAAAAGGAGGGGGTTTTGCTCTGGCGCATATAAAAGCCATACCATGTTAAGAGTGCACAGAGCATAGAGCTTGATGAGGCCGTGAAAGTATCCAAAAACGATGGAAACGGGCAGAAATATGACATCGCTCGGGTTGCGCATAAAGAGGCCCATCAGCTTGACCACCTTGGTGAAACCAAACATGAAGGCGAATTGCGCGCAAAACGCCCAAAGGCGATGTTGTATCTCCCAGTCGGCCGTGGCCCACCAACACGAGGCCAGCAGCAGGGGGTCAATGACAAAGGCGAGCGACGTAAAGGTGGCAATGTGCAGCGCGTATGTACACCATGGCTGTTGTCTGCGACACGAAAAAGTCAGAATTCCGTCCAAAATGGTGGCGGTAAAGCAAGAGGTAGATATATCGAGGGACAATCGTACCTCCAGACGTGCCGGTCCCTGACGAGGCTGGTCCAGTTGCTCCTCCAGTTGCTACGGGCCCAGCGGGAGCACTGATACAGGAACTTGTGACCGTTTTCCAAGGTAGTCTCGAGCTCGCATTCGCTGTTGTACTGAATCCAGGTTTTCCATTGGTGGCTCACGAGCCAACGGGTGACAAAGTTGTCATCATCGGCGTTCAAGATCCATCGCCGCCACTTCTCGTTCCTAAATCCGAGAAGAAAGTCGTGGCTCTGTAGAATCACCGAACGGTACGCACCGGTGCGTCCCGACATGCAGGAAGTGCCGCCGTCAATGTTGTGCGTGGCAGAAATCTCGAAATTCCTGCGCTCAATGTAGGCCGCCCCGAGCCAGTTCCAAATTTGAGTGGTCCATGATGCGTTTGGCTCGCGCTTGACCCTCTGGCAGGTTCCGACGCCCCCAATGCTCTCATCCTCGAAAGGAGCGAGGATCCAGGGAATCATGGTCGACGGCCACGTCACGTCATCATCGGCCATGATGGTGATTTCCGTCTTGACCTGGGGAAGAGCCTCGCAAACTTGGAGTCTCTTGTTGGCAATGGGAGTATCGAGGACGCGAATGTTGGCATAGTTGAGTGACCTGGCGACTCGCTCGAGCGCGGCGCGCTTGTCGTGGGTAGTGACTAGAATGAGCTCGGCCGGATTGCATGCGAGGATGCTTAGCAAAGAGGGCTTCAGCTCCTCAAAGGCGTTGTGGATGGTGGGGATGACGACCGTGACGTTCTCGTCGGTGAAGGTTGGTTTCTCGGGGATGGGCTTGGACTTGTAGGTCCAATGGCTCACGCAATGGACAATGAGTCGAAGGTATCGGTGAATCCTAGAGAAATATGAGCAAGGCGAGTCAGGAAGTACATGATTCGCAGCTGCCGCCAAGAAGTCGTTGCCGCAGAGCAGGCGCCAAACTCACCATAGGGCCCAGAAAACGTAAATCCAGAAGGAAGGCGAGAAGGGCAGTTTTAGGGAAGGTGCCAATGCGAGAAGGAGGCGACCTGCGACACCGGCGAGGCTGCTGGCGGCATGGTCCATGATGACCTACAGCCGCAGGTCGACGATAATATGACGCCCGGCGGCACGCAGATGGCTCGGCGAGCTCAGCCCTCAGTTACGGATATCCCTTCCGAAGAGGCAATGCAGAAAAGGTCAAGTTTCTTGTTTCTGTTCAGAGAGGCAAAAAGGTCGAGACCTGAGCGGCAACGCAGAGGGCCGACAATCCTTCGTCTGAGACGAACACCTTTCCCCCTGTCTTTCTACCTTGTCCTCTTGACTGTCAACCCGTGCGCGACTTTCAGCGAAGACGAAAGTGAAGCCCAAGATGGCCCGCGACGATCTAAACCCTCGCGAGACCCGGCAATGGAACAACGCTTCGTCCGCAGTCGAGATCCCCCACGGTTTGGCTCGTGTGAGGCGAACGCCGGCGGGGCGAGGCGAGGCGAGGGAGAGAGGCAAGGTACGCGGCTTGTATGCGATTCAGTGAACCGACAGTCTAGGCTCGTATACAGTTCATGTGTTTGTACGCCCACAAATGCCCCCAAGCACATGCGTGATACCTGCTGGACCGAGGGAACGCGTCTCGTCTGGGTTAACAAAAGCAGCCGCAGCGGTTAGATGGCGCAGATCCGATCCCCAGCGACGCCAAACAGACAAGGGAAACCCGATGCAATATGGACGTGAATGCTATGTCGCTCAAGACCGGCAGTCTGGTCGGAAAAGAAGCTCAAGGGGGTATAAGGCGACGGACAAGCAAGGAGGCGCACAGGACGAGGAGGGGCCGAAGGAAGCAGGATCGGGACCGTACAGGTGCAGGAAGAGCTAATGAGGGACTGGAGGAATGATCCTAGGAATGGACTGGAGAGGCCGAGGTGCGAGAAGGCGACGATTGCGTGGAGTTGCGCTGAACTTCCACGACGAGGAGCCGAAAAGAAGAAGATGGGGGAAAGGGTCTAGGATATATACATACATGCCTACCTACCTACACGGCTGCAAGGACGGGCAAGGCATGTAGGCGGGCGGGCCGGGCAGGTTCATGGGCAGGGCATGTACGGCATGTACAACATGTAGGCCGGCTTTGTTCAAAGGGCAGAGTGGGCGAGAGCGAGGAAAGGAAAGTGGAGGAGGCCAGGTAGAGGTAGATTCGAGAGTGTGTGTGAGCGCAAGAGGGCGAGTGCGGACGAGGATGTGTGTGTAAGAAAAAGGAGTGCGAGGACGACAGCAGAGGTCTCGAGGCAGACGGGCAGAGAAAGAGAGGCATACGCCGACACAAGACGCAAGGCACTGTACGGTGCAATACCGCGGCGACAACAAAACAACGACGGCAGCAGCAACGGCGGCAGGAGCAACAGCAAGAGCAGCGGCAGCGGCAGCGAGCAGCAAGCAGGACTCGGGGCCGTGGAATGGCTTGTACTGGGTACGTACCTTGCGTACAGGAGCAGTGGGTGGTGCGTGCATTTCGGCTGGCCGCCCCATCCGTCATCTAGGGGGAGGGGATGTCATGCATAACGTACAGCGTTGGCCGAACAGGGAATAGACCAGGCCGGTTGATGATTGTATTGAGGGCACCATGGGGGGTCCAGTGAAGACGAATCAAAGCATGTGGCCAACGGCGGACTGCTGAATATTTTCTGACGAGGAAGGGCCACGCTGAGGTACCGGCGGTACATGATCCTTTGTGCCCTTTGTAGCGGCCTTGGCGCCGGTACCTCGCCGACCCCAACCGTCGAGGTACATGCAACAGACCCATTGTACAGGCAAGCGGGCCCGCAATTGCGCTATCTTACTGCTTACAGTACACTCGTTGATTTACACATTGAAATGGATCCTTCCGGTGCGACGCCGACGCCGACTGAGGGGTGCAGCGATATAAAGGGGACGAGAATCAAGGGCAGCCGTGGTCATGTAAATGTGCGCTCAAGTCCTCGGCGTTTGTCAACCTTACAGTATCTACCCACGGACATGCTGTACCATACTTGGGCGATGCGTCGACGCCGGACTCCCGCCGATGGATGGGAAACGCATGCCAACGTGGAGTATTCGACCGCACAGAGTCCAATACCAAGTACGTCAAGGAAGCAGCGGGCGCCAGAGGCGAAAGAACGACACGCCAGGAGACGTTGTTGGCGGCGCAGGCGCCTGGCCCTTGCCCGTCTTGGCCTTGTCGCGCTTGATGAATCCACGGGATGCTCAGAGACTGAGACATGGGGTAGACGAGGCCGGCCGGGAGGGGCGCGCCAATAAGGCCGGAAGCGCCATGTGTCTTTGGAAAATGGCTCCCATCGTTCAATTTACCAGTATTCTAGGGAAACTTCTAGCGGCCAGTCTCGTTACGGCCAGGCAGAGAGACTTGGCAATACCAAGGTAGTACGTATTGGAGGTCAGATGCAACCTCCTTTTTGCCAACTGCCAAAACTCGCCATTTTTCTCTTTATTCCCCTTTCTCTCCCTACCCACTTGTATCACATCGCACAAGGCGATTGCACGCACCAAACGTACGTTGCTGTACAGGGACGCATGCGATGGGCATGCGCTGCACTGTGTGTCTATCCTTGTCCGCCTGCTGCGACTTGGTGCGCCGAAGCCAAAGGGTCAGTCGTTGCACCTACGGGTACGAAGTACACTCACCTTAGGTCTACATGTACAGACGGGCCTCGGTGGAGAAGATGTTGATGGATCGATTCAAAAAGGCTCCGTGCATGGGAGGATGGGTTAGCGTCCGCTAACTGAAGGTATCTTACAGGGGGCAGACAGGATCCGCCTCTGAACAGGCGCCCCGGGCAATCCCCAGTTTTGGGCCCCAAAACACCCGTGGATGCATCCCGATGCAGACCTCGCCCTCACCAAGGTGTCGACCCAATCATCATACATACATACAGTACGCACATGCATCTGTCTCTGATTGCACCGCAGGTCCTTTGGCTGAAGCGCCCGCCGTAGTTTCCTGCCGGGTACGGTAGGTTGAAAATACGTGATGCCGTACGGCACCTGCATACAATCTAGGGGATCGGCTCAGGACTTGCTTCCACTTTGGTCCGTCGTCAAGGCCCGCTCTGCATCAAATGTGAGCCGGTCCAGGCCGCTAAAGAGGCGAACGCCCTCGACCACCCAAGAAACCTCAAGATATTGTACTGTGCGGTGCATGCTGCGCACGCCCATGTAAGTTACACACCTACGTATTGACTTGAACATACAGTATGCGACACCCGGCCTCCTGCTGCCTTGGAGCGAGGGACGCCCAGGCATGCCGAGCGGCGAGCAGCATCAAGCAAACACACAGTGCAGCATTCTCGACGACTCTTCTTTGCATAAGGCATCTCTCAGGTGGTATCCGAACACCTTGGGGAGATGGAAAGATACCCGAGGTAGACAGACATCTACGTACCTAGGTAAGCACGTACTGGACGCCGCACTTGCCTCCAGGGCTGATACGTAGCAATATCGAGCGAATAATTGATACGTAAAATGGCAAGCTATTTTACAGAGGAAGGCAGGATCGAAACGACAGGGTACCCAGCCTAGCTGGGAACCTGCCGAAGCAGCAGCGTACAGTAGGTAGGTACCTAGGATGCTACCTCGTCGAGAGGGTGGTATGAGGGGCACGGCGGACGATTGCTGCAGTCGTGCTTTGTGCCACCAGTTCCAGCGCGCCTACCAAGCAGGGTAGATGATGCCAAGCTTGCCAAGGCAGAGTATCCAGGGAAGGACTTCGTACAGAAGACGCTGTGCCTCGCGCCTGCCTACTAGGCAAGTTCGGAGCGCACTGTACGAAGTACACCACCTCGAATGCCGCGTCATGATCCCGGCAGAGAATCTAAAACATGGCATGTGCTTGGCCAACGACGACGCAATCCGGATCCTCTGCTGGTTTTCTCGAGACCACCGTGAGACTTGGAGTTCGCTCAGTCTCGGTCGAGTCAATTCTAGCACTGCACCAGGTGGCCAAGAACAAGTGCTCGACACCAGGGTACGCCCAAGGCGGCTCGTCGAGATGAAGCGCATCTCTGTGCTTCGCGCTCTCTCCCTGATTCCCGGCGCTCGCCTCCTGCACGAGCCCAGGTTCTTTGCCGACAAGAGGCAGCTCGACAATGCATCGTGACGGCAGAATCAAGACAAGGCTCATGGCCAGCCATGGCCTGCGTGCTCGAGACGTCGACATGTCTCGGCCCGTGCTGGCGCTAAATGCGGAAGCTCCTCCTCGACCTTGCCCTGCGCCGCAGCTCCGCGTTGCTATGCTCGACATAACGCCATTTCTTGTTCGCTTCGGGCGACTTCCTCTCGGCGGAACTCGAAAATCAGCAGACCATGGACCATACGACTTGCACACGGCGGTTGCGCCTTGATGGTTGGATGGCCACCAAGTGCCGCTGCTTCGTCCTTCTCGAACCGCCTGCGAATAAAAGTTGCACCTTATATTCGGGGCCTTGCAGAGAGCAACTCGAGGTAACTCAACGGGCCTGGTAATTACAGTACATACACATGTAGGCATGGGATCCCAGCCACCCCGTCTTGGACCCAAATCGTGTCGATCGGTTCAGGTGGAGTGCCCATGCCTCGTGCTCCATACTCATGCTCCACGCTCCGCTTCCTGTTGATGCGGAGAAAGACGGCACCCCCGGCTTAGCATGTGAGCGTCCCTTCGTTACATTTCTCCCATGCAAAAGGTAATTAAGACTCTCCAGCTATTGCAGCCCATTCGTGGCTCATGCTCCATGGCCCCCGCGCAGCCGCCTATCAAATGCGGGTACCAAACACGGCCATCTCTCGTTTCCCGGTCGCGCAAGCATACTGTACGTACGGCATCTCGACTTTGCGCTGGCCATTCAGCAGCGCCGACACCGTCCCGTCACTCCTCGATAGCAATGGCAAATAATACAGCACACGAGTCGCCACAACCGGGATTCATTTCAACAAAATCTCTTTGCTTTGCCAATGGCAACCCCGCCATCGTCGAGCAGCTAGCTAGGCATTGGCTCATTAAGGCTCCTGATGGGCACGCAGCACGTCCAGAGGCGTAAGCGCTGCTCGATTATGCGCCCGCCAGCTGATGGCTTGCAACTTCAACTCGTCCAGTCTACAGTACCAACGCGGCTGCCCGTTTACTGGGCGTGCCTCTCCAAGCACCCCCATGCCTCGTAACCAGGCGGTCGGTGAGGCGCCTTGCCAGATGGCCATGATGCCTTGCGGACTCATTCAGGGGCCGGGAAAGGTCCTTGCTGGTCTTGGCTGAGTTGCTAGGTTTCATGATTAGACCAGAGGCAACGCAGTTGCAATAACGTGTCGACCACTACCTCGAATACGACACGAGCCCCCCAACTAACGGCGCCATGCACGTAACAAGCAATCGCGCATCGACAGGGAAGCATGGTCTTGTGAGACAAGAGAAAAGAGACTTGGCAATTGTCCAACCAGATACAGGCCAAGCAAGTGACGACATGCAGGTACTGGCCATTCGCAGTTCAGTACAACCGCGCGACGGCCGCTCTGCGCTTGCCATGAGAGCGCAAAAGGAGCAGCCGGGCATGCGGCGGCTCCCACGCACAGCCAGCGGACTCGGCATCCGTACATACAGTACATATGGGTGCGCGATATGGCTTGGCATCATGACCCAACGCATATTGCCAGAGGCGAGAATCCAAACAGACGGTGCTCGTTTCTGCCGTGACAAGCACCGACGGCAGCGACGTGAACCCAAAGAGCAAGAGCCCGATGCGATTCGGACGTTGCAGCATTGCAGCACACCACCCTGCCACGCACATACCACACCCATTTTGACAGAAACACACCCTACAACCACAGGCTAGCGTGCACAACATGCCGGAAGTTGGGGGCTCACAATGGCCTGGTCATTTCCGGGCGAGCGCTTGCAGTATGTGTGCGAAATCCAGGCTGATTGCGAGCGCAAATCAAGCAGCAAGTTGCGACGCAGCAATATTCAATGCTGGGCATTGGCGACGCGCGAAGACAGTGTCGGTCGATGGGGGCGATACGCTGAGCAAATGAGGAATCGCATTGGCCGTGTGAAGACAATGATTTCCCGTGGACAAGGGCAAAAGGGACCAGGAACAGCAACAGAGTCATATGGACCCTGGTTTGACTGGCCTTGAGCCCTCTTCCGAGATTCCCTGGATCGCTTCAAATCGGCGCGGGCAGGGCCGCAGATCGTGTGGGCTGACGGTGCGTGCTGGGTGTTCCGGGGTGAAGTTGCAGTGCATCTGCCCGTCCCAAACGTCGACTGGCCACGAAGAGGTGCAACAATATAGGGACATGCAGGATGTGTCTACACCTGGGCAGGCCCATCTCGACGGTTGCGACGCACGCACGCCGAACGCTGGCCGAGGACCCGCGTCTTGGACGAGATGGCGCCGGCTCCTGGACACAGCACCAAGCCTCTTGCTGGGAAGCAAAGCTCCGGACCGGTCCCGGCACATGCTGGCCAGGACGTTCGGGAATCTGTCAAAGACGTCGTCGTACGACTTTGACTGACTCGTCCCATTCTGACGAGAGCACGAATCCGGGTTCGACAGTGGCCGATTGCTTGTCGGACGGGGACACAGGCATGGCCAACGGCGGCTAATGCAGCCCATAGACCCTGTGCCCTAGACTCTGTCGTACTCCATGTTGTACGTACTGTACCTGCAGTGCGGTGCGGTGCGGTGCGATACGAACGGACGAGGCCGGAGAGGTCGGAGCTTTTCGTCGTGGCTCCTCTTACCGCAGCGTGGACAAGAGCTGCAAGCGCAAGGCGAGTGCAAGCCAAGGCCATCAACACACGACGAGGGGGGCACGGAACTCGGTGGATGGACGGACAGGACCCTCTGATTCCCGCCAACGCATGCCGCTCGGTAGGGGTAGGGGGCTCGTTTTCGTCACCTGATGGACCGGGCTATCAAAACGACGTGACTCGGGCACCTACACTCAGTCAGGAACACGGGCCCGCAACTCGCTTTCTCGTTCCCTGTACGAAGGTTGCGCACAAAAGTTTTTTACCATTCACAAGTCACCATGAGCCCCGCTCACCGTGCAAAGTACTTTTTCCCAGTAGTTCACACTGTTCCCCCTTACCCCGTCCGAAGAGGGTTAAGTAAGGCTAGTAAATCGTGTGCGAGGATCCCCTCCCCAATGTAATGCACGGGAACCGACCAAAGCGCGCTAATGCCTCAAACACGAAGCCAGGCTAAGGCAGCGGCAGCTCAGAGCTGCTGCTACTGCCGCCGAACCCCCCGATGTCAAGACCGAGACCCCCGAGCCTCCGACTTCCCAATCAGGCCAGCTGCATGCCGAGGCAAGCCATGATAGGAAGCATTCAACGATTGCGCAAAGGTCGATTGCTCTGGAACTTTGGAATCAAGGCCTTCCGACCGGTGATATTGCCCTAAGATCAGGCCTAACGAGAGCTACGTTCAATGCCCTGCTCAGAAAGGCAAGAGCACGTGGCTTCCAGCGCGGCTCCAAGGTTCTGGAAACCTATGTGGAAGATGCCAAGCGGTCCGGCCGGCCAGTCATAGTCACAGAAGACCGGGGAAAGGAGGTTATTCGGACCTTAACCCAGAATAGTACGACTAGGCAATTCTCACTCGATCAGCTGAGTACGGCTCTACTCAAGCAATACGATTGGTCAGCTAGCCGGATGACTCTCTGGCGTTGGCTCCGGAAGCAGGGCTATTCTAACGTCAAATTAACGACCAAGCCCGGCTTGAATGCGAAGCAACAGCTAACGCGGCTTCGATTTGCCTGGGAACGCCGCGATTGGTCCCTCGAGGAGTGGAAGAAGGTTATTTGGAGCGATGAGACTTCGGTTGTCCTTGGTTCGGTCCGCGGAAAACGACGAATTTGGCGCCTACCCTCTGAAGCCTATCATCCGCATAATATAAAGGCTCGCTGGAAAGGACGAAAGGAGTTCATGTTTTGGGCCTGCTTCACCTATGATCATAAAGGCCCGGCTTATGCTTGGGGCCCCGAAACAGCTGCTCAAAAGAAGAAATACGACGATGAGGTTAAACGCTGGAACCAAGAGCAAGAGCCGCTTCTGAAGACAGAGTGGGAGCTGGTTAATGGCGTTCGACGAATTCGCTTGAATAAGCAAATTCCAGGCAAGAAGCCAGCCTGGCGCTTTACGAAGAAAACAGGCAAATGGGTGCGCAGCAGCAAAGGCGGCATTGATGCTATTCGCTATAGGCACGAGGTCCTGTTGCCTCTGTACTTTCCCTTTCTGGAAGGCCTACCTGGGTCCGACTGGCTGGCTCAAGAGGATAATGCTGCTGCCCACACAAGTCAGAGGAATAAGGAGCTCTGGCAAGAACGTGGATTCGTCTGTCTCACCTGGCCGCCCAACTCGCCGGATCTCTCGCCTATTGAGCCAGCCTGGTACATGCTGAAGCGCCGAACTGGCAGCAAAAAGGCATTGTTCTCGAGGGCTCAGCTTGTAACTCGCTGGCACGAAGAGTGGAAGGCTCTGCCTC
The DNA here is from genome assembly GCA_000956045.1 of Hirsutella minnesotensis 3608. Taxonomy (NCBI): domain Eukaryota; kingdom Fungi; phylum Ascomycota; class Sordariomycetes; order Hypocreales; family Ophiocordycipitaceae; genus Hirsutella; species Hirsutella minnesotensis. The sequence continues at coordinate 254,824 of KQ030507.1, read as the reverse complement.
AGGAGAAGTTGCAAAGGCTTGTGGAACGAATGCCCGGCAATATCCAATGGGTACTTCAATTAAAAGGGGGCAACGAGTATAAGGAAGGCTCAAGCCCGCCCGAAATGACCAATCAGGAAAGAGGGGCTCTTTACAGAGAGATTGAAGCTCTGCTTGCACAGCCTTTGCCTACCAAAAAGGGCCAACGTGAAGGCTCTGATTGGGAGGATGAAGTTGAGGAAGAAGATATGTTTCCTAATTAGACAAACGAGGCACGTTGATCACGTATGTGTATGTACAGTAGGTGGACAAAAGTTCCGCCTAATCCGGATCGGGCGACTTTTCCCCGCAAAAAGTAGATTACAAATTTAAGCCTATAAAGCTACTTAAAATAGATTATAAAAAGGAAAAATTACTAGCTTATAGTAAAGTAGCTAATATATAGTATATATAAGTAATAACTTAAATTAAAATTATATATAATATTTAATATTGCTTTAAAATATAAATTAAAATTTAAAGGAATTTTTTATACTACTTTTTTAATATATAATAACTTAACCTATATAATATAAAAAAATAAATTAAAACTGTTTTTATATATTAAAATAACTTATCTTTATTAAATATTCTTTTTAGAGTATAAGTATTACTTTTAAAGTATATTTTATTAAGTTAAACCTAAACCTAGAACTTTTTATGTAGTAAAAAAAGTCTATACTTTTTATTAAAACCCATAACTAGCTTATATAACTTTGTTAAACTCTAAAAGCGAGTAATATATAAAGTATAGCTATTTACTTACTATATAAATTTATTCTTTTAATTATATCTCTTTTATATTTATAATTATAGTATTTTTAAGAAATAGTAGGTTTTTTCTTAAAAAGTAAAAGTATTAAAGTTTTATATTTTATTATAAATAATATTATTATAAAAGTATATACTACTTATAGCTTATATATAGTATATAATAAGTATTTTTTTAATTAGAAAGATTATATTTAGAATTTTAATAATTTATCTTAGTATTAATTTAATCTTTTTAAAACTTAGTATAGATTTCCTTTAAAAAAACTACTCTATACTTTTAACTACTATTATTACATAAATAAAGATGCTAATAAGCTAAATATTTTAAATACTTATAAAAGACTAGTATCTTTATATAAAAAGATATCTTTTTATTTTTTAACCTACGAATTCGCTTAGTAATTCTAGCTTAAAGCTCTAAGTCTTAGTATAGGGTAGTACCCCGAAACTGCATTAGTCGTTACTTTTGTCTCCCCACTGTAAGCGGCTTCCCTATGCGCACGGTGAGCGGGGCTCATGGTGACTTGTGAATGGTAAAAAACTTTTGTGCGCAACCTTCGTACACTGCTGCGGATCTGTACATGAGTTGCTTGGCAATCTCGTGCGCGCGATGCGTTAGCCTCGGACGTCGTATTCGTCTCGGCAGGCAAGATTGATGCGAGGCAGCCCACTGGCCTCGCCCGACTTGCCGCACTCCCGGTGCCAGCGATGGTCCCGAACAAGGCAGCCTACTACAATACGCGACCGACATCTTGATGGACAGGCGCAGATGGATACATGCAGTAGCTCGGCCTTTGGTCTGAGAGATAAAGTACCCTGTCTGACCCTCGGCTCCGCCAAAGACCCTTGCCTCTCTTTTCCTTCCAGGACGAAGACGAAGCCATGCTGCGCAACTTCTGAGGCTCATCCTCCGGTTGACGGATCAAGACGTCGCCTCACAAGCACTCACGCTCCGTCCTTCAACCTGGCATCTGCGCCATAGTCGATTCCTTGGACCCCCCCCTTGAGCATCGCCCCGAGCGTGCAGTCCTCATACGGTTCCGCCCACGTCGCTGCCCGGAACGACCAATTTGCAATGAACCCTGTCGTTCACCACCGAACGGCCCGCTCTGGGTCTCCGTGGAGCGCCGGCCCTCCCGCCGTCCGAATCCCTTTGTCCTCAGCTCATGGTCCTCGCATCGGATTCGTGCGGGTGGCGCTGCTGGCCCCGGACAAGCGCAAGTCATCGGCCAAGGAGATTGGCCCTGATCACGGGCGACACCTTACTCCTGCAGCCGTCCGAGACCCTGCACCTTGAAGCGAATGTCTCGTCGATGGGCAGTGCAGGGCCAGCGCCCAGAAAGCTCACTTGCTTGCCATGTCTCTCGCGTCGGGCGTTTCGCTGCATATAGTCCCTGGAATCGACTGTCTGCCGACACGCGTTCGCACATTGGCGTTGAACATCCGGACGCCGCTTCGCGTTAGCAGCTGCTTGTCTCATCATCCGCGGCCCCGTCTCTAATCCTGCATCGCGGCCACGTCGAATTGCTCGTCGATTGGACCTCAATTGTGCTGGCGCCTGCAACGGCAGCCCAAGTTGCGAGACAAGACAGATTGTTCCATGAGCCGGGCGAGTAACAAACCTGCCTTTTCTCGCAATCTGATGGGCGTTACCGGGTCGTTGAAGGGTACTCCTTGCGTCAAAATAGGTTCCATGAAGAATGAAACGCGGTCATCGCCTTCTTCAACAAGTCGCCTGAATGACGCGACCAATTATTCTCGGGTTTGCCTCGACATCTCGACAAGTCATGCCTTGAGACGACTGGGCACTCTTGGTGCTTCGCGTCACACTAGAGAAGTCGAACTCGCAAGCGCCGGCCGCAACTACAATGACATGACCTGCGTACAGGCGTGTTCGGGCTGGCCGATACGTATGAGTTGGATATGTGCGGGTGCAGTATGGCGCGAGGACACGCCAGCGTCATTACCGCACCTGGTCCCTTAAACCGACACATGACAAGGGGGAGCCCCGGCGACGGCATCCGCGTGAACCCCAAATAATCTATCTGCGTCAGTGCACATTTGAAATGGGTTGTTCAGTGTTCTTCCGGGCGGAAAGACTCGACGCTCCATTTCGTGCATTGCTACCGACAATGGAAAGACTGTTTGGCTGTGGTTCATTCCGCCGCGTTAAAACGGCGACGCCCCACGTACAATGGTGGCCAAATCGGCCGACTTGCGCGAAGCCTGCGACGATGATGTCGCTTCCGACCCTCATCGGGACAAACCAGTGGGTCCTAATCATTCACTACACTCAGGGATAGGGATACTTCCAGTGATGGAGTCCGTGAGACGTGCCCTCGGGCCAAGGACTTCCATGGGACCAAAGTGAGCCTGTGCCGTCTCGGCCTTGCTGTTCGCAGAACAACACAACCCACCAGAACCCGAGGCCCACATCGCCCGGCTGGAAGCTCGGACGACACGAGACTCCATGTGGACGAAGCCACATGGCATCTGGGCACATGGAAAGGATTGCCGGGAAGGTCGGAGACGGAACTGCCTCAGCGTTGGATCCGCAGTGGAGCGATGTTACGAAGGCAGGCGGAGAGAACTACAGATATCAATTTCCAAAGGGCCGGCCTATCCCCGCGGCCCTTCGACGTATCTCTTTGATGACAGGGTCTCAATGTTGTCGATGCGTACTGAGGTCGGGGGATGCTTCAAGAAGAGATGCAAGATTCTATAATCAGCCGAGGCTGGAAATATGCCCCCGAGGCTACTCGATCCAGCGGACATGTGAGACGCATTCTCATGAGACTCGCAGTTCCTTGAGCCGTAATATCTCGTGTATTTTGAGCCCTTGTATACTGATGATTGCCTAAAGCCCAGCCGGTGGAAATAAGCCGCTTTTGTGAAGAAAGTAGGATGGTGGTTTCGCAAATGTCATGGCTCGTGTTCTCCTAAACGTCTCTCCTTCGGCACGAGCCCCCGGTAAAAGACGGTTAAAACGTGCCGACTCCCCGACCCTGGGCTCGTGATGCTTCTGGAGAAGACGGACGGGAGCACAGGGCCTATGAATGAGGCGATGCTAAGCTGGCATAGGGGAGCGCTGGACCCGTTCGAAGTGTCCAGCATGGAGCATCGCAATCCTGACTTGAGCCAGTATTTTTAAATACTTTCCACGGGGCCATGAACCACGCCGCGCGTCCTGAGTGAAGCTTCCTGCCGCTCTTGTCTGCTCCAAACTGGATTTGCTACTGGATGTGCTGCATATAGCGCGCCTGGAGGCCAGCCGTCGAGGCTCTTGGCAAGTGTTTCAAAAGCTCAGCCACCAACTGCTTCTCGTGACGGGTTTGGAGGACACGAGCCGGGCCGTTGATATTTGTGAGTTGCAGGTCGTCTGGCGAGGAGATGGAGTGGACTGGAGAGGCTGGGTGAAGAAAGAACGGAACAAGGAGCGCGATGGCTGTCGAGCGCGGAGTTGTACGTTGTGTGGCCGCTGGGGCTTTGTACTGCGATGGTCTGATGCTGCATGGCGTGGATTTGGAAGCGCGGGATGGTGCTGCTTGCGTACGGAGTGTGCCGGCGGAGAGTGATTGCCTCGTTTTGAGAAGATGAAGATGCTGTCATGTTTTGGGAGACATCCTCCTGCGCAGTGGGTTATATCGTAGTATTTCCAAGGGGGCAAAGGTTGGCGGCCAGAGGGCGCTGGGATGTTGGAGGCGTTGCGTCTTTGAGTGCAGGGACTGGAGCATGGCCACGCGTAGTTGGCTGTGCCCACGACGGCCGACTGTTGGTCCTGACGCTCCCGACCCTGGGATATGTTTCTCGATCGGGCGTCCGTGGCAAGCTCGGCATCGTTGTTCTCCATGACTTCCGGAGCAAGAGTCGCTGCCGTGTGTTGGCGAGTGTTTGTTGCGTCTGGAAGAATGAGGAGCTTGCGGATAAAAGACTTGGGCCAGGACTATGGCCGTTCTGGCCATTCTTCGCCCGCGCGGGTGACTGGTTCTTCGAGCCTGATGCCAATGTCTCTGTTCTATCTGGCACGACAGCGCCCCCATATCTCAAGACTGGACGCGAGGTAGTGGCCGTGCTTCAGCCAAGCAGTATTTCCAACGTGTTGAGGAGGGTTTCGTCGCCCAGCTGTCTTTAAAAGACGCGTGGATATAGCATGTGGCCAGACCCGGATGAGGATGAGTATTGCTATGCTTCAATTTATAAGCTCTGTTTGAACACCTCACAGGGAGCTCAAGGATTTCACTGTATCAGGACACTCGATGGTACAGGACATTCATCGGTGCGAGTTCGTGAAACATCTTGGTCAGTCCATGTCCTCTCAAGAACGGAGTGGGAACTCGGGTTCCGCGCAAGGATTATCAGAGCCGTCGTGAAGACTCGAACATGTGCTATAACGAGGCCGTTTCAAGTTCTTACCCGGCACCCCAGGAGCAGGGCACGCCAAATTCAGTGCAAACCTTTCATCACTCGGGTCTTATCTCTCAGAGCTTGACGGAGGGGCCGTCTCGACCGTGGTGATGCAGGCCAAGCACACGGCAGACTATGTCTACCCGGCTCACATCGTGAATACGAGTCGCTTCCTGCTCTTATTGCGCTACTCTCCGCGGATGCGGCGTCGAGCGTTGTCTCGCTCGTCTCACGCGCGCCTCTGGTCAAAGAACGATTCCCCGAGAGAACAAAATCGCCCCTTCGCAAGGAACTCGTGAAGGCGAGGCTACTCCCGTTAAGACGGGCAGACCCAGTCTAGCAGGGCATCAGACAGGCCGAGTAGCGGTAAGTGAACGAGGTCCACGGGCCCACGGCTCTGTCGTTGAAGGCTCTCGCCGTTCGTGTGGTGTATCGTGCCCAAATCGGTATGGAGCATGGGAGCGGCTACTGCAGCTTGCGTCTCTTGCCTTTCATCCCGTTATCCTTTTGCCTGGACTCTTGCCAGAACATTGAAGCTTATAGTCATCACGCTTCGTGTGAAACCTTCTCTTCCACCAACAGGCGATTGTATGAAACGCATGCTGGAAGCGGTCCTTGCATCTTGAGTATGGTGGTACACACTTGGTTCTATAGCGGCCAGGGAGTCGGCATCTATATCTAAGCATCTGGGTAGCTTTCGAACCGTTGGCAGGAGGATTTAAACGGCTTCCGTCATTGACAGTCAAGGAGCTTGCTGTATATGCCCAGATGTCATGGAACGATTACCCTCGCCATTTCGGCAGCGGGTTTTCACTTGAGAGGCATTCCCGACGCCTTGACACTGAACATCTGCGGTTCGGATGGGTAATTTAGCGTCTAAGCACACTTCAGAGTGCCACTGCGGATGCAGTGCAGACTAGGCGAGGCTTGAAGCTAATCTGTTTGAACTCTCAAGTTCATGGCATCTCTTGACATTGACGACTCGCGGGCGCTGAGAAGTAAAGGCTATTCCAGTATGAGTCTGCCGCATCTCCAGAGTTTCGTGACGGAATGAACTCGCCGACGCTACCCGTGTTGCAAGGCACTGGCTCTTCACAAACCCTTTGGCCTGGATGAGAATGTCCAATCTGAGGTCACGTCTTGGCTTTGCGGCATGTCCCGCTGCGATGGACTTCAACGAGTCCAGGCGATACGGGACATAAATCTTGCTCAAAGGACAGGCTAGCGCACGCCAGTGTCACACTCTTGCTCGGCCTTGGCTGCGGATTGACCGAGCTGCGACGTGATTGTGCCGTTCATTTGATGGCTTGGGCGATCATCAAGACGGGTCATGTCGTCACTGCGTATCCACATTGATTCGTTTCGTGGCCTCTAGGCCTGACAAAAGGCGATGACGTCTAGGTTTGTCGGCGTTGCGACAAGGAATATCGCTGCTCAAACAACGGCTCGTCGAATGCACCAAAGGTGAAGCTACGATGCCAGAATACGAACGTCCTAATCATGATGCCGGCTCATCTTGTATCACTCAAGATTCTCAACGGCAAGAGTGCCTGTGGTCCCGGTCTTGGAGAGCAGGTGATTTTTCCTTTTGCCGGACACAACGCTCTCTTGCAGCTTGCTGCAGGTAAAGCAGCGCCCGCCTTCCTATCGAGATCCGATCGATGGACTTCTAGGCCTGGTTTAGTCTTCGACCCCTCTCCGGGCCTGGGTCTTGTTGCCTCCTTGCGTCGCGGGGGCCGAGCCCGTCATGCACCAAGAGCATCCATGCAGACGGCTTTGGCGCCAACCAGCCACTCGTTGCGCCGCTCTTGATGGTGGACAGATGAGGCGAGAGCGACGAGGCAGAGCTAGTGATTGGGTGTACCGCAAGCTTGGATCGCCAAAGACCAGCCCGCCACCAGGGCCGAGAGTCTCGACACGATGTGGATGGCACGATGGCAAACGGGTCTTTTCAGGGCTGATCTGCTTGCGTCCAAGAGTTCGGGAGCGGCTGAGGCGAGAGGCGCACCACGCATCTCGTCAGCCACGGTGAGATTCACTTGGTCGCACGCTGTCGCCGGTCGCGATTCAACGGCCGGTCCGGGTGTGGCCAATATATCGAAACGCGGAAACATGATCATGGGCGACATCCGCGTGAGACGCGAAACCTGGAAAAGTGATTATCGAAACAGGCCAGTGTATGGCGCATAAAAGACGCATCATGGTTATCTAGCTGCCTAGGAGAGGGCAGTGTTTCGGACAAGCAGCTAGCCGAGCAGAGGTGCTGACGCCCGAGTTGGCAGCGAGATGACACGAGAGGTGCATAGCACGTATGTGCGACAAGCGACGGGCACCAGAGAGCGAGATAGTAAGGCTGCCAGGCGGTGCACCAGGACAATTGCGACCATGACGACAACGGCCATGACGGCGACGACGCGTGTCCAGGTCGCATGCCTGGGTTGCTGCAAACATTTTATCGCACGGCGACCGTCTGATGAGGTGGACTGCTGCTGAGCCTCCTGTCCGAGCTCTGGAGGCCGCAATTCAGCCCATGAATCCTGCTTTGAACTTTGAAAGTGACTTGATCGACTGCCAGCCCAGAAGGAGTAACTTTTGTGTACGTGCGCGGCTGTGCCGGCCCGATGGTCTGCAAAAGGCTGTGTACATGGATGGGCATGCGTTGATAGTTTGCGTCAGCAGGCTTGGCTTGGCTTGGTGTGGTGGTGATGGTCTTTGGGGTGGGGAGGGGGAGGGGGAAAAGAGAGGGGGCCGGGACGTGGAGGAAGAGGGAGGGGAGGGGGAGTAACCCGACCTCGAGGTCGGCGTTCTGTGTGGATTCTGCATTCTACAGACAGTGAAAGTCACTCCATGCATGGTGCACTCGCGGCAGTTGCGTACCTGCCCAGTTCGGACAGTCTGGGCATAGGAAGGAAGGAAGGGCGCCTATCTTGGTAGAGGATGCGCAGCTGCCTGCCGATTGCCTGCTAGAATGAGCTGATGGAGACTCTAGACTGACAATCTAAGCGACTCTTGCTCATGGCGACTTTCAAATAGCCCTGAAAACGGCGTGTAGGTAGGCAAAAGGCAATAACTGTCCAGTCGCGGCAGACTAGCGCCACATGTACCAGTAAGCTCGCGCCTCTTCTCGCCTGTCGCGAGCACAATACGAATCCATACAGCAAGTTAGACGGTTGCGACCTTGGTGCCGCTGCCCTGTAGATCCCATTGACGGGCAAGCTCACAAAGCCACGTTGTCCCGACTCCCCCGCACTCGGCGGCTGAGCACCGCGCAGCCCGAGCCAAAAGAATGCGGTACCTCTGCGGTACGGGCGCACTGGTGCTCGGTGGTTCATGGTCTCGGGGGGGCTGCAAGTCAGGTCGGAGGGAATCGAGGGATTGATCCTCCGACAGCTTGGTTGAACGGCGTTGCGGTGGCGCCAGTAATGAGATGGGGGGGCGGGACGCGGAGACAATCATAGACATGCAGGCGCTGGACCTCGACTTGAGACAGAGCCACTTGCCACGACGACATACGACTGCGGAAGCATGTCGCCTCAGCATGCCCCTCTCCATCTCTCCGCTGCGCTGACGGATCTGGCCTTTCCGAGTGCTGCTGTTTTGGTCCTTGGGGCCATCTCTTTCCGGCCTTGAAGCCGTCAATGATTGGTGGTGCGTCTTTTCTGGATCGACGGTGGATGCCTCGTTCATTGGCCCTTGCAAACCACCACCTGCGCGTGGCCATGCATCAGAGAAATTGTACTGTAGATAGTTGATAGACCCAAGTAACACCATGAACTTGGCTTCCACCTTGACCGCGCAAGGGGCGACGCAAAACGGGCCGCCATCACTCGGTAGATGGATGCGAACCGCGGGCCAGACTCACATCGAATGCGACCCCAAGCTGCCAAGGTCCCCTGGGGCAGCGCTTCACCGTGGCAACGGGCTTGTGCCAGGTAAATTACAGTACTCCGTCTCCTCGCAATAGGGGCAAAGAGGGGCTCGATGGAAATGAGGCGACTCGACGGCCAACGGGGCGTTTGTTTTCCTGGTGGCAAAAGTACACAAGGCGGCGGGAAATGGCAGCAATTCCAGAAGCGGCTTGCAAAGTAATCACTGGGGCTTCTGACCTCTGCTTCGAACCTCCAAGTGCCTCCCATGTACCTCTTGTCGCCGATGCAGGCCCTTTCCCAGACGGGCACTCCGGATATCTCCCCTTCCGATAGGAGCCCCAAGGCCCGGAACGGACGGGGCAAGGGGCCTAGGCTCCTGGTTATCCCGGGAACGGCGCGCAGGCAGCGTTTGTTTCCGTCTCCACACAACGTGGCGGGCCCGACGGCCTGAATTCGGGGCCAATGAACAAAGTAGACGGAGACGATGACGACGAGCTTCGAGCACAATCTGTTTGCTCGTTTCCCCCCTCCCTTTCGCTTCCAATTCTCCACGGTACCTACCCAAACTACCCAGCAGGCAGCGAGAGAGGGTCGGCCGTGGCAAATGTGGCGGTGCGACCAACGCAGAACGTCGTACCGGGAAGGACGGGGCATCCTTTTCCTCTGCGAAAGCCCTTTTCGAGCAGACACGGCCAGATCATCCGCGCGTCACAATCAGCGAGTCGTCATGATGGCATGTACACATATGTACGTGCCTTCATGCATGCACGCACGCACACCGTCGACGGCGATTGTGTTCCAGACAGCCCGTCCCATCCGTCGACACAAATGGCCTGCCGCGACGGAACCGCTCCCTATTTCCTCGGCGTGCATCCAGACGTGCCGCCGTCCGTTTCACCCAGCCAGGACTTGGCCGTAGAGGCGGACAGAGTGCCGCGCTGAGTTTACAGTACAGTATGCGGTTCCACTCAGGCGGAGCAAATGGATGGGCGAGGGTCGAGCCCGCGGCCCCTTTTGCTGTCTTTGTGCTACCGACTGGGACCCTGCCCGTCTCATCTAGCGTTTGTTGTTTCTTCGCAGATGAATGTCGAGGTCTATTGGTACGAGGTCCGCTACGAGCCTGTGTACCCGATACCTCCCTCCGGCCTCGCGCTCGACGACTTGCTCCTCGCTCCAGAGTCGGGGCGGGCGTCCACGTGCGCCGTATCGGAACGGTTTGGTCGTTGTCCTGACGCCAGACAGAGGCTGTTTGAGACGAGGCGAGGCGAGGCGAAGCGGAATTGATGGCGATTGGACTCGGCCGCGACAATAAAGCCAGCCGGCTTTGACCTCATTGTCGTAATGGTGTTTGCAGACACGGATGCTTTTCCTTGTCACCCGGATCACTACCAGGTACCTACCTCTACAAGCACGGAGGTATAGCACCTGTAGGTACCTACTAGTAGCGTTGGATGGAAACGACACAGCGTCCCAGCGCTGAAATTGGCAGGTATTGGATACGCCGGACATCCAGACAACAAAGTTTGGCCATCGACCGTCTTGTGCCTTTGTGCCTCGTGTTTCTTATTGCTGCGTCCTTTTGCCCAGCACCACCAACCTTGCGACTACCGAGATACCTACACACAGTATGGTACTACCGCCACCGTGGCCCGTAGAGGCGTTCTTCGTTCGCCTTTGCTTTTTTGCGTCGTCTCTGGTTCATCCCAAGGGCGATTTCCCAGCAAATCGCATCCCAAATCTGGATTCTCAGAGCATCACTCTCCAGGATGCTACGCGTTTTTCTAGGCTGTGCGAGTCCCGACTTGGTAACCCCGTGTGTCCCCGCCCGTCGTCGGTTGGTCGTCTCCCGTAACCGGACTGCCTCGGGCGTCAAGCCACAGCAGAGTCAAGAGGTACCGGCCGTGTACCTGTAGCTGCCCACCGCCTCTCCGGGTTCCCTCCCCCCCAACCCGTCATGTGCGCACGCATCCGTACTGACAATCGAGCACGCGCGGCAAGGCACTGCAGCCCCCCTCTCTCCGCGCGTAATCCAAGAACCACCAGACCTCCGGGCTCTCTCCGCAGCTGCCGCCCCTCCTCTAGCCCCGAGGGGTAGAGTACTCGCGCTGTACCTGCGGGCATCCATCATGGCCGAAGACTCCGCCGCCGTCTGGTGCCGCCGCAGCAGCAACAGCAGCAGCTGTAACTGTGGGCATGGCCAAGAATGGACTGGACCTCTGGCTGCCAAGAAACCACAAGACACACGCCATCCGTCTTTTATTAGCCGCTTCGCTCATCTTCTTCAATGTATCCCGGCCGAGGGGCAGCTTTCTTCATGCCCACGGCACCTTGCCTGCCCACGTACTTCGTACAATACATACGTGCATGTACATTCACAGACGAGGCTTCTTGTACGCGGCTGGCCAGGGTCCTCTGTTCATCTTCATGCCCTTCTCCCCCCTGTCCACTCGCCCCTCCTTCATTCAATCATTTCCTTCCTCCCCGTTTTCGCTCCTCATCTCCTCCATCGTCCCCTGTTATTTCGTACCTCGGAGCAATTAACTCGACAGTCTCGTTCCCCTTATTGACGTCGACGCCCGCCTCTCCCGCCGCCTTTTGACCCTCGCCGTCCTCGTACCCGTTCGCCCTTCGACCTCCAATCATCCAGACTGTCGCCTTTCTCTCTCTCCCCTCTCCCCCTCCTGGTGCCGCACGACGGAGGTTTCCTCCGAACTCGGTTTCTTGGGCTGTTTGTTACGCCGCGGCTCCTTTCGATTCGCCAATGCCTCGCCATCTTCACCTTGTGGTGCCACTCTGACAGTTTCTTTGAGAGGGAGTGAGAGGGAAGGGTAGAACGGGAGTGGATGCGCGGAAGCGGATGTGCCAGGCAGCCAACACTCTGACGAACTGACGACGCTTCGGAATGGCGTGAGCTCCCGACCTTGCGGACCGACTTTCCTGTGCACCGAGTCTCGACAGCTCCGGCATCTACCCTTGGGTCAGCAACGGGCAGCAAACATATCCGTCCAAGCAGCTCGCAAGCATTCTTAGTCCGGTTTGAACGGCGGCATCTCCAACAAAGGAGCTCTTCTTCTTGACCCCTGCCTGATTACTCTCCTGCCGGTACGAGGCACTGGTCTCTTTACCAGCAGCGCGGCAACAAAACAACAGACTTCGGACAAGAGCGGAGTGGCGCAACCTGCCAAGAACCCATGGCTTCGTTGCATGTGCGGCCGAGTGCCTTGAGCCACCGAGGGAGCAGCTCTACGACACCAGGAAGCAGCACCAGCAAGCTCAGCAAACCGCGCGGGCGCCCGGTTGTTAAACCGCTCCTTAAGAAGCTTCACTCACACGATCGCGAATCGCTCGACCTTGACCGCGATTGGGACGACCAACCCTCACAGGACCTACACTCGCGTGCCTCCTACGATCTCCCTGCCTCCCCGCACTACCCATACTTTGGCAGCTCGAGCGTAACTCGGTCTCCGCGCGACGCAAGCTTCGCCCTGACCTCGTCTGACTTTGGAGCTGCAGTAGCTGCGACAGCTGCTGGGGCTCCGGCAGGAGGCGTGACGCCTGGAGGAGGCAGGATACACAAGTTCTCGCATGCGCGCTCCGCCAGTGCCGCTTCTCACGTCTCTATTGCGACGAGCAATAGTGGAGGCGCGCGTAATGGCGGCTCCTTTGTGCATCCGTTCCAACAAACGCCCCAGATGCCTCTCGCTTATGCCCACTCCCGTACCTCACTAGACGCCCGCGACTGCTCGCCCACCATTACCGAGGACGACGACGACGTGGGCCCTTATACGTCTGTGCGGTCGGCTTCGGCCTCTGCCTTTCGCTCGCCCATCAGCCAACAGCACCAGCAGCGACGACCGTCACTTGCCAGTCAACCCGCCAGCTCCCTGTCAGATGGCACTCAAACCTTGCGCGCGGGGGCGAGCCGCTCAAACTCGGGCTCGGTGCCCGGGCTGGCCTGCAGCTCCGCCAATCAGAGCCGATCCGACTTGCAGCTCAGCGCAGGAGGATCCCTCGTCGATTCTCCATTGTCAACGACGGCCCCCTCGGGCATTGCTGGAACATCAGCCTCGCCCCTCATTGTGACGGCTGTGCCTTCCTGCTCTTCTTCCGCCGGCCCTATATCCCCCATTCGCTCCTCTCTTGACATGAACGGCTTCCGCTTACGCTCCCGAAGCGAACTCGACACGGCGGCGCACCAGGAGCAGGTTCGCGAGGCCCGCCGCAAGTTTGAGGCTAAGGAACGGGCCAAAGAGGAAAAATATGCTCGGGAGCTGAGCCGTAAGCGGGAGCGCGCGACCTCCAAGGAAATTCAAAGGGTAGACCGTGAGCAAGCCAGGCTGCGGAGAACCAGCCACGCCAGCCTTTCCAGCACCGCCGCCTCCAACGGGCCACGCCGCAGAGTTGTTGCGGACGGACTGGGACTCGGAATCGGCGAGGTCGATGAGAAGTCGGCCTTTGCAAGTCGTCACGATGACAGTTCCACGGCGGGTCAAACTACTCAGGCCACGGCCGAGGATGTCAAGTTTAAGTCTGCCAAGAGATCCAAGACGGCCAAGCACCGTACCATGGGCGTCTGGACTGCTTTTGTGCTTTGGCTCAGAACCCGGTTGATAAAGCTCGGACGGCGCTAGAGAAGCCGACGAGCCAGCCGTGTGTTCAACGGCGCCTGGATTAACATGGTAAACACAAGCGGCCGCTCTCGTCCCGGTGGCCGCGTAAAACCGCCCTTTTCGTGCGAGATGACGCCACGCGCGTGATTGAGCAGCATCCTCGTTCGGCGAAGCCTCGTCTTGGACATTTCTGATGGCGTCTAAAATCCCGTCAGGCGTAGCTGCGACTCGGACAAAACGATCCTTCCCCAGAAGGAACCCAAAACCTTTTCTTTTCACTTTCTTCTGTTGCATGGCGTCATGGTTGGAAAGCGGAAAGACATCATGCGTATCCCATGTTTGCTTCCTGATCTTTTGATATGCTGCATTCTTAGCACGACAGAGCCGTGGCACAGCGACAACTGAGATATGAGTCGATTTCTGGATGATGGTGGACGGTGCGAATGTTTATGGGATTGGATCATTGCCCACGGAGCCTGACATGTAAGCGTCTTTTGTTCAAGCTTATTGATCACGCTCGACTTGGAGTAAGGGCAAGGCAGGCATGTAGGCAGCCTTTCAGGGCGTTGTAGGGTGGAAGAGGCCAGAGCGATTCCGGGGCTGGGCTGGGCCGCCTCATGGTTAGGCAATACTCTTTGACACCATGCGAATTGAAGCGTTGCAGATTTCATCCACACACTTTGCAAGGAATCATGACTCGTTACGATTGCTAAAGGGAAACGACGAGTAGAAGAATATTTACATGGTCCGGTTCACATCACATCTTTGATTTGACTCTTACATCTACTGGGGTCCACCATGGATATGCGGCGGGGAAATCGTCCATGTTGGCCGTGAACTCAGGTCGTCTCTTTTCCAAGAAACTCGCCCGCCCCTCTTGCGCGTCCTCTCCTTGGATCAGAGCATGGAATAATTTGCTCTCGAGTAAGTGAGCCTCTTCGGGACTGGCGGGAGCTCGGTAAATCAGGTCTTTCGAGACGCGCGATGCTACAAGGCTAACGTTGGCGGCCATGTCCTCGGCGATCTGGAGAGCCGTAGGAAGGACTTGATCGGGAGCGACGACCTCGCTGAATAGGTCGCTGAACAGCTTATGAGTAGCCGGGTAGACGGCACCGGTAGAGACGAGATGGAGGGCCTTGCTGGCGCCGACGAGACGGGGCAGGAAGAAACTGCTGCAGGCCTCGAGGACGAAGCCCCTGCGGCCAAAGACGAAGCCAATCTTGGCGTCGCGGCTGGCGACACGGACGTTTGCGGGGAGCGTCATCGTGATGCCGACGCCAACGGCCGAGCCGTTGATGGCGGCAACGACGGGCTTGGCGCACCGGTAAATAGCGAGGGCGACGCGTCCGCCGGCATCGCGGTGGTCCTCGGCGCGCTCGCTAAGGGAGCCGCCAGACGCGACGAGGTCCATGCCGGCGCAAAACATGGCGTTGGTCGGGTCCGACGAGGCGAGGACGACGGCGCGAACGCGGGGATCCCGCGAGAGCATGCCGAAGACGGCAATCAGGGACTCGGCCATGGTCTCGGTGAAGCCATTGCGGGCGGCGGGGCGGTGGAGAGAGACGACGACGACGGGCGTGACGGACGCCGACGAGGGCGGGTGGTGAGAGAGGACCAGGTCCGGGATGGAAAAGCTGCCGTAGCTCTCGGGCAGCGGAGACGAGGCCATTCCGAACCGTGTATACAGAGTGTGTGCCTACAAGTGCGACGGATCAAGATGTGAGATGTGTGCTACCGGATCAAGATGGGATTCAGGAACGGCAGATGATGGACGGGGACCGGAGATGAAGAGTCGACCCCAGACGGCTCCTTTTTACCATGTTGGGCATCGAACGTGCATCCCGCTCTGGAACGAGCCAAGGCTCTTCGGACGCATGAGACGTTGACCCGAATCCCGCCCGTGCAGATTAAGTCGTAGCCAGAAGGTTACCAAAAGGCGACTTTGACGTCGGGAGTAGACCAAGACGTGGCAGAAATCTCATGCAGAACGAGCCACCCACGAAGGGCAAGTGAAAAGAGCTGGTGCCTGAAAAAGCAGGCAAACAACTGCATCATCGTCATGAGCAACCCATGAGTTGAGGAGTGAGTGGCTGGCCTGGTTACGTCGCGAGTGAAGATGAGCTGACTAAGGCACTTTTCAACGAGCCACTTGCGCGTCTGCTCACTGACCGAGTCATTACTCAATTCACTCACGATCATTTCCGAACCGACACGCCATTTTTCGTCAAGCACAGCTCTTCGGCACGTTAGACGCGTCTGCATTTCCATCTTGTGCCTCTCTCTTCGACTTTTTCTTACCGACATTATGCGCGGCGATGTGATCGCTGCTACGAACCAGCTCTCGCCATGTATGACTGGAGCCCCTACCAGGAAATATGTCACCGACTCTACGTCGACGAGGGCAAGTCCACGGAGGAGATTATGGGATATCTGAAAAAGACGCATAACTTTGCTCCGAGGTCAGTTCCTCTGTGGGGTTGTTCAGATAGTCTGGTGAGGAAGAGAGTAGCGTTCGACGCGTGTGCGGGACTCTTGGTCTGCGACTACGGCAACGCGTGCCATTCCCACCTTGACTTGACTTGTGTTCATTCTTTTACTTTGAAGTATTCTGGCGGGATGTCAAACTTACATGGGACAGCAAGCGGACCGTTCATACGCAATTCAAAAAATGGGGCTTGCTTGTGAAGCAACAGCCCACATACAATCATAATGACCTGGTTAGCCGGATCAAGGAGCTTTGGGACCAAAATCTGAACCAGAGCCAAATGCTCAAGGTCCTCAAGAATGAGGACGGCTTCGACATCAAGTCGCGAGACATTACACGCATCAGAGTTCGCAACGGATGGCAACTGCGTGCGGCAGGGGGGGACCGAAGAGAGGCCTCGGAGCAAGACGAGCGTGAGGCGTCGCTTCTGGAAGCCACGTCTGACGCGGCACCAGCGGAAAACGGAGCAAGAGAGCGCTCCGACTCCCCTGAAAGTATCGTCGAGGACGCCCAGAAGCCCCCAAGCAAGCGGAGCCAGCGATCGATGAGGCGAGGCAACGGCACCGGCCCCGTGGGAGCAGAAGTGCGATACCCTTCAGAAATGACCATGGAAGAGGGGCGTCGCATCCTCGGCCTCGACTTGGCTGCCTATCGTGATGTTAGCGGGACTTTTCAGCGCATCTGTCGCGACGAGGGCGTGGTCAAGAAGACGCTCGCTGGCCCTGAGAAGTGGGAGACCGTCAAATCGCGTCTCGTGCAGACACTCCCTCAGCTTCACGCGGCGAATACCGTCGAAGGAGGCAAGCTGGCGCTGGAAGTCATGTGCTCGTACATCACCAAATGCATGCGTGTCCGTGGGAAGCGCATGACGCTCTCCCAGGCCAAGAACGTGCTGGGGGTGAACCCGGACGAGTCGCGAGAGATGCGCATCGAGTTCCATCGCATAGCCGCGGAGCGCTCCATAACCTTCATGTCGGATGCGACGCCCCGGCAGTGGCGGGAGATGAAGCGCCTGTGGGCGCGAAGGTCGGCTCTGGTCAGGAAAATCATGCAAGAGCTGGGGCCAAACCCCGACTCGCACGTCAAGGGTCGCGCCCTGGATCTCGTGGCCAGGGATGTGATCAAGAGAATACGCGGCGATATAAAGTTGCAGGAGAAGCGCGACTCGCAACGATCAACGTCTGCGACGGGCAGGGCGAGGGTTGTCGAACAGAAGCTGGCTAATGCCGGCGATGATTCTCAGACAGAGGAGGATCCTGCGAATGACGAAAGCGACGACTTGGCCGGAGAGACTTTTGACACTGCTTCCCAGACGCACACGTCGCAGGTAATATTCAGCCCAGAAAACAGATCTATGACCAGCTCGCTGGGAGCTCCGATACGCCCATCGCCAATGGGTCTCTCGAACTCACGGGCCAATTTGCATATGGCGCCTCGAGCTCTCGGATCGTCCATGCCGATGAATATGCAAATGGACTCGCGAATGGATGCATCACTTCTCCTCGGCCCTCACGCATCGGCAGCATACATGGACGGTGCATACGCACAGCAGCCATTCGCCGGGACGGCCTCGACGACGGGCGTGTTTCCCACTCTGGGGGCCGTCTCGACGGCCTGCGCCGTATACTTTCGCCTCCACCCATCCTCGACCTTCCCGGCCAACGCCACCCTCTGGATCGCAACGCTGAGCAGCCATTCCGTGCAGGAATTGCGCAACACGGCGACCGAGAGGTACCCGGGGGCTGCGTGCGCGCGCATCGACGGCATGGTCAAGGACGGCAAGGGCCATGAGCTGCCGCTGCCCATTGTTGAGGACCAGGAGCTAGGCGCCTATCTGACGCATTTACAGGGCGCGGCGCCTACTTTTAGCGTTGAACTGGTGTGGAAATCATCATGATGAACCATATTGCGCAAGCAGGTAATAGTAGCTTCGGTAAAGAAGCCCTGGGAGACGCGCAGCGAAAAGTGGCATGTAGATTGACCGTGTTGATGAGAGGGGAAACTAGCATATCCACACCAACGAGGCAAATCTCTGTGATGTATCAAATCAGCGTAGCAAGAGTAAATCGTGACAGATCAGACTCTATTGTCTCTAAGCGGCTGTGACAGGATGCACGTCGAGAGCTGGAGTTGGTTCAATGCCGGCGGGGTGGATCAGAAACTAGGTGTCTGGGCAAGACAGGGTCCCGGCAAGATCCTCCAACGGTCCGACCTAAATTTCCACCCGCCGAACCTCACCTCTTGGATTGGTGCTTTGCACCCACACGAGCCCGACAGCGACACTCGGACGCAAAGCTGCACGCCGGCGCGGCTCAAATACCAAGGACGCTCGAGGCATCGATCAAACACACGCTGCGGGTTCGCGACGACTCTCACTCGAAGCCATGGCGGCTCCGGTCCAGCTACGAGCTTCGGCCCTACGGAGCTTGCGACCTGCCGCCGCCCTGCGAGCACGAGTCCTGCCGTCGGCGGCGATACGATGCTACGCGACCGATCTCGAGCCGGAGAAGCCCAAGCCGACGGCGCATCGCGGCGGCGACGCGCAACTCAGCAAGTCCTTCCAGGCGCAGGTGACGGGGAGCATTGTGACGCGGTTGAGGCGGGAGCGGGAGCAGCGCCAGCAGTACGAGAGATGGCGCGACATGACGGATCCCTCGAGGAATTGGACGATTACCTTTGGTAGGTAGCTCATGCGCTCAACAGCGGTTGGGGCTCGGTCTATGCTGACGCCATCATCATTCTCGCAGTCTTTCTAACCAGCGTCGGCATCGCTTACTGGCTCGGCACATATTGGCCGCGCGGGCCTGATCCCAGCTCGACCCTTCCCCTATCCAAGACGCAAGCGCCGCCGCACAACACCAAGCTCGAGAACATGCAAGCGGCCTGGGCCGACTTTGTCAAGATTGTCGGCCAGGATAACGTGAGCACGCTCGAGACGGACATTGCGCACCACTCGACGTCGTCCTGGTCCACGCACCGGCCGCAGCCAAGCGAGAAGCCGTTTTGCGTCGTGTTTCCGGCCACCACAGAGGAGGTGTCGGAGGTGATGAAGGTCTGCCACGCCAGGAGGATCCCGGTGGTCGGCTACAGCGGCGGCACGAGCCTTGAGGGCCACTACGCGCAGACGAGGAAGGGCATCTCCATCAACTTTGGGCGGATGAACAAGGTGCTGGCGCTGCACAAAGAGGACTTGGACGTCATTGTCCAGCCGGCCGTCGGGTGGGAGGCGCTCAACGACGACCTGGCCAAGGAGGGCCTCTTCTTCCCGCCCGATCCCGGCCCTGGCGCCATGATTGGGGGAATGGTCGGCACGGGCTGTAGCGGCACCAACGCCTACCGCTACGGCACGATGCGGGAATGGGTCCTCAGCCTTACGGTGGTCCTGGCCGACGGCACCGTCATCAAGACGCGGCAGCGCCCGCGCAAGAGCTCTGCAGGCTACGACCTCACCAAGCTGTTCGTCGGGTCCGAGGGCACCCTTGGCCTCGTGACGGAGGCCACATTGAAAGTCACGGTGCAGCCGGCCGCCACAAACGTTGCTGTCTGTACATTCCGCTCGATCCACGATGCCGCCGCTTGCGTGGGCAAGGTCGTCGGTTCGGGCGTGCCGATTGCCGCCGTCGAGATCCTCGACGACAACCAAATGAAGTACATCAACGCGGCGGGCATGACGTCGCGGTCCTGGGTCGAGGCGCCCACGCTCTTCTTTAAATTCTCCGGCACCCCTGCCGGCATCAAGGAGCAGATTGCCCAGGTCAAGGGCCTCGCGCGGGACGCCGGCAGCAGGACGTTTGAGTTTGCCCGCAACCAGGACGAGCAGGACGAGCTCTGGAGCGCGCGCAAGGAGGCACTCTGGAGCGTCATGGCCGCGGGCAGAGAGGGCGACTCGGTCTGGACGGGCGACGTGGCGGTGCCGATGAGCAGGCTGCCGGCGCTGGTGGAGGAGACCAAGGAGGACATTAAGAAGAGCGGGCTGGTCGGCTCCATTGTCGGCCACGTCGGAGACGGAAACTTTCACAGTACGTCCTTTCACTTGCTGGACAACGAGGCAAGATGCGTCTTTATTGACTTTGACACAGCCATTCTGGTATTCGGCGAGCCTCAGCGGAAAAAGGCCGAGATGGTGGTGCATAGGATGGTTAAGCGGGCCATTGAGATGGAGGGCACAGTCACGGTGAGCTACAATTCCGTGTCCGATTGTATAAAGAAGCTGGAACATGAAATGCTGACCAGTACACCTTTGCGCATAGGGCGAGCATGGCGTCGGTCTTGTCAAGAGAGACTACCTACCGCACGAGCTCGGCGAGACGACGGTCGACGCGATGCGCCAGGTAAGCAGCGAGACGTGACCAATTACCTGCAGAAACACGCTTACTGACCATCGAGCACAGATCAAGAAGGCGCTCGATCCCTTGTGTATATTGAACTGCGACAAGGTCGTGAGGATGCAGAAGCCGAAGCGGGGAGAGGTGGAAGAGTGGTAGTTGACTGCCTCGATGCAAGCAGAATGTACAACAAGGGCAGAAGTGGCCCGGGTTCCTTGACGGTATGGGACGCCTCATTGCTTAGCTAATGAGATGAATCGCCAGTGTGGCTGGTGACGCCACATCGGCCTTTTGATTCAATGTTCCGTCATGCCCCTCCAGAGGCGTCAACGTCACATGGCCCCTCCTTCCGTCCCTGAACCCGCCTAGGCTCGTGACTGGTGGGCATGATCGTGCTGTCGACGGACATCGCTGCTACGCATTCAACCCTCTCCAAGATATCGTGTTTGGCCATCCATCCAGCATTCACCGGCACCGACGATACTGAATGCCGCGCCTCGAAACACATTCCGAGACTCGCTAGTTCTTGACGTCGAGGTAGGCCACGTCACCGGGACACCACTTACCCCCGGGATCCCTCGCCGGAGATTTCCGCCCAGCCATCTCCGGAGCCATGTCGTTGTTTACGGCGCAGTTGCATCCCGGGCGGGCACTCGGGTTCCTAGGTGAGAAGCTGCCTGCGCCAACAACCCTCGAGAGACGTCGAGAGAAAGCTAACGCGGACGATAGTGCTCGGGGCATCTCTACACGACGTCCTCACGCGCCTCAAGGCCGAGCCGCAGCGGTTCCCCAAGCTCGAGGTCCTGTACTCGCCCGAGAGGCCCGTGACGGAGCCTGTGTGCATCGTGCTGCCGCACAACGGCGTGCGCCTGCGCTTCGACGGGCCCGAACAGCGGCTGCGGCTCATCGAGGTGACGGACTTCACCAAGAACCACATCACCTTCAAGGACCGCGACCTGCTCAAGCCGGCCGCCAACGGCACCTCGGCCCCGGGCTCACCCGTGCCTGGCGACTCGTCATCCGGCCCGACCTTTCGACACATTTACCACCGGGTGCTGGGGCCGACGTACGCCGGAGAGTTCATCCCGCCGCCGGGCGGCCAGGGGGACGGCATCTACGTGCTGTCGTATCCCGGCGTCGCCTTCAATTTTGCGCTGGCCGCGTCGTCCTATTCGCCCGATAAGGACGTCGTGTCGCTGCTGTCGGCGTCGTCGAGCCAGGTGGCAACGTCCATGGCCGTCTTCAACGGCGACTCGTGGGCCGAGGCGCGCCCCACGCTGTGGACAGAGGTGCTGCCCAGCGTCAAGCTCCCCTTGTCGTCGGCGCGGGGCAAGGACGTGTACCCGGACGAGGTGTCGCTAGTTCGGCTGCACGGCGGCGGCAAGATTGACCTGTTTCGCAAGTGGACGAGCAGCGCGTTCCGCATCCAGCTCGGCGAGACGACGCCGCAGGACCTCGTCAAGGAGCTGGGGCCGCCGAGCGCGATATACCGCAAGAACGACCAGAAGATGGTGATTCACAAGATGCGCACGGCGAGCACCGCGCGCAGCCGGCCCAGTGCGGCGGAGCTCGGGCGGCCGGACGAGTCGACTGATACGGATCAGTCGTCGATGAACACGGGTTCCGACGACTCGGATGCAGACGACGCCATCGACGAGCAGTCGGCGGGCAACTCGTCGGGCGAGTGCTTCTACAATTACTTTTACCTCGGCTTCGACATCCTGCTGTCGACCCCGACGGCGCCGTCGGCGGCACCGCCCGGGGCGCAGGACGATGGGCCCGGCAACCCGATCCAGGCGCACCACCCGGATCGGCTGGTGGCGACCAAGCTGGTGCTGCACGGCAACATTCCCGGATGCTACGAGTTCAACCGGCACCGGCGGTGTCGATGGGAAATCGGATACCTGGACGACGGCGACACGGTGACGTCGGAGACGGAGTTTAGGCACATTGAGGAGCGCATGCAGGCGAGGTGGGAGGGCGCGCTGCCTCCCAGCAGGGGCCAGCCGCGGCAGAGAGGCATGGTGCTGAACCGCGGCTGGGGCGACAGCCCGGGTAGCAGCTGCGAGTTTCTGGGCGGTTGGGAGGAGAGCGGCGCGCGGCGGGCCGAGGCCAACGGGGACTCGACAACGACGCTGTACGGGTTTCCGGGCCTGGTGTTTGAGGTGCTCAAGAATGACTATGTGAATACGGTGACTGTATTTTGAGTCGTTGAGCGGTCTTGTCGGAGGGATAATGGTTTCTGGCCACGTGGTCTACGGGCGTCGGTAGGGCGTCAAGGCGTTTGGATTGGTTCGAGGATACCAGGGTAGCTTGCGTCTTTCGCGTCTTTTGCGTCTCAAAGTGTTGGAAGGAGTGTGCGAAACGCCAAGCCTCGAAGCTAGACCACAGAGACGTTCGATCCGACGTCGACGTTTTTTTCTCTTGTCGGACAAGCTGCGTTAGTGCCAGTCATGAAATGGACCATGTTTGCACTATTCGAGCCTTTCTTTTGTTTCAACAGCTGTTGGCCATTTTCGCTCCTGGTTCATGGTTGGGTCCTGCGTCGGACTTGGCGCGCTATCTCCGTGGACAGGCGCTGTCGAACCGGTGGGACGATTGGATCGCGATAAAAGGCGTTTCCGTCGTAATTCCGAGGGTGGTCGTCGGTCATGATGGCCTGCAAAAGATGGCGTGGGGTTTGACGGCAAAGACGTGCCGAGATGCTTCTACGCGCTTTGATGGTCAGATCGGGACGGGCTTTGCCGGAGTGCGGAGCGGTAAGACGAGAGGTATGTAGAGGAGAAGCTGGTATTTAGGTTTTGAAGGCTGGGGGCGCGTCGCAGAAGGAGATGATTGTTCTTTTTTTGAAATAGAGGCGCTTCTAGATTTGTTTGAGTTTGGATAATCGGACATTTGGGGTCTAATGTCCGGCAGGCAAAGGTCGGGCGTCGGCGGGCAAAAGTCGGCGCTCGGCCGAAACAAAGGCCGGCGCTAGTGCCAAGAATGCAGCCGAGTGGGGCAGGTTCTGCGATGGATGACGATGGAAGGCCGATGTGCGGCGCCACAGAGTACTTGCACAACCGGGCTAATCTACTTTTGCAATGGTGAATGGCATGCCATTGTTCACCAGGACGGACTTGGGCAATGGCAGCCGCATGGGATGCCGAGGGCATGAGTGATGATGGCCCTGATGGGTCAGCTGCTACGTAATGTACTTTGTACCCCTACCACGAGAGCGCGGTGAGAAATTGAGAATCTGCAAGCGGTGCCCGGCTGCCGGCCATTTACCGCATCGGCGCTGGTGGCAGCAGCGAGGTCGGCGCGCTCCGCCGTGCAGCAGGCAGCGTCCGACGAGTCCTGGTGCCGTCTGGTCCATCGTTGCCTGTCGAAGTCGGCGGGCCGAGCGGGATGGAGGCGGACGGCCGAGATTGCAGCGGCCCTACGGGTGGGCATGCAGACATGGTGTAAGCTACAGGTGAGATTCTGCGAATCTGCGAGTGCGCAAATCCCAACACAGCGGATAGGTGTTTCATGTCTGTACAATGAGTGATTGAACTTGGTGATTTGTAGAATGAGAACTGAGTCGGTGATGCGTGGGAAACGGGCGGTGACTCGTCCCGTCGCATCTGCCAATCCACGGTGCCGACGCAAGCGAATCTAGCAACGCTGGTGCACATGGGAAAAAGGAAGAAAAAAGAACGGACCAATGGCGGCGGGGAGTTGCCCCCGGCAATATGCGTGCATCGGTCACCGGAGCTCGGCCTCGGTGGGTGCCGGCCGCTGCGACGTGCCATGGACACGGACGAAGAAGTGTTTGTAATTATTCGTATATACGAATCTGGCAGCTGGCAAACGAGCCGTCTCAGGTCTGCTGGGCTGCTGGTGAGGGATCAGAAGAAAATTGAGAGGAGGCATGTGCAAATCGACACGCGGTTTTTCCTTTTCGGCTGCTCGTCCACCTCGCTTGCCTACGTCCCCGGTCCGTCGATGGGTGATTCACTGATTCTCTTCTCCGCGTTCTCCATTTTTTTCTTCCCCTGGCAAGCAGCTCTCTTACGTATCCCCGATGTGTCAATGTGGCTGGCCAGGGGGGGAGATTGCTGTACTGTAGTTACGTTGGTGGGAGAAGGGGAACCACAATAATAAAGAGAGCATCTAGCCGGCTTCTGCTCTTGCCGTATCGTCATCGTTTTCGTCGACCAACACGCCGCCTCCCCTTGGCCCGAACCACGTGCCGTTTTTGCTCTCACAGTATTTCTCCAACGTCTCTTATTGTTGCGCACTCACACGCAGACGTTTTACTCGTTCCCTCTCAAGACAGCCATGGTTTGCGAGACATTGTGCTTCTAGCCGCCATCCTTCCCCTCCCCTGCTGTGCGGGACGATCCGCACCCCGTCGCAGTCTCATTCTCATACCTTGCCTTTCCCGTCGACGCGCAAAGCTTCTTGCGCCTGCATCGGCCGCTCAAACGGGCTCGAGCTCCGGGGGAACGTGACTGTCCAAAACGGTCCCTCGTCCGTTGGATTTTTTCTCTCTTAAATCACGAATGGTTTCTCTTGGTTGATTTGCCCCGTTCCATCAACACCTCGGCATCATGACGCAGGCCGAATCAAAGACGCCCATGATGCGTCGCCCGTCAGACGACACCACCACCGATGTCGAGAGAGACGCTGGCCTCGACTTTTCCGCCGATTCCAAGAACCAGAATCAGCAACCGCTACCGCACACGAAGACGACAACCACATCGTCAAAATCACACGATGCTGGCGCCGGTGCTGGCCGACATGGCGACGGCGACGACGACGACGACTCGACTTCAACGGTCCGTGGCGACGCCCCCAACGCCACCGCTGCAGAGCCCGAGTCTGGTCGCCGCGGCATCGAAACGTTCCTCGTCATGTTCGCCCTCAGCCTGGCGCTGTTCCTCGCGGCGCTCGACATGACCATCATCGCGACGGCCATCCCCACCATCTCGAGCCACTTCAACTCGAGCCTCGGCTACGTCTGGATCGGCAGCGCCTACCTGCTCGGCAACGCCACCTTTGTGCCGACCTGGGGCAAGATCTCGGACATCTTTGGCCGCAAGCCCGTCCTCATCACGGCCGTCGCCATCTTCTGGATCGGCTCGCTGCTGTGCGCCGTCAGCAACAGCATGGGCATGCTCATCGCCGCCCGCGCCATCCAGGGCGTCGGCGGCGGCGGCACCATTGTCCTGCCCAACATTTGCGTCTCGGACCTCTTTTCCATGCGCCGCCGCGGCCTCTACTTTGGCATCCTCGGCGGTGTCTGGGCCGTCGCCTCGGCCGTCGGGCCCGTCCTCGGCGGCGTCTTCACCTCGCGCGTCTCGTGGCGCTGGTGCTTCTACATCAACCTGCCCCTGAGCGGTGTCGGCCTCGTCATCCTCGTCTTCATCCTCAAGCTGCACAACCCGCGCACCCCTTGGCGCGAGGGCCTCGTCGCCATTGACTGGTGTGGCAGCCTGCTTGTCATTGGCGGCACCCTCATGGTCCTACTGGGCCTCGAGTTCGGCGGCGTCCAGTATGCCTGGTCCTCGCCCACCGTCATCTGTCTCATCGTCTTTGGCGCCCTCGTCGTCGTCCTCTTTGCCCTCTACGAGGCCTACGTCGCAAAGTTCCCCCTCATCCCCGTCGCCCTCTTCCGCAAGCGCACCAGCATCGCCGCCTTCGCCGTCGCCTTCACCCACGCCTTCACCTTCATGAGCGGCAGCTACTGGCTGCCCCTGTACTTCCAAGCCGTCATGGGCGCCACCTCGCTGCTCTCGGGCGTCTACCTCTTGCCCTTTGTCCTGTCCCTTTCTATCGTCTCAACCGCCACGGGCTTCATCATCAAGAAGACGGGCAACTACAAGCTGCCCATCATGATTGGCCTCTTCATCATGACGCTCGGCTTCGGCCTTTTAACCGACCTCGGCGACGACAGAAACTGGGCCAAGATCATCATCTTCCAAATCATTGCCGGCATCGGCGTCGGCCCCAACTTCCAGGCGCCCCTGATTGCTCTGCAGGCCAACGTCGAGCCCCGCGACATTGGAGCCGCCACGGCGAGCTTTAGCTTCCTGCGCCAGCTCGGCACCTCCATTTCGGTCGCCATCGGCGGCGTCATCTTCAACAATGAGATGCAGAAGCAGCACGACGGCCTGGCGCGCCTCGTCGGGCCCGAGCTGGCCGACACCTTTGGCGCCTCAAACGCCGCCGCAAGCGTCCACGTCGTCAGCACGCTGCCCCCGGCCGAGCGCGTCGTGGTTCAGAACGCTTACTGGAACGCGCTGCAAAAGATGTACATTGCCTACACTTGCTTCATCTTTGTCGGCTTCATCATCAGCTTCTTCATCCAGCAAATGAAGCTTAGCAAGACGCACACGGAGCACAAGACGGGCTTGGCCTCGCTCAAGCACCGCACCGAGGATAAAAAGGGTGAAAAGCGCGCCGGCGCTGCGTAAAGAGGGCAGTGATACGCAATGAGAAAAGAGGTGTCACGGCATCGACGTCTTTTCCCTCTCCTATAATGTCGAAGCATCGAAGCATCAAGGTGGCGTTTTTCCGGTCTTGCTTTTGGCTCGATCCGCTTGCATATATACCTCGATATGACGCGATTGGCATCTTACATGCCATGTACATGATCTCACAAAGAAAAGTCAATCTGACACTTGGTCTCACCATGGTGAACTGCAGTCAGCCAATCAAGATGCCATCGTCCCAAAGTGTTTCATCATTTACTTTGTTTGAGGCTTATTTGAGCAGGCTTGGGCGAGATTGATAATGCTAGCCGAGACACGCTGCATAGTGTAGGGTAGACTTGGTGTACTTTATACAAGGCAATAAAGTAGAGTCTCTTGATTTACCATAGGGCGCCATGTTGGGTTATGAACATAAAATATCACCTCATCATGGGTCCTATAAGGGTTCCTAACACGATATTAGCCCCAAAGTGCTTTGTAAAGCACCTGTCAGCGTTCAAATCATGGTAGGATGCCTTGTATAACCCATTTTAAGGCCCTCTTGCGAATACCACAAATCGACTTGGCGCGCGTAGGTATAAACGACCTGCTCCTTACTACCATGGATTACTTAAACTTAACAGGTATCGGGTACACAAGTTAGGATAATCACGCGCGTCAGTTCCACGGTAAAAGTTTTAAATGGTTTCGTTGAAAGAACGACGTGACTGAATGGTATTCGAGCCCCACAATTAGCGAGAAATCATTGACAAGCACAATCGCATACGGCAAAACGCGTTTTCACTCGTGAACATTGAAATCAAATTGGTGCTACACTCAAAAACCAGCCATCAGCCATTCTGCTTATGCAGCGATCCCGTCAGACTCTCTGTAAGCTCGCGAATTGCGCAGCCAGTCAGCGTGGTGCATGGCAAGATGCGGTGTGGTTGTCCAGGCAACGGGAGCCGCACTGTTGACACCCGGGGTTCAGCCAAGACCTAGCAGCTCCCCACGGTACGTGGAACACGCCTGAACCTCGCCTCCCCCCCCACAACAGGGTTATGCAACGTCTGAACGCGCATCCTTTTCTCGACTACGGACCTCAATTCCGCCCTTGGCCAGCGGTGACTGCAATCTACCTATCCATTGCATACTGCGCCATCTCGGGCATCGCGACCTCGTCCCATTGCTGGCGGCGTTTGGTCTCCGCCCTCAAGCAGTCACGCTGGCTTTCCGACGCCAGACGCGCTCCGAACAGCACAAGGCCCGCCGCCGGCGTGAGGGCCTCGACGACGCGACAGGCCCCGTCCTTTGCCCAGCACCGCGCCGCCCTCGACCGCGCCGGCGCCGTGTCGCCCGCCGACTCCATCGCGACGACGGGCACCAAGCGCAAGGACCGCGACTTTGACCCGGACGCGGGCATCGAGGAGACCAACATCAACGTCGTGGTGCGATGCAGGGGCCGCAACGAGCGCGAGGTCAAGGAAAACAGCGCCGTCGTCGTCCGCACAGAGGGCGTCAAGGGCAAGCTCGTCGAGCTCGACGTCGGCCCCAATTCGCTGAGCAACAAGACGTACAATTTTGATCGTGTCTTCTCCCCGGCGGCCGACCAAAACATGGTTTTTGACGACACGGTGAAGCCGATCCTTGACGAGGTAGGTCGTCCTCGCGCGATTGGAGAAACCTGGTGCTCCGAGACTGACAAATCTTGATAGATGCTGGCCGGCTACAACTGCACAATCTTTGCGTACGGTCAGACGGGCACGGGAAAAACATACACCATGTCGGGTGACATGGCAGAAACACTCGGCATGCTCTCGGTCGACGCGGGCATCATTCCGCGCGTTCTTCAACAGCTATTCCGGAAGCTCGAGCTCGACGACACGGAAAACTGCGTCAAGTGCTCCTTCATCGAGCTTTACAACGAGGAGCTGCGCGACTTGCTCTCCATAGAGGAGAGCGCCAAGCTCAAGATTTTTGATGACGTCTCGAGAAAGGGCCATGCCGGCACCATTATCCAGGGCATGGAAGAGAAGCACATCAAGAACGCGTCCGAAGGTATCAAGGTGCTGCAGGACGGCAGCTTGAAGCGTCAGGTCGCCGCAACAAAGTGCAACGATCTCAGCTCCCGAAGTCATACCGTCTTCACCATCACCGCCTACGTCAAGAAGACCAATGAGCACGGCGTTGACGACTTTGTCAGCGCCGGCAAGCTCAACCTCGTCGACTTGGCGGGAAGCGAAAACATTCAACGATCTGGCGCCGAGAACAAGCGCGCCGCCGAGGCCGGTCTCATCAACAAGTCTCTTCTGACGCTGGGCCGCGTCATCAATGCGCTCGTCGACCGCAGCTCGCATATTCCCTACCGCGAGTCCAAGCTGACGCGCCTGCTGCAAGACTCGCTGGGTGGCCGTACAAAAACGTGCATCATTGCTACCATCTCAACGGCTAAGAGCAACATTGAGGAAACCATTTCTACTCTCGACTATGCCTTTCGTGCCAAGAATATTCGCAACAAGCCGCAGCTGAATCCAATGCTCAACAAGAGGATGCTGCTCAAGGACTTTGCCAGCGAGATTGAAAAGCTCAAGAGCGAGCTCATCTCTACGAGGCAGCGAAACGGCGTATACATGTCCAATGATGCGTACGAAGAAATGACGGCACAAAGCGAATCTCGAAGGATCGTCCTGGAGGAGCAGGCCGCCAAGATGGAGACGTTGGAGTCAAACCTGCGAAACAAGGTCCAGGAGCTCTTTTCGCTGAATACGTCCTTTTTGGGGTTGAAGAAGGACCACGAAAGCACGAGAATCCAGCTCGACGATGCAAAGGGTGTTTTGGAACAGACCGAGATCGTCCTGGCCGCCACCCGCACCTCGCTGGCAGAGGAGACGTGCCTGAGAAAGGCTCACGAGCAGACGGAGGAAAAGCTTTCGGAGATTGGTGGCGAGCTCATCAGCAAGCTTCAAAAGACGGTACACGACGTAGGCGGTCTACACGCCAAGAATAAGCGGAAATCAGACTTGCAGTCTCTAAACCGACTCACGTGGACCACGTCCCAGGCGCAGGTAGCCGACGTTACGTCAATGGTTGAGCGGCGCGTGCTCGAATTCCAGGACGAGCAAATGGAGCAGATCGCAGGTGTATCGAAACGCATGGAGGATTTTGTCGGAGAAGAGCTGCGCAAGCTCTCCGCTACTCAAGCATTCCTCGACGAGCACCTCAACGTCTTTATGGATTCGAAAAGACAGATGCTGGAGCAGAAGCAAAGATCAAAGGACGACATGGACGAGGTGCTGGAGGAGATCAAGGCCATTCGTGACAACGTCAAGGAAAAGATGGGAGAGAGCCTGCGCGTCATCTCGCACGCGGCCGAGAAGATTTCTGCAGACGTCTTGAACGAGATGATCAACCTGCATAGCACTGTATGTTGCGCACCGCCGTCCCTTCTAACCCCTTTTTGATAGCCGGCTAACTGTGATGTAGCTGCATAATTCTTACAGCTCTCTCGGAAAAGATTTCAAATCCATATTCGAAGACTTGGTTCGACACATTACTGCCCAGCGGACCGAAGCGGACAGTCTTCGAAGACAGTTGCAGAGCGCCACGAGCACCATCGTCTTGCAAAACGCCGGCATGACTACACGCATCCAAGAGGCGCTGGAAGACGAGCGCCGCCACGCTGCAGACGATCGGCAAAAGCTCATGACGCAAATCGCCGCCCTCGTCAATGCCCAGGTCGAGACGCAAGAAGCGCGCATGTCGGAACGGGCGTCGCAGCTGCAGAGGACCATCACCGATTCGAGCGCGACCCTCGAGTATGCAACGACGCAGTACGGACAAGGCATGGAGGAATGGGACGAGAAGGAAGGCCAGCTCCTCGAAGAGGTCAGAAAGTCGCGCGATCAGCTCAAGACGAAGCTCAAGGACGACTGGACCGCGGCCAACGAGCAGAGCACAGCCATTCAAAATACGGCGCAATCGGTCCATGCCGAGACGGTTCGCGTAGTGGACGAGCAGGTCGAGGACCTTGGCGCTCAAATGCAGGCACTCGACGACTTTGTCGCGCGGGCGAGAGTGGAGAATGCAAGTCATAACGAGACTCATTCGCAGTCTGTGCAGGCACTGTCCAACACGGTTGAGCAGTCGTTTGGCAAGATCTCTGCCCACTTCAAAACGACATTCGATAGAGTCAAGAACTTGGGCGAAGCCATGGAACTCGACGCCAACGACTTGCAAGATGGTCTCGAGCCGCTCGAAACCAGGATGTGCCGCCCGCTGGCTAACCTGCGCCAAGGAATAACTTCGACTTCGCTCCAGGAGTACCAGCCGACGGGCGAAACGCCGCAAAAGACATTGTACACGTATCCAACGAAACTGCCACGCACAGAGCCCCGCGAGGTTATCCTCTCGCGGATCGACGAGGTGGCCCAACCAGATGAACTAGAAAACGGCTTGGAGGCAGAGGACAGTCTCCTCTTTCCCGACTCTGATTTCCTTGCTCGGAAAATGGACTCTCCCCTCCGCGCCCGGCAACGGCCTTCGGACGCAAGCCTCGACGGAAACCCGCTCAGCATGAGCCTCCGCGAAGTGAGCCCCAACGTAGCGGCGGCCAAGGCCAACATGACGACGGGGGCCATCAACTTTGGGCGAATGAGCACTTCCTCGATGCCGGAGGACTTGACGATGCCCCTATTCAAGACGACGCGCGCGAGTGCAAAGAAGCACGGGCTGGTGGCTGAGGGCCGAGAAAACCTACCATTGACGAGCGAGGCGTTTTCGCAGAGCATGTCGCGACGCAAGAGCCCACGACTCCAGTGAAGGATGCAGAGCAAAGGGAAATAACGGGCATGGTTCAGAAGAGAGAAGAGATTCCTGTAAATGTACCAGACATTTGGGTGGCGTAAGGTGCGGAGCGGGACTTGCTTTCTTCCAGAGGGCATATCTGCATTTTGCTCGAGTTTATTTTTGGAGGGTTTCATTCAAGCACAATCATTCACGGCGTCTGGCAAGAAGGGCAGGAATCAAGGGTCCTGTTTATGCGTTTCTTTGCTACACAAAAAGCATCCTGCCATTGTCGACATGTTTTGACTGTTCTTTTTCTCTTTCTTTTCGAGACTTTGCACAAGGAGCTTCTGGATCCGTATGTACAGACCGCGCAAGATGGCGTTGGCCGGGAGAGAGTTTTTTTCTAAGGACTTGAGATGGGATACCCGGTTTGGCTGATCTTGGAAGGACAGGTTGTTTGGTTGATGGGTGCGAATTTGGAGGGCGTGGCCTCTGACGGTGCAGGGCCATTTTGTCTGTGCAAGGATGCGCGTCGGTGTACATGTATGGACGTCTCGCTCTGGGCGTGACTGGCTTCGTGGTGGAAGACAGGCGAGAGTTGAAAGTGCACGATAATCGATTCCCCTATGACCTTCATCCGCAAAATGACGGACGTATGCGTGTGTTGTCTACCAGAGACGTAATACCACCGGGGGTCCAAGATTTACTCCTTTTGATCTCGCTCCTCGACTTAAAGTTCATCCCGGCTTACGGTAGGAAGCCATAAGGGAGAATACTGTCTAAGAAACCTAGTCCCTCGTCAAGCTCGTTCTGGAAAACGTCAACCTGCGTGTCTATGGTAATCTCGCCTCCATGGGCGTTGGACGAGCTCGTGAACTCTTGACGGCGCTCGTTATTGGGTAGTAGATGAATTTGGCCAAGTCAGGGGCCTCGAGGGATAACTTTGATGGTCCAGGCAGACTTTGGCGACGAGGGTAACTGGACTCTGGTATTGCGGCTCGAACCTTTACGGTTTTGGAAATCGTCTCTTCGGAGACAGATCTCAAGTAGACCTGAGAAGAGCAGGCGTTGACCAAGGACTCGAGGCATATTTCGAGACAAGTTCAGAATATAGCCGGGATTTCACGGAATGGACATATACTCTACTTGCTTAAACAAGAAGAAGGTTTCTTCAAGAAAAGGTGTAATATATGCAAAAAGGAGTGCCTTCCTGGGCGCCATGATCGCCGTCTAGTACCCGTTTTATCTATACCCCATGCGACGCCTCTCAAAAAATGCCAATAAAAATGTATGCAAAATTGCAAATCCGGTCTTCATTTCTCGCCGGAGGATTCTGGGCCCTGCGCCACGGAGGCATTGCTCTCGGAGCCTTCCCCCTGAGGCTCAAATTCGCCGTTGGTGTAGCTCTCTGCCGCCTTCTTGACGGAGCCGACGATGGTTTTGGCCTTGTTACCAAGAGACTGCTTTAGGGCGGGGCCCAAGCCATCCACTCTCTGGGCAAAGTTGAAGTTTCTTGCCCGCCCAGGGCCGTGCGGAACTGCCTGGCCTCGAGGTCGTTCGTGGCCGAGGCGTCGCCTCCCGCCGACGGCGCATCGCCCGACTCGCCGGGCACGTCGATGTCGAGTTTGTTGTTGACGCTCTGCTTGGCGGGCTTGGCGAGGCCTTTGCCGAATTTGTTGTAGGTGCGGCCCAGCCAGGAGCCGAACTTGAGGAGGGAGCTCTGGCGGGCGTGTAGGATGTTGGCGTGGTGCTCCGGCGCTGCTAGAGTGCTGGCGATGCGGATATCGGTCGGGAGTGGATGATGGATCAGACACGTATCTAATGGGTCTATTGGGATTCGCTGAACTCATCGGCTGAATCGACTGGTAGCTCTCCACCTGGTTCGGAAAGCGTCGGAGGAAGCGCCGGAATCAGAGCTGGAGAAGCCATGGTGATTGAATGTTGCTAGGTCGCGCTGTGAGCCTGTTGTGCTTAGTGAAGCTGGTGTATTCCAGCCACTTCCAGACTGTCAGTTACTCTTGTTTCAACTGAACTGAAAACACTATCTGCAAATTTTCAGAATACTGTACGGATATAACCTCAGGTACTGGAAGTACTCATGTGTTAGGCGCACAGCCACGTTGTAACTTGTAATAGAGAGTGAAGAACGGAGGCGATCGATGCAATTGTTGATCTCTGGCCACTCACCAACTTAGGTTGGGGAGCGAGGCCTCTGTTAATACACCAGCTTCCTCCGTGTTTCCACGGACTCCCCTCCGTGTTGTTACGGAGTCTCAATCCCTTGGGGCAGGGCCTACAGGCTACGTCCCAGGCGCGTGACACCATGAGCCTGGTGGAACCGTGGAAGGACGTCCTACAATAGGACTTCCTGCCAAATCCTATTGTACAATTAGGGCTCAATTATAGAAGGATTACTGAACTGCTAGATTGGAATTTGTGGCAAGCATCTCCAACACAGGAGTTAAATGGATATATCTCCTTCGCTTCATAACTGGCGTTGACAAGTCGCAAGAATGCTGTCTGCGGGATCGTTGGCGAAGTCGGAGTTCTTGTGGCTATGCTGTGGCTGAATGTGGGGGGGTGCGTGCGAATTGAGATTTGGGTGCGTGTGAATAAAGACTGTCTATTGTTGAAGGTATAAGATGGTGGATAACTTACGGATCAGAGCCGTTGCAGGAAAGGGCCCGCCGAGGGACAAGAGTGCCGGAGGTGATGGCGAGAACGGCAGTGATGGAGTTGAACTTCATGGTGTTTTTGAGCCGTATAATGGCTGAGTTGCAGTAGATGCCCTGAGTTTTATCAGTGAGAGGTGATGGTGTTTTGAGAGATCAATTTGTTTGACGTGGTGGGCTGCGAGTGATGTGAGGAGATGAGCCGGATTGACGAGAGTTGTTGGCGATGGTGAGAGTATCGATATGATTCTGGGACGAACTTCAACTGCTTTTATATCTCATTCCACCTCTTCTTCTCGCCCTCAATCTCCATAATCGGTATACAGCCATAGCAGTCTCGCGGCCATGGTATACTTGCAGTTGTGAAATGACTCGAGCCAGGACAAGAATGGCAGAACTGTCTTTGCGCCCAAAATGTCTCTCCTTAAAATCAATATTCCATGTTTCAACAACCCAGAAAGCTTTCGGGTGACGCCTCAAAGCGCAGAGTTCAAGCATGAGTACAGCCACGCGGGAATACTGACGTGACGACTGGCTACAAGACCGTTTTACGCCAACGTCGTAACGCGTTGAACGATGGTATAATTTCGGACGAAAGGGTTTAGCAGCGGGTAAAGCGCAAAGTCCAGTCAGCAACTAGCTAATGGCTGCTTGACCCGAGAGCCCCCTTTTCCCTGCCTTGACCGAAAAGCTCGAGTTCAAAAGGTTGATCGAAATATTGGAACAAAGCCGTTCTTTCCAATACTCTGTCTTCGAGGACTCTCATTCAGGTCGTAAGCTAGTTAGCGGGGGCATCAAGAGCAATCTTCCTGAGATTTTGGAGCAGTGACGGAGCAGAGGTTCGACTGAAAAAGCTGGAGGCTTAAAACTAAAGGCGAGTCATTATCTGGCTTCTAGAATCTTTCCAAAATGGGAGCGCCGAGGTTGTCGAAGCTTGAGCCGCTCAGGGTAACCCCACGTACGTATGTCTTCGTCTATTTAAGTCGACGACAATTACCCGGTATAGTCCACATAGATTGCAAAGATCGTATAGGATATAAGCCCCACCGATTCGCACCGTATAGTAACTTCTATACAGAGGAGATATCGCAAGAAGCAAGGGTGAGGTTTTGTGCTGCTACCTGCTTCTCTCGACTTGGGAGTATTGCCTAGGGGTCGCGCGGCGATCCGTATATATGCCTCTGCGAATTCTAGGAGAGAGTAACCTTCTGAGTCGAGTCGCTAGCTACGCGGAACATCTCTTTGCACTACAGCCAAAAATGCAGCCACAAGTGCAGGCTCGTATATTGCCAGCACCTACTAGCAGGCAGTAGTGGAAGGGTCTAGAAGCAACCCCCCCCGCGTTTTCCTTCCCGAACGTTCCTACTCGCTCCTGTCCTCTCGTATCTTATATGTACTGTCCATAGATAGTATGCTGCATGCAATAAAATGCCCATCAACCGCCAGTTCACCATCCAAATCCACCAAGATGAAATCATCACCGGGCGTCCTGCGGTTAAAATTTCCATGTGTTACATGTGAATGTTAAACACCCATCACGCTCACATCATCTGGGTACGGCCGATGGACGAGGCTTCCGTAGCATGCCAGACAGCAAGGAGCATCTTCACCATGATCATTCTGCGGGTGCTTCGTACCTGAGCGGCAAGTTCTTCAGCCGCTTCGACCCATGATGCGGACTGGATCCCAGGGGACGGCTTGCTTACCTCTTTATAACCAATACATTTCGTTTCTTCGTGAGGGGTTTCTTTATTAGACATGCCACGTCACCTACGGTCGACTTCTCAGGCATGGCCGAGACCTACATATACAGACATGGAGAGGGAAAGCGGGGTCCGACTAGGCTCTGGAAGCAATATAAATAGCGGGCATTTGCCATTTGCGCTGAATTATTTCTCGGTTTATGTCACTGACTCCCAAGAAACGTAAACAAGGACATTTTATCTTTAATTTTCGCTTTCTAGTCTATACAGTACTATATCCCTAACCAACGTATGTCGACATACCCCTAATTAGGGGCTTTATCTGACTAACTCAATAAAAAGGATATGGAACACGCAGGAGACAGAATTAAGGAAAATCTCGAATACGCAAAAGGCCAAGCTAAGGAAGCTTTTGGGAAAGTCTTCCACCAAGGTAAATAATGCCGACATATCCGCGTGTTCAAGGCTGAGCTGACAAGACGCTTTTGTAGAGAGTCAGCAGGGAGGTGGGTGACATCTGCCCCTTGTTCGCGAATATATACTTACAATTTTGAAGAAGGCGCTGCGGACAAGGCGAAAGCACAGGCGGATGAGGCAATGGCAAAGGGACAGCAACAAATGTCGTCGACGGGCGATGAAGCGCAGTCAACTTCCCAGCAAGCTAAAAGCGATGTGAAAGAGGCAATGTCAAAGTGATTTGCTGCCAGATTTGATATTTCTACTGTAATAGGGGGCGTCAAGTAAGGTAGGGGATGGGTGGTAGCTAGCTGCGCTGTTTACGGTGCCCTTTCGAGTAGCCCAAAGTGGCTTATTTAAATAATAAAATGAACATTAAACCCCAGACGCTGTGCTACGGCAGCCTGTCTCTCCTTTAAGTGCTTTTTGGCGCTCAAGGACTCATATGAACGGCTTTGTCCAAGACAAGTTGGGGCTGTGGACTTTTCATATGGACAAAACAGACAGACATTCGGGTCCTCTATCGGATAACAACGTTTATAGGGAACAAAATTAAGAATGAATTTGAGGCTGTCGGAAATGTCCCGTACGATCCACAGAAGGTCCTTTCCCGAGTGAATGTGGGGACATCGAGTCATCTATCTCCACCAACAACCTCGATCTCTACGGGTATTGGCAGTGGAGGAAGAACGGCTGCCCTACAAGTCAAAGGGGACGTCAAAGGGCAATTCGACATGAAGGCGGCGTGAAGAGCCGATGTACTGGTATGCGCATGTGCGTTGCAAAAACACGAAAGTGCAAGGTGTGGCGCAGTATTTTAAAATATAAGCGCAAGGAGCCCTAAGCATATTAGTACTACGATCTGCTTCCTAGACGAAAACTATAAATCTAAATTCGATACTACGTCGATGTCGGCGGTCCGGCTGCAGGCCTGGCAACATAAATGGGGAGTGTAGTACAACTATACGTTGTATTAGCTTTGATAGGTTTGCCATGTGCCTTAAAAAAACATACATTGCGCGACATCTTCCCGAGAATCATAATTTTTGAAGAGAACAAGGTCATCGTTATCCTGGTCGCTCATGTAATACCACGAGCGCTGCGGGTCGTACAAGGCTAGCATAAACTCGCCAGTGTGCGTTTTGCGAACAGCATCGAACGTAATGACCTTTTTGGTATCAAGGGTCGTCCAGTCGCACAATGCCAGGGCGGAATCTTGAACCGGCCCGTTAATTGGTCTCCATATGCTGCTATGAGTTCAGAACAATATCATTGCAACAATGGAGGCGAGACGTACTTGAGTATTTGGAATCGACGACTGAGAAAGCCACCCACGTCTTCCTCATCGAGCACACGCTTTGCGTACTTGAGCGCCGATTTTGCCGAGTAATCTTTTTGTCGGTGGGTTATTAGCAACTCGACTTGGCATTTTTTTTAAGCGACACCTGTGACTTACCAACGTGGACAAACCCAGCTACAGGCAGCGTCCTGCCGCCTTTCTTAGCCCCTTCAACGGCTTGTCCTTCTTCGTTAATGTCACTTCCTCTGATCTAGACGAAAGTAATTTAGAGATTGGTTTAACTGGTTAGTTGGGAAATATAAACTTACTCGCCAGTCATATAAACAGATTTTTGAGACATCTCCAACTTCCTGTCTGATCAGTCCTTCATACTCGTGTGTTAAAACACGTTCGATTTGTTCAGAGTCTGCAAAGTCCGTTACAGAAGACGGGAGCTTTCTGAAAACAAAGCCATTCTTGTCGAGATTGAATCCTTGGCTGTAGTGCCGAGCGTCTCTAACCTCTTCTTCCGGCCCAACCTCAAAAACAATGTTGCTCGATGGTTTGCCTTCTCGCGAGAGGGATGAGGGAAAACTCATGTATGGTTTGACAGTCTTGTAGATATCCTGCCATTTCAGATACTTGAATGTCCCAGAGACCGTGTGAGTATCCATGATATCGTCGCTGCTAGACTTGTTTTACTGGAAGCTCAGCAGACGGGTTGGATAGTCCTCTTATGCCTGATGAGACTAGCTGGAACGCCACCAAGTTTAGTACGCACACCACTAGAGGCCCGAGGGATTGACCCGTGAAATAATTCATCACGACCCCGTATTTTTTACTGCAGCTAGTCTCCCGCTACACCCTGTTACTCATCTACCCACGTGTAGGCTGGATCTGCCCCGGCACGTCAGTTAGAGTATACAACGATCGGCGAGACCTGCCGCCCACGAGGAAAGTGCCTGGAAAGTTCCTAGATGCCAGGTACGAACGCTTTATCACCCTTGTCGAGACCTGATTTACAACGAGCAATTCAGATGCCGTCAGTGTCATCTGAACAAGGGCGGTGTAACAGTGATTGACTGTCAGTACATGGCCGACATCTTCTCTCGTTCTTAGTAGCTCGGCAATATGGAGTTTCGCTGCACTCACAGTAATATCCCCTCAACTCCAGCAGGGCTTGCATAATCTGAGACTGCCATCCCAGTCAATCCATCTATAATACTGTAGCGGATCCGATTTTGAAAGGCCAATGGAAGGTCGCCACGATTTCATCGCTTCATCCTCTCTGCCTTTTATGGGCCCGCGGACCCTCGTATCCCCTCATGCATTGTGCCCTCACAGTCGTACAACTTCGTGCGGCTGACACTACCTGGGCTTGAATTTGTAACTACCCGTGCTCCGCCTCAAATAGCTCAGTTTGTTCCATGAGATGAGATTCTTTTTGCACCTCCCATTTGCACTTCACAAAGGAGAAACACAATGACTGTTATAGCCGACAACTCTCGAGCTTACTTTGAAACCACTAGGCGTCTGCTGGCACAGCTGGTCAATGATGGACTAGCTCACGGAATAGTTGATACAGATGGCGGGCTGGGTCCACGACTAATACTCTGCCGTCCTGGCAGTCTCTGGCAGCAGCGTGAACGGCAAGTCGCGGTGAAGCTTCGATGCAGCTCCTTGCTTGAACTGGACGGCGGTCATCTGTTGTCAATTATTCGACCGGACTATTTGGAGTATCCAAGTATCTTACATTTCGAAACTGGAGATACAAGTGAAGAATGCAACCCGGCAAAAGTATTTCAGTTCATTCAGCCGTGGCTTGCAGACATGGCACCAGACGAAGTCATGACTCAAATCGAGAAAGAATTACAAAACTCTGCCGATAATCAAGGTATGTCAAGCTGCTCGAAAATTACGGATAGAAGCTCTTAGTTAACCCGCTCGCACTTAGCGCAATGGCTCCAAGTAGGCAGATTAGCCGGTTCGCCGGGGCCGGAATCCTCGTCCATTGCCTGGGAGAGATCGCTAGTTTTCGGCCACCCAAGACATCCAGTGTGTCACTGTTGTTGCAATTGTTCTGGAATTTATCGTTCCGTTGCTAACCCTTTAAGTAGTTTCATAGGACCTGCTACACGCTGCCGCCGTTGAAGCCGACCGGGCCTGCTAATCTTCCGCAAATGCTTACTCCTGCCCTTGCATTTGTTTCTGTTCCTCAGGATAATATTCATGAATTTGGCCCTTTTCAAAAACTCCTCCAACCGCTATTGGAGAAGTTGGAGATTCAACCGGCAGAGGAGGGTCAAGTAATAGTCCCATGTCTTGCACAACAGCTGCCTGCTGTCCGCGAGAACTTCCCCGACGCAGTGGTCGTGAGAGTGATTGAAAATTGTGCTGATGCTCAGG
The DNA here is from genome assembly GCA_000956045.1 of Hirsutella minnesotensis 3608. Classification (NCBI taxonomy): domain Eukaryota; kingdom Fungi; phylum Ascomycota; class Sordariomycetes; order Hypocreales; family Ophiocordycipitaceae; genus Hirsutella; species Hirsutella minnesotensis. Next base: position 214,598 of record KQ030507.1, on the reverse strand, counting down.
CAAATATGCGCACAGTTACTTTACGACCTGAGCTAGACTTCAAGTATCACTTGAAGCTGTCTCTGAATGCCCATATAACGTCGGGAATCAGAACCATTACACGGTGGACAGCGTCTGGAGGCCCTGTCCTTTCCCGTGTTCTCAAAGAGTTGCTGCCGCCTGATCTATGGGTTTATGAAGAGGTGGCAGCCGTAACTGGCAGTCAATCTGACTTTTCGGCGGGTAGACAATTGTCTTGCCTCTTACGCACGGATTTGGAAGAAAGGGCGGCTCTGAATAACCAAGTGTTGATTGTCGCAGCAGCATTTGCTGAGAAGTCTCTCAACAATGGCCACATATACGCAGAGATACTATTTGATCTCGACAGCATACCTAAGAAGATGGAATGGTTTCGGAGGTATTCTCAATTGGAAGCCGACGGAACTCACCAAGTTTACTAATATGAATGACCATAGCTATGTGCAATCCTTGTTTCACGCTACCCTCCTCCCGCTATTGCACCATGGCATCGGCCTAGAGGCACATGGGCAGAACATAGTCGGCAGGGTATGTATCAAAACCCGGCGTCTTGAGGGCTTCGCTGTCCGAGACTTTGGTGGCATTCGGGTTCATGGGCCTACCCTTGAGAGCCAAGGTTATGTCTTCGATGAAATCCCGCAAGGCAGAACTACCATAACAAATGACCTTCATCATATCTGGAAGAAAGTTCATCACGCGCTGCTTCAAAATCATGCAGGGTATCTTCTGTCTGCCTTGGGGCTGGAAGAAACTGGAGGCTGGGCTATTGTTCGTGACGAACTAGCAGCCGTTCTAAAGCCGCATCAGGATGCTCTCGGTCGACAAATTTATGACCATTTTTTGAACTCTACCATGCCCTTCACATGTTTCATGAAAATGAAGCTGGAAAAGACCTACCGAGATGTAAGTCAAATGGATTTGTCAAGCACACATAAGTTCTACGACTAATCTGTCAAGGTCATTATTCGAGATGCGCCAAATGTCTTGCTACTCTCTAGTCCACAGTCGTCTGAATAGATAACAAACATGGTTATTTATTGAGTCACCATAAGTGCGGAGGCGGGTTGCGCACCTTCGCTAACAAAATCCACGTGGAATACGCCACGCCATCAAATTTTGTCCGCACTTCTGGACTTGCCACCCCAAATTTCGCAGCGATCTGCTTAACGAACTCCTGGACATCATCCATCGGTACAGGCACTGGCGACACCGGCGCTGGACCTGGGGGACGTGCCCGGCGTCGTGGCATGGACTTTGTTGACAGATATAATGCTGTGAGGAGCGAAAGGCGCTGGCACACGGCATCTACGAGGCAGCTATACTTCTTATCTACGAGATATTAGCTGTTTTGTAACATAAAAGCCATTTACCGACTAGAATGTACTTTGTCTGAAAACCACGTCACCATATGCTTTACTGTAGGGCAGTTCCAAATCAGCGTTGGCGGCACTTTAATCTTGAGTGTCTGTTGAAGGAGACGCCGCAGCATTACTCCCATGACCGAGTCGATGCCCATATCCGACAAGGAAGATCCGGGTTCAACATTGGTTGGCATGGCATGGAGCACTTTGGCTACGCAACATTGGATCGCGCCAGTTAGGAACGCTTCGATATCGTCTGGCGAGTCTGGCCATGGTGAATCCCCGGCCAGCGTATTCCCTTCCTCGCCATTCTGCCTAAGGCGGCGGCGGGAGATGTCGCTCAGGATGGGTAGCGGCTCTCTGTCGGTCTGCTCTAGTGTTCGCAGGATGACGCCGTGGCCCACGTCGTACTTGGCCAGGTGAAGCCATGCTGCAAAGGCATCGTCGCGGGTAACATCCGTGATGCCCTTGTTTTCCAGCTCCAATGCGATGCGTTCCGAGTTGGCCACCATGCCCATGCCGCGCCAGCTGGTCCACAGAAACGAGACGGTGTCGTCGTCTACGGCGCGTCTATGCGCTGCGAGGGAATCTAGGAACGCGTTGGCACTGGCGTAGGAGCTCTGTCCCGTGAAGCCTACGAGCTGACCGCACGACGAAAAGAGGACGAAAAAGTCGACGGACCCTGGTGGGAACAGCTGATGCAAGGCGAGACTTCCCTGTATCTTGGGTGCCAATACCCGGGCAAACGCATCCTTTGTTGTCCTCAGTGCCATCTGGTCCTCCGCAACGCCCGCTGCGTGAATGACGCCAGCAATCGGCGGCAAGGACAGTTTATCAAGTTCTACTTGCAACTCTCGAGCTGCCGTAGATGTGCCAACGTCGACAGCAATCACGTAAATAGATGCGCCTAGATCTTCCAACGCTTGGATCCTGGCCAGCACTGCATGCGGCCAATCGTCACGACGAACCGTATCCCATTGACTGCGGTCAGGAAGCCGCCGGCGGGATACCAGTACCAGACGGCGCGCACCCTTGTCAACCAGGAAAGCCGTAACTTCAAGGCCGAGAGCGCCGAGGCCGCCTGTAATGAGGTAAGTGCCTCCAGGACGAGGCGTTAGTCGAGATGAAGAGATCGGAGGGTCTAATTTTTTGGATACTGGTAGAGCTTGAAGACGGGCTACAGTAGGCAGCCCGTTGCGGATGCAAACAACATCGGCATTTTGAATGCGGCGCATAATGCTAATTGAGGTGGCAATAGTCTCCGAATTGTGATTTTCCCCGTCTATCAGGCATCCGAACTCCTCTGGGTGCTCGCTGGCCAGGACCCTGCAAAGCCCGACGAGAGGAGAATGTTCAAGGGCTGTTGAAGTGTCGCCGTTGAGCGCATTTGAGACAATAGCAAAGACTTTGAGAGAGAGCCGATGGCGAAAGACAAACTTGATGATTTCAAGAAGCTGCCAAGTACAGTCCTTGGATACTCGGTAAATATCGTCATGGCTGGCAGCCGGGGCGGGCATGTAGACGATTGCACCGTCTTTGGGTAACATGGCTGTTTCCAGGCCTTGTGAAGAAGATAGGAGTACTGGCGTCGTATTTAACAGCTCAACACATGCTGTAGCCCACGAGTCGCGCAATTCCGCATTTTCAGATATGAGAACAGTTCCAGGTATTGGCCTGGCATGAGGGAGCATCGCAGCTGGGCGCCATTCGATGCCATGGACCAATGTATCCATCCCATGGCCTCCTTCTATTGTCGCGGCTTGCCCTTCTATTTCCGAAAAGCGCATCTGCGTGAATTTGAACAATGGATTTCCTTCTAGGTCGACAATGCTAATATCACAAGCAAAGTCCGCTTCGAAGACCAACTCAATGTACAGCCAGAACGTCTTCGGAGGCGGCACAGCAGTAAGGACGTCTATTCTCTGTACATGGGTAGGCAGGCGCAGGCGAGGGATGTTAAATATTGTCGATGCCACCGAGGTCGCGGGATCCATTAGAGGCGCCCAAGAAGACTCGTCCCATGGCAGCTCTGCTGTATCTTCCACCCCTGGCATTGCGTCTACCCTTGCCAACATGACATTCTCTCCGCGATAGTGTTCCTTCACCACCCATGGGAATGCCATAGTGGCAACACCAACACCGGACAGATGGTCGATGGAAAAGCTATTTGCCAGTCGGGTTTCCGTGAGCCGTTGTATGGATGAGATATCTAGCCGCGTAGCATGGGGCTGCAATTGGCTGCTGATGCATTTGGCTGTAGCGTGGGTAGTCCAGGAAGCATCCTGCCCGACCTCGTCGACTCCTTGTTCTGGGACTAACTGGGATGCAATCACGGCCTCGTTGAGCCTCAGGCTCACCTGCACCGCTCGAGATGCATTGCCAATTATAGCGACCACCGCGCGAAGGCCGACATCTTTAAGACACAATGCCCCGCTAGCCGCGAGAAACGTATTTAATAGAACCGCTGCAGGAACAACTTCAGTGCCGAGAACAGGGTGTCCGCCTGGGGAGGGCTTGCAGGTGCTGTTGATCAGCGTTGTGTATAGGACAAGATCGGCCCCGATAACCTTTGTCCGTTTTCCAAGCAGCGTGTGTTTCTGGGTATCATGGCTGACAGTGTAAAGTGGACTTCTATTCACATTTCCCGTCTCAACCTTGCGCCATATCGGTTGATGCACCAAAGGTGTATTCGGCAAGCCTGAGGTCGACGAATATGGCATTAACTTGGCCCAGTCCACGTAGATGCCAACACAATGAAGTCGGGCCAGGGTACCAAGTATACATTTGTCTGCGTCCGATTCCCGTAGCAGAGTTGGTATCACGCTCCAGCTATTGACGCTCAAGTCTAACATTACCTCGCTAATGGCGTGGGAGACAATAGGATGCGAAGAAATTTCGACAAAGACGCGGTACGAGTCTTGTACGGCGGCTTGTACTGCCTGGGTAAGTCGCACGGGACTGATCATGTTATTCACCCAGTACTGAGCATCTCGGTACCCGTCATACCGTGGGTCCATCGAAGATGTTGAGTAGATCTTGCACTTCCCAGTCCGGCAAGGGTTCAGGCTGCCTTCGAGAGCACTGAATAATGGTTGAGCGAGCCCCGCTAGCATTGGACTGTGAAACGCAATGTCTGTTTTAACATTGAGGGCATTGATATGAGACTGGTGGTGATGCTGCTTCCAGCTAGCCACGGCTTTTGATACTGCTTCAACAGGCCCTGAAATTACACACGATGATGGGGATGAGTGAACAGCAACCGCAAGATCTGGATCCTCCTGGGCGTTGACTAGTTTAGCCACCTCTTCAAAACTCATGTTCATCGTCACCATGGCACCTTTGCCCATCATTGCGCGATAAAGAACGGAGCGCCGAGTGACTATCACAACACCCTCTTCTGGTGTTAGAGCGCCTGCCACAACGGCTGCGGCAATCTCTCCCACGGAGTGTCCGATGATGGCGTGGGGGTAGATTCCGTGACTTTGAAGGACTTGAGTGATTCCAATCTGCAGGATATAGGTAAGGATTTGGACCATGTCTGAAGAAGAAACATCACCAGCACGAAACAGCTCAATCGGTGAGGTGTTTATCTCTCGCTGGACAACGGCATCTAGCGGTTCTACTGCCTCCAAGAAGACGTGGTTGTGCAGTAGCCGTTTGCCCATATCCGCCCACTGTGCTCCGTGACCAGAGAAGACAAATACAATCCCTTGGTGCATCTCTTGTACCATTACCCGACTTTGTATTGTCCACTTCGTCGTCGGCGGAGCAGACGAACCTTCTGAGATGCTGTAGAGAGATTTCAGGGCGTCGTCAAAGTCATCCACCACCAAGGCTGCGCGGTATTCTTGGTGATCGCGTCGGGTTGCCATCGCCGATGCGAGCGCTTCCAATTTTCCACTACGCATAGCAGTAGATGCTTCCATGTGCTTGATTAGGGCACTGGCTTGTAGAGGAATGCGGTTCAACTGGCGGCTGGATAGAAGTAGCACCTGATGACCGGACGCTGTGGCATTTTCTTCCTGAGGGCTCGGAGTACCGGTCAGGGCGGGAATGAATTGCTCAATAATGGCATGAGATACTGTGCCGCCATATCCATAAGAGCAAACAGCGGCTCGGCGACTCTGCGGATCGATCCTTTCCCGCAATGTCGCCCGTCGCTAGCTTTTCCGGTCCCGTTGTTGGCTCCGGTCGTTCTCTTCTTCGCCGCGAGCTCGTGGCCGGGCTGGGGGACGACCAGCTTAAATGCTGTGGCTTCGTGCAGTTGTCCACCTATATTGTTCCCGGGAACCCGGCAGAAACCCCGTTCGGAGGATTTCATCCTTTTCAGGTGTTTGTCATGTTCCCAATCCATGCTAACCCCTGGACGTCCCTCTGCGCCAAGATGATTGAGAGCAGGCAGTCCCGGTTTCAGAGTCATACCTTGTTTGTGTGTACAGGCAAGGTGGTGGCATTTCTCGATCACCGAGTCATGGCTCACCCACCAGAGCTGGACCGCGATCTTGTCTTCATCGTCGTACCAGACACTTGGACTTTCTACGACAAGCCAAGCTTGGATGCCGTCTTGGCCCCTTCTTCGCCGACCGAGCCGTCGAAGCCGCCATCCGTGACTTCTACGGCCAGTGTTCTATCGCCCTTGAAACGACGAAGGCCTGCTAGAAACCTACGGCAAGAGCTCACATATCCCTACGGCTCATCCCGTTGCAATATCCACCTTTGCCGCCCGCTGACCTCTACAGCTGAGACAAGGACAGCGCACACCTGCATTAGTGCCCTTCCCGTCTTCGTCAATGCAATGTGTATTTGCAGCCTTCCATTCGGCCTTTTCCCTGTAGCCTTTCGTTCCTCAAGGCTCTTTGCGCAACCCCTGTTGGGTTGCCTCTCCCGTTCCTGTGTTCGCTCTTATTGGACCAGGAAAATATCCTCTTCCGTGCCTTGAGGAACGAAAGGCTCCTTCTGGACGCGGGGAAAAACCAAAAAAAGCCAAAAACTACTTTCACCCTCGAAATCCTGGCTTCTGATTGGTCCGAGGTTTGTTTGCCTCTTTCGTCCTAGCCCCTCCTTGTGTCCTTGTAGGCAAAGCTCTTGTTGTCATTGGTTGCTTTCGCCTTCTGGTCGCCCTCTGGTCGTGGTCGCCTTCTTTGGACGCCAAGGAAAAGACCCCGAAACCCCAAAACCCCGAATCTACGTCACCCTCGAAAATCCTGGCTTCGTATTGTACTGGCCCAACTTTTCGCCCCCTCTTTCGTCCTAGCCTTCTTTTTCGCTGAGAGGATAAAAGGATAATCCGTTCTTGTGATTGCCTCATGGCTTATTCCTGATGCCGTTGAGAAAGCTGAGTGAGGTCTAGCCAGCTTGAAGCCCCTCGAACAGTTTCGTCGCTCAGCTGGCCCAGCTTCGCCTGTGCGGCAGTCATCTCGTCTGGGATTTTGTTACCCACCAAGTCTCTCTCCCACACCTTCGAGATAAGCATGATGCCGTCCAGCTTCGGGCAGCGCGACAGCTGCACGTACAGGCTGTACGGGTCGCACTGCGAGGAGACGGCGCGTCCGCTCCCCCGTTTAACCTACCTTGCGGCCTTTTTCTCTACGAGTCGGCTTTGCTCATCTAATTAACTCGACTGCCCCTGGCGCCTTGCTTTGCCTTTTCCCTGTTGTCTTCCCCTCTCCTACTCCCCGCGCCCCCGCGCCATTTCCTCACCAGCCTACCTTTTCCTGCTCCTCCGCCATCACGACTCGACCCCAAGCTCCACCACGGCAGCAATGTCATCCCCCACCACTGCTGGTGACGACGCCGGCACCCATGCTCGCCGTCGAAGACCTCTCGAGTACCAGAGGAATCTCGGCAGCGACATGTCCCTGATGTTCTTTGTCGTCCCCGACTTGCCCGTCAAATTCCCACATCGCGACCAGCACCTAATCAGAGGCCTTGATGCAGAGGCCCTCGCTAGGGTCATATTTCCGAAGCCGTCTTGGCTGACGGATACCCTAGAGTATCGGCCTCTCCTGCGCACCGCCGACGCCGACAACTCTCCCCTGTAAAAATTCTTCATCCCGCGGAGCTGTTAGCGGCTTGTTACGCGGGCTGGGATTTGCAGGCCACCCGACCACGCTTTTGCTGTGAGACCCCATCGGGGCCTTAACAGCACAGAGGAAGACTTTGGAGAGCTCATCTTCCTCTGCAGAGCTGGTCCCGACACAACGTCCACTCGGACCCCCATGGCCTCCTCCGGAACCAAGGAGCCAAGGGTATTGGAAGACAAGCTCTTCTAAACAACGGTGGCCGGTCGCGGAGGTTTTTCTCCCTGAAGGCAAGCTGCTCGACAGCCTCTGATTCCTTCGAAGGGTTTTTCCCTGCCGCCACCCCTCGGCCGGTTTCCTTTCCTCGGTGCAATGAGGATGGATATAAAGCTCTGGTAGCTTTGGCAGAGGGGATGAGAGAATTCTGACCGGTGAAAACCAAGGGTTGACCACATCTGCCCAAAATTTCCCCGCTGACGGGTGAGGGCCACGAACGAAATGCGCCTTGAGCTGTCGAAATGCTGGATGAGCTGACTGGACGGCTGCTGCGGGGAGGATCTACCGGGACACTTGTACTGACATCTTGCGATGTACTTTAGTGGCGTCTACAGCAGAGACAACTGCCCGTGGACAGGTGTCGTTATGTGAAACCATGTGGCCTTTGCAAGGGAAACTGGTTCATCTTGTCAGGTAGCGGTCGGGAAAAGTTAGTTTAGCTCAGCACGTCCTGTGCTCCGATAGGAGACCTGAGCGACTGAAGTCGCTGGACGGAAAATACACACACACACACACCGTGCGTTGTAGCTCCCGGACGTTAAATAATTAACGAACGAACGAACGAACGTGCGTGCTGCCTAACTATAATGATGGGGCCAGTATCTCTTAATTCCACGGCTTCAGTGTCGACGCTCAACTAACGTGGACTTTATCGCCTCTCATATTGCAAATATTCCTCTTAGAAACCAGCCAGATAGTGTCCACTCAAGGCTTATAAACACTACTCTCGTTTAATGTGACGGTATGGGTGGTATATTAACAACCGTGAGGAGAATCCTAAGCTAAGGATGACGGGAGAGGACAAGAGAGTTCCTCCGAGAAAAGGAAGAAAAGGGGAAAGGGGTTGTTGACTAATGCCAAGAAAGTGTAACCGCGGCCCCTACGGACGTTGCATGATGATGGTTTCGGTTGCAGGATACCTGACGTATCATAATTCAGCCCCATGTTAATGGCGTACCCGCTGACATATCTTAACTTCCCACGAGTTACGTCGGAAAATTGTCGCCACCACGCGTGGACGCGTTGGATCGCGTCCTACTCTGCAGCAGGCCACAGATTGCCAAGGATGTTGCCTGAGGCTCGCTGAGACTTGGGCAGACTAATAGTCAGACTGTTAGTCCGCGACCCTCGGACTGGACTGCTGGTCAGTCTGGTCGAGTTAGACTGAACCATCAGTCCAGTCCGAGAGGCTCAAACTGGACCGGCAGTTTAGTCCGAGAGACGCAGACTGGACCGATAGTCCGCGGACTAATAGTCTGGACTACAGTTTGGACTAATAGTCCTCTTAATGGTCCGCACTATTAGGAGCTCTGATCTTAAAGCCCCCAACAACGCTGTTAGTAAAGAAATCATGAGGGTCAACCCTCGCCCTCAGCTCCCGCAGACTCCTCACGCTCTCCTTGCCATAGCTAGCAATGACTTCCTGCCATGGCGCCGCGTAGTTGAGGTAGATGTAAGGGTCGTACACGCCAAGGATTTTCGCCCTGTCTTCAATGTCCTCCATCAGAGAGCGCGCCGCGGCGTATACCTGCTCGTCATGTGCCTGATCCGGCCAAGACGGCGACAGCAAACACACAACGAGTGAGCCCTGTCGGTCTGTGAGCCCCAGGGTGTTGTCAGCGGCCCCGCGCGCGTAAATTTGCGGCGGCAGTGGCTCCAGGTTGACGGCCCACATGAGCCCCTTGACGTCCTGCAACGACTGCAGACTGGCATTGAAGGCGTCGTAGGTGGCGCGGATCATGGCTTCGGTCGGAACAAAGGTCGTTGTCGCCGTGAGATATCTTGTCCCAGTCTGTCAACCAACACAGGGCGGGCAAACAAGACAAAGGGAGACGGGGAGAAGGGGTTGGAAAGGGGTTCTACTCACCGAGCCGCTTGTGGCGGCTGAAGTTTGACCGATTTCCGAGCGAGTGTCGTCATATTGGCGAGGGTGGTAGTGGCTACTGCGTGGTGGATGCGTGGTAGGCTCAAGACGTCCTGGTAGAATGTCGGATTCTCGTCGTCCACCGGCTTGGTATAGACGAGCTGGTTCAGAATGACACTCTGACCCTGAGCGGCCGAAAAGGCCCAGCCGGTGAGAAAGGAGGCATTCTCGTCGTAACCGTCTGCGGCCATGAGCCTGGCATATATCTTTGCCTGGTCGTCGACGACTTCAAGGGGGCTCAGCGTCAGACTCGACCACAGCAAGCCCTGCTCAAACGTAGTGAGGTTGACGCGGGTGACGATGCCCAGGTTGTTTGCTCCGCCGCGGAGGCCCCGCCAGAGGTCCGAGTTGTGCTCCCCGCTGGCTTGCACAACGGAGCCATCGGCCAGCACCACCTCGAACGAAGTCGCCTGGTTGCAGGTCCAGCCCTGGCGAGGTCCAAAGTAAGAAATGCCGCCTCCAAGCGTCAGTCCTCCAACACCCACGCCGGCAACGCGACCGCCGGCCACACTGAGGCCTAGGGGGTCGAGCTTGGCATAGACAGCATCCCATGTGGCGCCCGAGCCGACAGACACGCTCGACCCATCGGCGCTCACATGGACCGAGTTGAGGCCCCGCAAGTCGACCGTCACGCCGCCGGGCGAGTTGGACGCGCTGGGGAACCAAGTATGGCCTCCAGACCGCACCGCAATGCAGCCGCACTCGCCGCTCGACGTCAGCGTCTTGACCACGGTCGAGACCTCCGCCGCCGTCTGCGGGGCGACAAAGCACAGAGGACGGACTGCCGACGCCTGCGGGGTGAAGTATGACGACAGTGATGCTTCGTATCCAGTGCTGCCCGGAAGCATCACCTTGTCTGCCCCGAGCAGAGTAGCCAGGGCGGCACACTGTCAAAATTGTTGAGGCGCGGCGTCAGCCCAAGGCAGCCTTGAATCCGGACAAGCGACGAGAGGTGCGGAGAAGGAGCTCACACATACAAGACGGAGGCTGGGGCTCTCCGACATTTTCTCATGGCCCCGGGAGTGGCCGGCGGGGTAAGAATTGAATACGACGGAGGAGCGGAGGAATTGAAGCCCAGCGGGAGGACATGGAGCATTTACATGTTTAAGAGTACAGAGTTCACGTGCTTGCGCTCCGTGTTCAGCCGGCGAGGAGTGCTTCCTGCATCTACTACTACATGTATCCTCTCGCTTCCCAAGCTTCAACGCCCGTTTCATATCAGCTTAAAGAGCTACACGGCAGCTACATGTAATGACCAGATAAGCGCCAGGTATCAAGCAAGAGCTATAACAAGTTATATTTTATAAACGGGATTTACATCGTTATATAGAGCTCTCTCCCGACATTGACATGGATAGAATTATTGTTATTATCTTTCATTCATCCATATGCCTCTTCTTTAACAACCTAGTCAGATCAATGTTTCCTAACTACTACATGTACAATATAGAGCTTCTAATACAAATATTGAATCTTAGGGGCGATATTTTCCTACCAGGAATGTCTTGCTCGGCTCATACCATATGCTCCGTCGTACGAATACTACGAGAACTATTGGCCTTAGACGCCGGACTCTGGTCCAACGCGTCATCATGGCGCGTGGTCTGCGTCCCAAGAAGCGCAGTATCTGTCAACTCGTAATATTTCATCCGTCTCGGGTCCTGGGTCGCGCCAAAGGTGCCGAGCTTCGGTGCCTTCTCACTGGACTCGCTCTGTTTGGAAGAAACGCCGCGACCGCTACTCCCGAGGAGCCGTGACCGCAGAGACTTGAAGAAGGTGGACCCGCCCTTGGGCGGGGTGAGAAGATGGGCACAAGCGGGCATGCAGCCGACGACGATAGCCACGTTGGTCTCAATAAGCCTGGGTGGCCGGCGTTAGCCATGTGGGTTTAGGGGGGGGGAGGAGTTTAACATACGAACACATGCTTGTTAAGGCAGCCAACCATGCGGAATCAGTCGACGAGAGGATCTCAATCTTGAAGACAAGGGACACGACACTAGCAGCCACGGCACTATGTGGAAAAATCGATCCAGTGTTAATCAATGGCCGATATGGGGAAGCCTGGGGACTTACAGAAGCGCCGTGGAAAAGACACCAACTAGCTGCAGCCGTCGCCCCAGTGGCATTTGGAGGCGGATGAGAATGGGAAGAGGCAGAAAGAACATGTAAAAGTCCATGAGGGTTCCGACGGCACTCTGCACGATGCCGCCTAGCGCAAACGAGCGCGAGTTGGCTGCTATAGTCTCTAACAGCGACTCCCACGAATGGCCTATGCGCGGCGCCGCGTAGATAGCTGCCAGCGGGATATTTGATAGGTATAGGAGGAACGTGATACCGAGGCCAATATGGACGGCCATCTTGAAGCGCCTCCCAACCGCGAAGAGCTGCCGGTAAAGCAGGAAGATGGCAGCCTTGGAGAAAAAGAAGGCAGGGGAGAAGAGCACCGTCTGGACGAAAGGGAGCCGCAGGTAGTTCCCCGTGTACCAGCAGACGGGAATGTCCCACGAGTGGCGATAGTAGCGATACTCTGCAAACGTCGAACCGTTAGAGAGAAAACGAAGCAAAAAGAAGGTAGCTTGAGTTCCTCACGGGCACAAATGACGCCCGTGTAGGCCACGTTCGTCACACAGGCGATAAACGTAAAGTCTATGGGCCCCGTAAGCGGCGTCCTTGCCCCATCACCGAGAGATATCTGGTGATACGAGGCTTACAGTCGGCAGAGTGCAGCTTGTTTCGGTTGATGTACAGTCTCCCGATGGTAAAGGCGGTCGAAATTACGGCTAGGACCACGCCGACGGCAAGGACGGCCGGGCCCAGGCTTGGCGGGTCGACGAAGTTGTGTATCCCGGTCGGCGACACGCCGGCTGGGATAGCGCAAAGGTTGACGGTCGAATTCATGCTTTCCCTACCGTTGGTTGAGGGGACAGAAGATGGACGAGTGGTGTTACCGTCTGGCCGCGCTCAAGAATGCGACGGTGTTCCAAGCCATTCAGGGGGAAAGGCATCAAGACTACATGTAATAGGACCGTTTGCCGACTACGTGTATGTCGAGAGCAGCAGACCAGGGAAAGGCACAAGCAGAGAACACGAGCATTGCCCAATGCTCGCTCCATGCGAGCCATCAATCACACCGCTGGGGTAGCACTTGTCCACCAGCCCTTGCCATTCCCCCGGCTTACTCTGCAGCCTTGTGGGGGCGGGCTGAAGGACAGACATGCATGCAGTTAGGGCTGACCCCTTGTGATAACATGCCACACCGCTGCTACGCCCTAAACATTTGAAGTATAACTTAAAGGCTGAACACGGGATCGCCCCCTCCCCGAGTATATATATAGGACTACATGAAGTCGTCAACGCATAGTAGAGGTCGGCTTTGTTCATGTTCTTCGGCTTGTCCGTCTCAACCCGCATCCCTCCTGACACACGCTAGTCTCACCCGCTCAGGATGGTTCATCCTCAGCAGCATTGTGAAGTTGACGTCGTTTGCACAGTCTCGGGCTCGGTTCCTGGCCTGCCTTTCCGTCTCGCCCGCTTCCGTCTCCAGGCGTAGGCGATGACGATGAAATAAACGGGCTAGCACGGCGACCCCTTCAACTTGCGAGAACTTCTTCCCCACACAGTTCTGCGGACCGTCTGACCATGGGAAAAAGGTCCCCTTGCGAGGGGTAAGTAGCTCTTCGTCGGCGACCACCCCGGGACGTAGGATCCAGCGCGAAGGCCTCCACTCATGCGGCTGTTCCCAGTACCTCGGGTCAGTCTGATTGCCGAGGAGCACTGGGAAGATTTCGATACCGGGAGGAATGGCGAGGATCCGATCCCCCACCCGAAGACTTGGGGCCTTTTCGGACGATACCTTGGGCACGCCCGTGATGGGCGCAAAGAGTCGAAGTGTCTCGAGGAACGCGGCGTGGCAGCGGTTTAGCTTTGGGAACAAGCTGTAATCCCAGTCGTCCACGGGGATGCCTCTCGAGACGGTGGTGATTTCTTGGTGAAGCCACTCTTGGACGTCTGGATGAGCCGCTAGAAGGGTCAAGGCAAAGGTCAACGCAATAAGGACAGTGTCGTGACCTGCGAAGTTGATGGCAAAAACGTTGCCCAGGATTTCGTCAGCAGAAAGGCCACCCTTTTTGGCCTTGCCAAAGCCGTCACCAGCATTCATGGTTTCATCACGAGTCTGAGGCCCTAGAGCGCGCACAAGGGGTGTAAGGAGGCCGCCTGGGCCCGCCTTGTCGTCCTCGAGCGCCGTCATCTCCTCTGTTACGACTTGCATCAGAATGGACTTGAAGGATACAGCTGCTCGTCCGATTCTGGCAAGTCTCCTCGGTACCATGGGCCCGGTGAGAAAACGGTAAGGAATCAGCATCAGAAGAATCGAGTTTTCGAGCACGACGTGAAGCGTGTCCCGGTAGCTCTCTGTGGTAGCCTGGCTCCCATTAGGCCCTGTGCCGCCCTTCAAGTCGATGGATTCGGTTGCCGCGAGCACGTTGAACGTGAGCGCTCGCAAGTTGCCTTCGAGACTCGAAATTCCGGCATGGTATCCTGTGGTCCATTTGTGCAGCATCCCCCTTTGAACCGACGCAGTCAGCTCAATCCAACCAATCCTTCAAGACTACTTCGTACAGAGGGAAAAAATTGGTTAATGCAGAGTGCGCTTACTGGGTGTGACGCAGTGTTTCTTTCCACACCATCTTCATCAAGTCTTCATTACATGGGGCCACCACAGCTTTGCGGTGCCGGGGCCAGTCATCCAACCCGACGGTAAAGACGGATGGCCCATAGATTTCCAGCATACCTACGCATTATCAGCATGAAACATGATGGGCCGGAACCCTAGAGCTTACGGTACTTTTGGACCGGGCGAACAAAGTCCCGCCATCGCGAGAAGATGTCCTCGATGGCGTCTGGGTCAGAAACGTGTAGGCTGATGCCCGCAGGAGACACGAGCGCCCAAACCGGCCCGAAACGCGAGGTAGGGCGGCTCTTTTCCAGAAAGTGCCAGTTCCGGTGAGAGAAGCGGACAAAATCAGGGTATGTGCTCCACTGAATAGGTACACAGTCTAAGACTGCCCATAGAAGTGGCTGGAAAATGACCCAGATGTAGCTGTCCTCACTGAAGGGGATTCGCACAACTGGCACTTTCAGGGCACGAGCCTTGCGCACGTTGGTCTCCAGGCGGACAAGGGTCCAGACGACAAACGCAAGGCCCAGTGGAAGAAGCAGCGAAAGGACCATGGCCGGAGATGGGACGACGTGACTGATACTGGTCGAGAGGTTGAGGGGATGGCAGTAGACACGCCTCGAGTGTACGGGTCATTCAACCCGCCGCCGGCTGTCTTATATCTCTGCCGACTACTGCATACATACACCCATGATGTTTCGTGCATACTTGACAGACGGTGCATCCTCCTTCGTACATTTGCCAGTATTCGGGGTCCATGTATCTATCAATGGTAGTGGGAAGTCGTTGGGATAGCCAGACATCATATCAAAAACGGCGAAAACCCCTACGCAAATGTATCAATATCATTCACTTTATTTATACAAAGTAGAGGCACCTTGGTCCGCGGCTAAACGGGGTTGAAACTGTGTCGATGGGATCAAGGGCCGATTTTGGTGTGCAGCTGCAGGCATGGATTCGTGGCGCTCCATTCGTCCAGCCGTTGGTCCCCAACGACCTCGGCGTGTTGCATCCAATTGGCCAGGGACTTTTGATGGCCATGGAGACGACGAGGGTGTAGCACCGAGGGTGTGATCAACCAAACAACTACCTGTTACGGAGTATGGAGTGGGCATGTAGTAATAGAGACTCGAAAGAGAGAACATTACTCCGCACAACTGGCCAATGAGTCGATGGCTGCCTATTTCGAACTGGCCTAGATGTAGTCACCGGTGAGTCATGTCAGCTTGAACCCCCCCGGAACCAAGTTGGTGAAGACGCATTGCGGATCATAGTCCCGCTGCACCTTGCGCAACCTATCCACGGCGGCCTCCCCGTAACCGCGCATTGGCTTCTGCCACGGCGCCGCGAAGTTGATGTACGTGAAGGGATCGAGCGCCCCCAACTCGTCGACGTCGCGCCGAATGGCTGCCATCAACGCCATGGCCGCCAGGCCGACAGCTTCGTCGTCTTCGGCCGACGACCAGGTCATGGTCAGCATGACAACAATCAGGGGCCGGTTCTTCCGGTTGGCCAGCCCGAGCGCATTAGCTTCAGCATGGCGCGCGAAGAGGGCCGGCGGGAGCAGATCCATCACGACCCCCCATACGATGCCGGGGATGTCGCGGATCGAGGATACGCTGGCGTTCCAGGCGCGGACCGTCGTGTTGATGGCCTCGACGGTGGATTCGATGGTGAGCGTGGCGGTTGCCGTCCTAACATGACCAAATATCAGCCCGAGGACCAGGCACGCGGCAACAGGAGAACTCACCTTGAGCCGCTGGCATCGTTGGCCTCCGTTTCGGCCACCAGGTCCGTCATGTTTGTGATGCGCTGGGTGCTGGATAGCGGCGTAAGACTCGACAGCGGGTGGAAGACCGGGGGATTCGCCACGGGCTTCGTGTACTCCATGTTGTTGACGACTACAGACACATCTCGGGCTCCCGAATATGCAAAGGTGGTGATCAAGGACGCATACTCGTCGTAGGTAGCCGGATTGTTGAACGCCGACAAGGCCACCATCTGCTCGTTGGCGGTGGAAATGTTGTGAATAACATAACCTCCCCAGAGGCCGTCCTGCTCAAACGTCTGTAAGTCTACCCTGGTGACGATGCCGAAGTTGTTGCTTCCTCCGCGCAGAGCCCATAGGAGATCCGCATGCTCGTCCTGGTTAGCATTGACGATGGAGCCGTTTGCGAGGACCACCTCGAAATTGGTTACCGTGTCGCACGTCCAGCCGAAGCGAGGCCCGGAGTAGGAGATGCCGCCGCCAAGGGTCAAACCCCCGACCCCGATGCCCGCGGCCCGGCCCCCGTTTACGCTTAGCCGTAGGGCATCCAGGTACGAATAGACGGCACCCCAGGTGGCCCCCACACCGACGGATACAATAGGTGGCGTGCCCTGGCCCAAAGTAATGCCATTCAGAGCCGTCAGGTCCAGGGTGACGCCTTGCTGGATATTGGCTGCTCCGGCAAAACTGGCGTGTCCGCCTGAGCGGATAGCAAACTGACAGCCCGGGCTCGACGGGTAATTTGTCGTGAGGACACGCACCGCCGCCGACACGTCTTGGGCTGTCTGGGGCGAGACAATGCAGAGCGGGTGGACGGCAGCCGCCTGCAGCGAGAAGTACGACCCAAGCGACGCCGTGTATGCCGGGCTTCCCGGAAACGAGACTTTGCCCTCTAGTATCAGGGACAAGGCCAGGCACTGCCGTCAATCTGCCACATCAGTTCTCGCCCTGGGAGGTGCCGTATGTAGCAGAGATAATCTCACGCAGATGCTCGTTGCGTTAGCCATGTTGGGCTGCTCGGGGCCAAGACCCACGGGTCATTTATCTTCTACCCTCCGTGAACACGCTGCACTGGGGCGACGGACGTGACGCGGGTGTGGTTGATCGCTCGACTTTCCACACAGTTCCTCTAGTGCTTTCGCAAATCACAGTGGTGACCCTAGATATTATGTCACGTCAAAAGGAAAGCCCTGTGAATGACCTGCAAGAGCCTGTCGCGGGCAACCTCTTTCTATATACTTCATGTTCGTACATGTGCAGAGTAATATATATATAGAATAGATGGAACTGCATTTCAACGCCTGCACTACTGCATACACCTCCGCAATATTTCTCCACCCTGCCCGGCTCAAGACATGCATGGATAATAACAGTACATGTCTGGTAGTCTGCTTAATTTCAGCCCCCATGTGCCATCCCATACAGAAACCTGTATGTACCTATATGTCCCCCCCTCTCCTCTTCACTCAGGCACCACCCTACGCTGCCCCATATCCTTGAAGTCTGGATGCGGTTTTGCAGCCCCTTGCTGTTTGCCAAGTGTCTCGGAAAGGCCATCACATGTCCGTGGGCACTCATGTACGAGTGCCCATCTAGCACCGCTGGAGTGTGCGCTCTTATCTGCCTGGTCTAGCACAGATGTGGCTATTTATCTTGATCGTACCTTTCGCAAACGCACCTGTTCTAAGTGATGATTATTAAGGAGCTCTTCAGTGTAGTATGAGGGATGCAACCTTGGGCGCAGACGAAAGCCCTTTTCCCATCCATCCTGCATGAAACAACTACTTCATACGATCCTGGCATTGGCGAGGGACATTGAACGACCAACTTTATTGCTCCCATACATACTCTATCTTCTAGCTCTGCTGGGCTGAACACTCCCACTTGTCATGACATCACTCGCAAACATCTCCACGGCAGCTTCCGAGCCTGTTCTCGTCTACCGTTCCGCAAGCCTATTCCATGTTGTCCTGGCCAAAGTTCCAGCGTGTCTGTTGTTGGGACTAGTCCTATGGCGGGCCTGGAGGTTTACCATATTCCCCTTGCTGCACCCCGACCTACCTGTTGAACTTCCATACTGGCTCCCGTGTAAGTAACCTGAATTACAGCCGAAACTGCATTTACTGAGCAACGAGGATACTGACCGAGTCGTTCTTAGTCGTTGGTGAGTGCCCTGAACCCCCCATACATCTGATCTTAAGCCTGACAGTGCACGCTCTGGCCATGGCCGAGCCTTTTTCCGGGACTCGAATGGCCTGCTTTCCAGGGCCAGGTGAATAAGAACCACCACGATCGTCGGCGTCTGCCAGCTAACCGATGTGATTAAGGAGCCAGCTTGGTATTACTGGGGATCCGTTCGCCCTAACGGCCTTTGGGACGACCTTCTACGTCGTGACTCAAGAAAAGCACTCGGCCGAGGTTTACCGGAATAGCGACGTCTTCTCCTTCGAAGACTTCGTGCAGGGCCTCATGAGGACCAACGGCAACGATGAGGGTATTATTAAAGCCGTGTATACTGCCCTCCCTACTGACAAGGCCGGCTTCCCGAACCCCCGGGGCGAGTCTTTGGGCGTTCTATCCCAGAGGATGCATGCTCACCAGCTTCACCCCGGGGAGAACCTAGTTGGACTCCAAAAACAGGTGCAGGCGTGGATTGGCGGCCATTTGAATCTGGAGGACGTCCGCGCGAGCTCGTGCGCCGGCCCCCGAGGCTCTTCAACGAGTGTCGAGGTGCCGCTGTATCAGTGGTGCTCTGAGTACTTTGTTCGGCTTGGGCAAGATGTTTATTTCGGAGAGACGCTGTCCAAGATCGATCCCAGTCTTCCGGCCAACTTTGTGGTCTTTGACGAACTGATCTGGAAGATGCTCTATCAATACCCCGGCTTACTGTCCACCGACATGTCAACGGCTCGGGTGCAGGTCATCGCCTCGCTTAAGAAGTATTTCCAGGTGCCCCAGAGCCAAAGGAGTGGCGGTTCCGCTTGGTTGATTAACGCCATGGAAGACGAGATGAAGGCCATCGGAGTCGATGACGACAGGAGGTCGGACCGAAGGGACAGGTGGTACGTCTTCAGGGAATGATGATTTGATTCGGCGGGTGATGTAGTAATTAGTCCGAAGTTGCGATAATATCGTGTAAAGCAACAAGCCCACTCTTTCTTCAGTGGCAAGTACGTGTCCTTGAGGTATCGGAGAATTCGCTTCTGCTGCGGAAAGCTCTCTTGAAGTTGCTTCCAAGCCTGAATGAAGTCTTCTTCCGATCTGCTATAGACCATGAATCTCCAGAGAAGATACAGGCCGGCACGAGTATTAAGGACTCGTTTGGGAAGAGAACCAAGCTTCGCGTCCCTCATGTTTTTCACCTTGGTATTCTCACGTTCCATCTCTTGGACGTCAAGAGCATCGGTATTGTCCCCATTTTCTGCGTCATCGTCCAGATCAGAGTCGTTATCCTTCTTCCACCACTTCTTGATGTATGAGACCACATTGCTGTTGATATGGAAAACACATAGCTGAAGTTGCGTGTTGGGAAATATTTGTCGTATGGCACTGCGCAGCTGATCGTCCATGTCTGTGATAACGACCTCTGGGGATCTAATGATGCCTGCTCGTAGGAATCTAGATACCTGCTTTAGAAACCACTCAAAACTAGCATATTGCTCGTTATTGAGTAGACCATAACAGACAGGCATCGATGTCTTCTCCGAGGACACAGTTACAACAGTAACCAATGGCATTTTATAGCAGTTGGTACCATGCCCCACCCATCGCCGGTACACCCCCCTCACCGGTACAGCAAAAAGGCGCCCTGACCATACAAACTATATCAATTGAATTGAAGCCATTAGCCCATACTAAATTATAAAATAAATACTACTCTGTAGTGCTTTCAATGCTCAATCGCCGTGGTCTGTTGGGTTTCTGGTCTGCTGCCGCGCTCGTGTATAAGTAGGCGACGAATTAGGTGACTTTACCCTCCCTTCCCCCTTCTCCTCTTCAACCTGATTAAATGCACCTTCAGTCGTATCTAGCAGCTCTTCTTTGCCCTATGGAAGCATGTAAACATTCCCTAATATGTATCAGAGATATATGAACATCTTATTTGGATTAGGGATCATTCTTTCCTTCCTTGGCCTCATACAATCCAACGTAGCCGCTGAAGCCTGAAATCTCTGATTCTTCAACACCAACTCTGCTTCCTTGCGCTCGAACACCTAGATATCTTTCTCAAAGTCCTCTCGAGACTACTAGCGTCGAGATTTTGTAGCTTGTGGAGTTGTCGGCTCGTGCTTGGTGTCGTTGGATCAGAACTTAAGAGATCACTCTCTAGAGTTGTTTTTCTATACTGCTGGACTTCTAGATGAATAATGGCTCTAGTTATGTTAATAGGCCAGTTACCTATGCCTGAAAGTATCACCCCATGGTATTTTATATGCTCTGACGACGGCTAGACCGACAATGATATAGGGATAATGTGGCTAGACAACGTCTATCTGCCACAGACAGCACAGCTATTATCCTGCGATTCAGATCCATGACTCTTGGTACTAGACTTCAATAGACGTCATACGTCTGTAAGCATCGTACTCTCTTCCCTACAGATATATGTGATATTCCAGTGGCCTTGAATAGCTAATTTATATACGGGACGAGTTTATCGCTCTGATTTGTGAATAACGTCTACCTCTGTTTCCTCCTGGCACATGCCTCCCATGGCCTACGGCCTCTATATAATGATGTCTTTAATGCCTCTAAGACTGCACACCGGAAGGAATTGGCCAATTTGGCAGTGTTAACCGACTCTGCACCTATCGGCAAGATCAACCTCATCCGCAGCTTATGCGAAGGCTAGAAGGGAAGGCATGACGAAAAAAAAACATCCAGGCAGGGTGAAGAGTTACAGGGAACTGGATAATTGACAATAGTAGAACCCTTGCCCATCCAGAAGTCAACAGGACCGAAAACCGACTCCAGAGATTGAACCCTTCAGCTCTGATCCAATGGCACCAAGCACGAGCCAACAACTCCACAGGCTACAAAATCTCGACGCTAGTAGTCTGGGGAGGACTCTAAGAAAGATATCTAGAGTGTTTGAGCGCAAGGAAGCAGAGTTGGTGTTGAAGGATCGAGATTCCAGCTCTCTCAGCGGCTACGCTGGATCGTATGAGGCCAAGGAAGGAAAGAATGATCCCCAATCCTAAAAACATGTTCATAAACCTCTGATATATATTAGGGTATGTCTATATGCTTCCACAGGGCAAAGAAGAGGTGCTATATGCGATTGAAGGTGCATTTAATCAGGTTGAAGAGGAGAAGGGGGAAGGGAGGGTAAAGTCACCTAATTCGTCGCCTACTTATACACGAGCGCGGCAGCAGACCAGAAACCCAACAGACCACGGCGATTGAGCATTGAAAGCACTACAGAGTAGTATTTATTTTATAATTTAGTATGGGCTAATGGCTTCAATTCAATTGATATAGTTTGTATGGTCAGGGCGCCTTTTTGCTGTACCGGTGAGGGGGGTGTACCGGCGATGGGTGGGGCATGGTACTACTTCAATTTCTTGTACCACCAGGATCCAAACAAGGGGCATCGGGAAGCTCCCCGTGTGGCCGCAGTGGAAGAAGGACAGGGAACTGTTGTGGTTTGAGACGAAAAATGCCAGCTCTTACCTAAAGGATAGTTTTCGAAGCCAGAGTTACGCATGGTTTTATAAAAATATCAAGGTCGCGCGGCAGTAGGCTATCTGTTCTTTGCAGAGAAGGTACTTGAGGTGGTGGAGCGAGCGATTGGCATATACGTCATGCTTGCGATGGTTTTGTTAAAAGCTATGATTGAAAGGGCAGGAAAGGAGCGGTTGTTTGTTTGGAATGTTGTCGTCGGCATGAATCATGCCTGTGGGGACGACTCAAATAGGAAGCATTGTCGAGAACGACTGCAAGCTTACCTATGATTTGGCCTTTCAGCTACTACGCAATGATGCAATCGTCCAACGGTTCATCGTCATGATCTCCAACTTCTCGACTCCTTGAATCGTACAAAGCGATAAACCCCCCGCGTCAGACGTGAATGTTGCCCTTGGTATATCTGTCATTATACAGCTCTCGAACCTGAGGCGTATGAACCTAAGCCTCTTGCATCTCTTCAGCAGTTGGATACAAGCGGAGACATGCGACGCCGGCAGTGTAAGGCGGTTACTTTCAGAGTCGGGGAATTCATTCCACGTAAGATCGAGATCAACTTCGCTCTGCCAAGAGAAATCCAGAGATGTAATGTTTTCTCGCCCGATGGCTCCGATCGCAATCACGAACCGCGTGAGATTGTCTACACTCTACATCGGCCAAACAGTCCGTATCTCAGCACAGCCTCCATCTCTTGCCAGGTAGGCTGCGGTTTGGCCACGATCGTGGTTAAGCCGCGGGGCTTGTCGCTGCCATGTTGCACTAATTGTAGTTTGGCAAATGACTTGATCAACTGAACCCGCGAGACGGTCCCTATATATATAACACTTATATAAAGCATGTGAAGTGAAGTGATATGCTCAAGGTATCCGGCCGGGAAGGCGCCTACTTAAAGTACATGTAGGCGCGGCGTCTTAAATAATAAAAACATTTAACCAAATGATCCCATCCCCATTGACTACCCATGGTGGTAGCCCCTATGGCCCTCGTGACCATGTCCGTGCTCAAAACCATGGTGGCCACCGTGCCTAAAACCATCGTGACCATATCCGTGCCTAAAACCGTCGTGGTCACCGTGCCTAAAACCGTCACGGTCGCCGCGTCTGAAACCATCCCAGCCGTGGCCGTAGCGGTCGCGGCTGCCGCTGCGATAGCGTCCGTGGCTGCCGCTGCGGTGACGTCCATGGCTGGGGCTGCGGTGGCGTTCGTGGCTGCGGCCTCGACCATGTTCAAACTCACGTCCTTCATGTCGGCCTCGGCCAAAGTAATCGCCCCTCTTGGCCATGACCTCCACTTCGGAGCGCTTTTCCATGTCCTGCTTCTGCGCAGGCTCGACAGCCGGGGCGGCCATAGCCGCAGCCGCGAGGAGGGTCGCAACGGTGACGAACTTCATGTTGAGAACTTGAGAACTTGAGAGATTGCGGGGTGCTAAAGAAGAAGGTGAAATGAGTTGTTGAGTTATGATAGTAAGTCAGATTCGGCCAGGAAAGGTGATATTTGTAGTTGAGCGTTTGACCCGGTCCGACCTGACAAGCTACCTAGGCAAGCTGCTATCGAGTCGTCCTCGACCGTAATTTGCAACCTACAGTAGGCAATATGGCAAGGATCTTGACCTGAAAAACGCGGGCTGAAGAGAACCATGTCGATATGGAGCATCGTCGCCTGTTCGCGCTATACATAAGAGCACTCTTAGCTATGTCGATCCGGAAGCTGATATTTTGATATTCACAGTCCGGGACTAGTCTCTAGAAAAGCAACGACTCAGCAGCATTCCCTACACACTGTATCACTTGAACAGTTGTCCGTACGTGTGCGAAACTCGCCGCAATTGCGTGTTGACGCTGCCTCGCCGTCCAAGGTCTCCCAAGGCCTGCCAAGGAGCCAAGGACAAGCATAATAAAAGAATAGAATATAGGTGAAGCTTTGTTGACTTAAGCATGCACCGCGTCTCTCGTATCGAAATTGTGAGCGACTACAGTCCGCAGGCATTACAAACAACCTACGAAGGACCGACTAGGGAGTATGTCGATATTTTCCTTTTTACATCCTTTTTCCATCCTTCTTTCTTCTTCGAAGGTAACTGTTGGGAGATGACACACTCTCTCTCTCTCTAAATTTAGAGGGGAAGACAGCGTTCTAGATGCCGAGCCTTGCGTCTATCCAAGCAATACCTACACTCAGGGGCAGTACCCTAGTCAAGCGAATATTGCTACAGGACCTACTCGTTCGAATAGGGGTGGAAGAGAACTCTTTACAGCGCTGATCGGCAGGGCTTGTACGAAGTGCTCGTAGGTTGTTTCATGTTATAATGCCTGCGGACTGTAGGCCGGCGATGAATATCCCTGCTCCAGAGCTAAGAATTGTTTTTTGCACCCAGCCGTCTGCCTGTTCATTAACCAGCGTCCTATCGTCTAAAAATAGCCAGGGTTTGCCGGGCGCAAAGTCGTAAGCAAAGCCGGGGGCTGTGGCCGGGGCACAGGAAAAGATCAGACGGCTGTCTCTGCTACCCCTGCTGGCAGGCTCTCGGCTGTCGGTCTCTCGGCTGCCGGGCTCTCTACTGCTACGCTCTGGAGGCCAATACATGGGCATCCAGGCACGCCACTAAGAACCACAATCATGGCCCATGCAACAACAAACTGTTAGACATTTTGGCTCCACACGGGTCAGGGACGGCATCAGGCAATTAATGGGAATTGTGCTAAAGAATAAGAAGCGAGTAAACAAACGCACGGAATTACACAGCTCTTTATATGTAAATGAAGGTTCGTTATATACTTACGCAGTAGCTATTGCCTAGCAGGCTATAGTAGCGTTGCGTAGTATCATCGCCACCGCATACTGTAAATAAACCTTCTAGGTAGACTTAATATACGACATTCTCTTCATATAGCTCTAGCTCAGCTTTAATTTAATTGCAACGCAGCAACGTAGCTTCAATTTAATTGCAACGCAGCTTATTGTTTTCGGCTAGGTTGGCGACAAGACTCTCATAGTCCACCAAATGGCCTTTCAGATTTATTTCCAAGCGTATGTTCCAAGAGGCCTCGGCTCAAGTTTGGTATCGAGACCAAGGTCCTTCAGTTCTTTTTGGAGTTTCAAAGCAGACGCTTCTGAACGTACTGTGGCCGTGTCCCCGATCTGTGCAATGGCAGTATCCCTGAGTACACGGATCTTTTCGATCTGTTCTTCGTGGTCCCGAGTCTTCTGTTTTTACTACCAACAATGAAGTTGGCCGTGTTTTTGAGCTGGTCGCTGAAATCATTTAAGCTTTCTTTGGGAGTCTGCACAGAATAAACTTGTTGCTCAGTAACTGATCCCAGAGCACATTTCATTTTCATTTCGGGGACCGATACATCAGCAATCTTGATTGGAGGGCCAGCTTTATGTGTCGTAAATTCCTGCACTTCTGTCGCATCATTGATGTAGGAAACAAAACTCATTGAAGCTGCACATAATGGCTTTTTCCCGAAATGCTTAATGCATCCTGGGGCGATAGTCCGTGATTGATCATCCAAACCCGCCGTCATCCGGTCTAGCTGGTAGGCGTTGTAGAACATTACCCGCTCTTTGGCGCCGACTTCATCATAGCAGGCTGCTAAGGGGACGGAGCCTAAGAAAGCTAGTAGAGGTTTTGTGAGAAGCATGGTAGGCAAAGACACAAACGAGTAATTGTACTTGCCTCTAATCAGAGACAGAAGACATGAGAATAGATGTCAGATAAAATACTCGGGTAAGTAAAGTGAGGGACTGACAGAAGTGAGGTAATTGAAAAGTAGCAGCATACACAGATAGGTACATATACAGGAATGGTTTCTCTAAAAGACAAGTTACACTACCTACCCAGGTAATGTGATCGTGACAATCAATGCCCGCGTATTGCTTCTAGACTATCCCGTTGCCTGCGCTAAGTGCTGCATTATCGTCAGGACTTTTTCCCTTTAGTAAAAGTTCTCAAAGAAGAAGTCTTAAATAGGGATTAAAATACCCACGGGTACCCAGATTAAGAGCCTAGGACTCTTAATAGCCTCGCCGATACCTAGAACCCGACTTCGTAGTAAATTGCTTCTTTGACCGCAATATCAAGCTTCACAATGCGTAGCTACGTACTGTGGGGGCGGTGACCTGCTTGCTCCCTTAGCGCACTCAAGGGGATACGAGACTCGTACAGTCTGGATACGGGTCCTTACCAGTGTGTTGGAACGGCGCAGCAGGAAGGGCGGCATGGGTCACCTGCCAGGTCACGTGGGGCATTCAGTTGAGATTTCTGCGGGCCCAAAAAGGGGCACATTCCTAGCCGGAAGGGGAAAACACACACATCGCTCACACACACACATCCGTGCCTATAGCTCCAATTGACCTCTTCTGTGTGCCCACTATCGTTGCCACCTTCCTCATTCGGACGAGCCGCAGAACCGCTGTTCTGACAATTAAGAGTCTCATGATCTTCGCAGCCCACCGGCCACCACAGAAAGAAAGGCTCCCTTTGAGGCAGAAGGCAACAGAATGTCGTCTCGAGGCAATAAGACTATACTGAAGGGCCCGGAAGAGTGGAAAGTGTGGGAGAATAGCTTCTTAGGCAAAGCTAAAGGCCTCCGCCTTGATAAATGGCTCCAAGGCGAGCAGGAACTCCTCGAACAACCCGAATATGAGGATCCTGAAGAACCCACCGTTACACGATCTCGTTCTCAGACGGCCACGCCGCAGCAAGGCGACCCAACCTCGTGGCAACGCTTCCTCCTTCAGCAGAAGCGCTTCGACAAGCAGACGACCGATATCGCCACCCTCGAAGACTGGGTTCGTGAGTCAGTCAGTGATTCGATAAACGTAACCTGCTGCCCTCACGATGAGGACCCGAAGCAGTGGTATGAGCGCCTGAAGAGACACACGAAGGGCAAGCAGGCAGACCTCCTTCGGAACCTTCAGGAGAAATACTGCCGCTTCATGGAACCATCACCAACGCCGCCAAAGAGCTGGAATAGCTGGGTAGATGAGTGGAACACCATGATTACTGACGGCAAGGCAGAGGGCCTCGCGGAGGCCACCCACAAGTCTATTTGGTTCAAGGACTTTATTAAATCCATCAGGCCTCACTATTCCTATTGGGCTGACACGATTCAAGCTATAGGCAAGCACGATGACGATGACTACGGCCCGAGTGACCTAAACCGCGCCTTCAAGGGTTTCCTCTCACAGAACCCGCAGGAAACGACCTCGAGAGTTAAGAAGGGTGCCTTCGGGCCAACCTTCAACGGTAGTAGCACAAGCAGCAATCGCGATCGAAACAACGAGCGAGGCCACGATAAAGGAAGAGGCCCCAAACGGGGCCGGGCCGCCACTTCGAATGAGGAAGGCGCACCGATATGCCGCCTCTGTGGCCTCACAGGCCACACCCTCGAACGCTGCTACTCCCTTCACCCTGACCAAGCCCCTAGCTGGTGGAGAGGCGGAAGGCCAGCCACCGTCGAGAAGAACCTTCAAGACCCAGACCTCGCTCAAGAAGTGGAACGACTTCGAGGAAAGAAGAAGTCGGTGCAGTGGAAGGATCAGCAGAGGCAGCAGAGCCAAGATTGACTCATCAGGGCGATGGGGACTAGCTCATCAATAGCATCTTCTTTCCTCGTCGCCCTGCCGCCGCACAAGGCAGCCTTCTCTGTTGAGTCTTACCCACTGTGTCACTCTTCACTCCTCGATTGCGGAACCACTCTACACGTATTTAACCAACTATCACGATTCAAGAACTTTACAACTGCCGAGGAAGGCGATTTCCTCTGGGCAGGGCAGGATAAGGTCCCCATCCTTGGCTACGGCGAAGTTGACATCAGAATCAGAACCCCAAGACAGCCTCGTGTGTTGAGGCTGACTGACGTTGCCTTCTGCGAGAACTTCGCTGCCAACCTAGTTTCCTACAAGGAACTTAGGAAGCAAGGAATGTGGTGGGATGACGATCCATCCTCGCCGTCATGCCTTCGAGCAGCCGACCGAAGCATCGTGGGCCTCGTGGATCAACACCACGGGCAATTCCTGCTCGAGTATATCCCTCAAGATCTTACGCGAAGGGCATTCTTTGCTCGCCGCAACACCTTTACCTCGCACACGCAGCGCAAGCCGCAGCGAGCTACCGCAGAACTCTGGCACCGACGCCTTGGGCACCCGGGGCCTAGAGCCCTAGAACACCTCGTCAACTGCTCACGAGGCGCCAGGATCAGAGGAATCACAACGGCTGAGTGTAACGACTGCGGCACGGCAAAGGCGAAGGAGAAAATTCGCCGCGAACCTCGCGAGCCCGCCGACATTCGCCCCGGCGAGAGAATCGCGATCGATTTCCACGACTATGAGCCGGACTACAAGGGCTACAACTCGATGATGCTCCTGACCGACCGAGCGAGTGGGTTCTCGTGGGATTACTATCTCCAAGACCGCCGCAGCGAGACTATCGTTAGCACGCTCAACAGCGCCTTCAAATACCTCTCCTATCAGCTCAACTTCGTGATTAAGGCCGTCGAGTGTGATAACGAGCTGACAGATCGAAAGCACGATGTTCAACGATGGCTGGAAGGCCAGCAAATTCGAGTCGAGCCCTCAGCGCCCTACACACAGAGCCAGAACGGGGGCGCCGAGCGCTCGGGGGGTGTTATCAAAGAGAAGGCACGAGCGATGACCGGCAAGCTCCCGCATCAGCTATGGAGGGAGATTTGCAAGGCCGCTGTCTATCTCAACAACCGCACACCCAAGTATAGGCACAAGTGGCGATCGCCGTACGAGGCGGTCACAGGCAGGAAGCCTGGGCAAGAGCATCTTCGAGCCTACGGTTGTAAGGTGTTCGCGTTAACCCCCGACGCACGAGAGAAGCGGCAGCGGCTTAAGAAGCTCGACCCGCGAGCTTGGATAGGGTATCTCGTTGGATACACGTCGACGAACATCTACAGAGTGTGGGTGCCGTCAAAGGCAAAGGTAATCTCGACCCGAGACGTCATCTTCGATGAAGACGAGCTATTTGATGGCACCTACGAGAGCCTCGCAGAGAGTGTAAAGGAGGCGAACCTGGAGGAGCTGGCGGCAGCACTCCAGAGGATAAGCCTTCCGGAGGACGATGTAGTCGGTCCAGCAGCGGCGCCGCAGCCGTACGACGATGAGATCTTCGACCTCGAAGACACCGACCGGGAGGGCCAGCAGGAAGCACTGCCCGAACCCAAATACACCGAGGCACGCTTCGAGCTGCTGCCTACACCTCCTCCGACGCCCCCAGCAGCGTTGCTAGCTGCGGCGATACAGTCAAGCTTGCCACTCACCCAGAAAGCAGCGGCATATCACGTTCGTGACCCATACGAGTCGCAGGGCCGAGATACTCTCTTAGGCACAAGAAATGGCATAGAAGGTCGAGAATTCCCTCTGCCGAAGCAAGAAGAAAGGCGTAGAGGTCGAGAATTCCCTCCGTCAAGACAAGAAGATGGCATAGCAGGTCGAGAATTCCCTCTGCCGAAGCAAGAAGAAAGGCGTAGAGGTCGAGAATTCCCTCCGTCAAGACAAGAAGATGGCATAGCAGGTCGAGAATTCCCTCTGCCGAAGCAAGAAGAAAGGCGTAGAGGTCGAGAATTCCCTCCGTCAAGACAAGAAGATGGCATAGCAGGTCGAGAATTCCCTCTGCCGAAGCAAGAAGAAAGGCGTAGAGGTCGAGAATTCCCTCCGTCAAGACAAGAAGATGGCATAGCAGGTCGAGAATTCCCTCTGCCGAAGCAAGAAGAAAGGCGTAGAGGTCGAGAATTCCCTCCGTCAAGACAAGAAGATGGCATAGCAGGTCGAGAATTCCCTCTGCCGAAGCAAGAAGAAAGGCGTAGAGGTCGAGAATTCCCTCCGTCAAGACAAGAAGATGGCATAGCAGGTCGAGAATTCCCTCTGCCGAAGCAAGAAGAAAGGCGTAGAGGTCGAGAATTCCCTCCGTCAAGACAAGAAGATGGCATAGCAGGTCGAGAATTCCCTCTGCCGAAGCAAGAAGAAAGGCGTAGAGGTCGAGAATTCCCTCCGTCAAGACAAGAAGATGGCATAGCAGGTCGAGAATTCCCTCTGCCGAAACAAGAAGAAAGGCGTAGAGGTCGAGAATTCCCTCCGTCAAGACAAGAAGATGGCATAGCAGGTCGAGAATTCCCTCTGCCGAAGCAAGAAGAAAGGCGTAGAGGTCGAGAATTCCCTCCGTCAAGACAAGAAGATGGCATAGCAGGTCGAGAATTCCCTCTGCCGAAACAAGAAGAAAGGCGTAGAGGTCGAGAATTCCCTCCGTCAAGACAAGAAGATGGCATAGGGCTGAAGGCAGGTGGACTCTTCGTCAAATGCGGCGGAGGAGAGTGGTCTGTACCTCATAAAGCTTGCAAAGTTTAATAGCAACCCAGGCCTCGCACACGAGCGTGCTGCTGACCGAGCTCTGAGCTACCTCGCGAGAACTCGTGGCCTCGCCCTCCGCTTGGGGGGTGGAGATGACTTCGAAGTAGCGAGTGACGCCTCTTTCGCTGACGACTCGACTGACCGAAAGAGCTCCCAAGCCTTCGCGATGAAGCTATTCGACGGCCTCATCGGCTGGAGAGCTGGCAAGCAAGATACGGTGACAACCTCGACCACGGAAGCGGAGCTGCTCGCCCTCTCGCAGGCGGCCAAGGAATCCCTCTACGTGAGCCGCCTCATCAAGGAGCTCGACGTGGTTCTCGATCGCGGCTGCATAAGCATTCAGTGCGACAATAGGCAGACGATCCGCCTTGTCACGGCAGAAGTGGCCACCTTGCAGACGAAGCTCCGGCATATAGATGTGCACAACCACTGGCTACGTCAAGAGGTGGCCAACAACACGCTCGGGGTCACGTACACGCCCACCGCAGAGATAATGGCGGATGGCCTCACGAAGGCGCTCCAAGGCAGCATGTTCCGCACCTTTGTTGAGCGGATGGGCCTCGAAGATATCACGGACCGCCTCGCCGCACGAGAACTTCCCGAGACGACCGATTCGATGCTCCAAGAGCAAATATACGAGGCGTGGGAGGAACAGGAGGTCTAGGAAAGATCACAGAGGGCGATGGCGGCACACACGAGCACGAGCATAAGCAGAAGCTATGATGGCCTCAGAACCTCTCTTTAAACAAGCTCTTCGTGTACCTACGAATTCCTCTGCACAACACCAAAACCGCAGCAACAGCAGCATCGCCAACCCGCCTCAAAGGCGGCGCCTCGAGCCGGAAGAACACCATATTCCGGCCCGATTGTTCAACAATCTCAAAACTCCTCGGATTTGGGCACTTCCTAGGGCGCCTAGGCAAGCAGCGCGCCTCGCACGGCAAGGCACGCTGGGGGGGTGTGTTGGAACGGCGCAGCAGGAAGGGCGGCATGGGTCACCTGCCAGGTCACGTGGGGCATTCAGTTGAGATTTCTGCGGGCCCAAAAAGGGGCACATTCCTAGCCGGAAGGGGAAAACACACACATCGCTCACACACACACATCCGTGCCTATAGCTCCAATTGACCTCTTCTGTGTGCCCACTATCGTTGCCACCTTCCTCATTCGGACGAGCCGCAGAACCGCTGTTCTGACACAGTGGCACAATTCGAACCTCGGGTGGGAGTATCCAAGCATCGACATGTCATTGGAAAATGCCTGCCGCCAGGCTTTCAATGTATGCTAGGGGGGTTTTAAAGTGAACGATTCCCGCGCTTGATTTTCAAGCACACGGGAGGGGCCTTGTGAGATCACTTCAATTTGCGCGCGGAGTGCTCGATTCATGATTTTCACTTGCAAGTCCTATTTCACTTGGGCGACTTAACTTATTTTATTCTAAGCTCCATTAGCGGCTTTAGAACTAATACTAAACACTAAATAAGGGGGTTATTATAGTATTACTAGTGGTATAAAGAATACGTATACTAGTAATATAGCATCCATATAATATTATTATATAGCGTATATTATATTCCGTAATATATATATTATAATACTATAAGGCTAGATATTATAAATACAAATAACATATTATATATAACCCTTACTTAAGTACTAGCAATACTAAAGTATTGTCATTACAATAACTTTAAATATTCTAGCGCTTTAATAAAATTACTACTAAGTTACATTGTTATAAAACAGCTAATATCTTATCTATAGCTGCCTCGTAGCTCTATAGAATAGCTAGACTATAATAAGGTATATTATCTATTTATAGCTATAGAGGGCATGACTTAAGAGTAATAAGTAAGAGGGAAATATAAGGTCTTAATATTAATCCCTAGGAATACCGGGTAGCTATTAGGAAACAAGCAAAATAGCCTTTTCTTTACGTATCCTATACGTATCCTATACGTAGTATACGACTCCTGCCTAACCTAGCTAGCTATTTAATTATTCTAACTATATAAGCTATATAGCTATATTATATACTTACTTTAGTAAATAGATAGTTCTTTTTCTTTTATTAATTATATATTATATACCTTAGAACTTAATAATAATTTTCTACTACTTTTTTTATATATTTAAACTTATTTTTTTATAATTGTAGGGAATCTAATTTCTTTTAAAAATAAGCTTTCACACAACAGCTCGGCTGACGCCTTTGGCTCGCGCCCCCGACTTCGATTTTAAAAGTAAATACTTTATTATATCGCCTTCTGTAAATATTTTGTCTTACTAACTCTGCCCACCGAGACCGACGACAATCAGCCCAGATCGGCTCGATGCGACATGCGTCTGGGCGAAGCAGGCCCGTCATTCGCAAAGCTATAGGGCTGATTCAGACCCCGCGGATGGCAATGACCTCGTCTGCCAGATCGTACAATGTGAGCCGAATGACTTGAACCCCGAAGCACCTCGAATGCGCCCGTGCTGACGCCAAGTCCCTCGCGGCGTCGTCACGCAAGGACGCCATCGATGCGCTCAATTCGCTGCAGACGTCGCACGCCGTCATTGAGGCGAGGCGCAAGGCCGGGATGCGCCCAGACGCGGCGTCCATGAGGGAGATGAAGGTCTACCTGAAGCGCATCGGATACACGGTGCGTCCCTCATTTGCTTCTTGAGTATTTCTTTCTTGAGTGTCATGGAGAAAACGACGCTGAGATGAGCAAAAGCCCGCGGATCTCGACCGCCTCAACATTGTCCACGTCGCCGGCACAAAGGGCAAGGGCAGCACGTGCGCCTTTGTCGACTCCATCCTCGGCCGGTACCGGCGCTCGCTGGGCGTGCCTCGCCGGAGCGGCCTCTTCATCTCGCCGCACCTCGTGGCCGTGCGGGAGCGCATCCGCATCGACTCGGCGCCGCTGTCCGAGGAGCTCTTTGCGCGCTACTTCTTCGACGTCTGGGACCGCCTCGGGGCCTCGGCTACCGCTGGCCATGACGATGACGGCGTGCCGCCCGGGACGCGGCCCCTGTACGGCCGCTTCCTGACGCTCGTGAGCTGGCACGCCTTCTTGCAAGAGGGCGTCGACGCCGCCGTGTACGAGACGGGCATCGGCGGCGAGTACGACGCGACCAACCTCGTCGAGCGGCCGGCTGCCGCGGGCATCACGACGCTCGGCATCGACCACGTCCACGTCCTCGGCGACACCGTCGCCCAGATCGCCTGGCACAAGGCCGGCATCGTCAATCGCCGTCGCGCTGGCCGAGGCGGCGCTGTCGAGGCTTGGCGTGGAACCCCTCGGTGACGGTTCAAGTCTTCCGCCAGAGTTTGTCGATGGCCTCGAGCGGACCGTGTTCAGGGGCCGGTGCGAGGTCAAGGTCGAGGACAAGGTGACGTGGTACCTGGACGGCGCGCACACCATCGACAGCCTCAAGATGTCGTCGCAATGGTTCGCCAAAGAGACGGCCGAGTGGTGAGCGCTACGCCTCTCCCCCGTTGAATTCACTAACCATACACACACTGAACGCCATCTCTGACACGCCCCGTCCCGAACAGTCCCGGCCCCAGAGTCATCGTCTTCAACCAGCAGAGTCGCTCCGAAGCCGTCGACTTCCTAGAGTCCATCCACACCGCCGTCCTGCGCGACCCGTCCCGGCCCTCCTTTGACCACGCCGTCTTTTGCACAAACGTGACGTACGCCGACGCCGGCTACAAGCGCGACTTTGTCAACAACCAGATCGATCCTCTGGAGCTTCGGAACCTGACGGTCCAGCACCGCTTTGCCGCCAAGTGGTCCGAGCTGGATCCCGCCGCAAACGTCGTCGTCCTGCCGTCCATTGAGGAGGCGCTCGATTACGTGCGGCACCTTGGCAGCGGGCTCGGCAACGGTGAGAGCGTGCGCGCCTATGTTACGGGCAGCTTGCATCTGGTAGGAGGCGCCTTGGGCATCCTGGAGCAAGCAGACGCGCTTTGAACTGGAAACCGGGCTGCGCTCAGCTCAAGACCAAGAGTAAACACTTTACAAAAAGAAGGAATAGAGAATGCAGCCGCAACGGCTACTGAACAGGAGCTTTTCATCTCAAGTAGTCTCAATATTTCGATTGGCACAAAGAAAAAGGTGAGCCATTACCTCGACCATCGCCTTCCCTCTAGTCTGGCTCCCACCGGCCGTCGACTGCTCCTTCATCTTGGCAAATGAACTTCATCGTCAATAATGCCATCACGCCTTGCAGAAATTCGTTGCAGTAGATGCTCCGACGTCTATCACTATTCTGTACATTGGGGTCTGCGGACCTCTAGCCACTTTTCGTCTCCTCGCACATCTACGAGCTCATGGCAGCCACCCTTTAATCTACCCTCAGGCTCTGCAGACGAGCTTCCGTGGCAATGACCTGTTCAAGACTGTTAGCAATGAAACTGCGAAGAGGGGAATATTTGGGCTTACGTCGAGCGCCTGCTGGACCTCTAGAACTTTGCGGACCTCGCCTAGCCAGTCTTTGCTCAGCGTCTTGGCCCACCCCTGCAGACCATTCATCTCTCTCGCCGCTGCATCCAAATCTCCCTCCTCTAGATAGGTTTGCGTACGTGTCAAGATACTCTCGACGTCTGCGCCCCCAGCAAGACCCTGCTTCTTGAAGAGAACGTGGCTAAGAACCCAACTGGACGCGTGACTGGCAACGCCAGCGTCCTCGGGGAGTAGAGATGCCTTGCGAACCTCGGCAGCTACACGACGGAAACGGTCAACCAGTTGAGAAGGGGTAGACACGCCGCGCTGGTAAGCGGCCGGATTGACAGAGGCAATGGCTGCATCTACCACGGCGTCGTCGGCCGCAATCTCCTTGAGAGCGACAAGCTCGCGGATAAAAGGGCGGGGATGTTGCGCGTCTTCGAGGCTGGCGCGAACCGCCTCGACGGCCACGTGCAGCTGCTGAGTCTTGAGGTTGGCGTCGACGACGTCGTTCCATCCGGCCATGAGCTTCTCCAGGTCGGAAACGGCAGAGGAGAGGACATTGATCTTGCCTAGGCGACCATCCCGTTCCTCCTCCACCCGGTTCTTGATGTCGCGAACGAACTCCTTCTTGAGAGCCAGGGCCTGCTCCAGGAGCTCATTGGCAAGCTTCTCCTCGTTGAGCTTCTTTTCCCTTTCCATCAACAACTTGACTCGCTCGTCGTAGCTCTCGCGTACAGCCTTCATCTCCTTCTCGAATTCTTGGCGCCATTCAACTTCTTGTGCCAGCATGGTGTTCTCAACACGATTGATGAGCTCGGAAGCGGCCTGCTCAAACTCCTCAATCGATGACTTGACTTCGCCAGCAGCCTTCTTCTCTACAGACTTCTTCATGGTTTTGAGTCTGTCGCCGACCTTGGTGATGTCGTTCTTGGCCTTGTTGATGGTGGTCCCATATTTGCCGTGAGCACCGTCAGCGTTGATGACTAGAATCAAATCATTCAGCATGTGCACAAGATCCCGCACAATTGGCTCCTTTGCGTCGGGGAGTGTCATGAGGTCAATTGGTCGCAGCGGTGGAAATTTGGAAGGCTCATTGACCTCGGGTGCCTTGAAGGTCTCGGAATCAGCCTTGGCAGGCTTCTTCTTGGAGGTTCGAGAACTTGTCCTTTCGGCGGATTTGGCAACATCGGGCTCGACATCGGAAGCCGGGGGCTTGGGCGACGAGGCCTTTTCAGGCTCGCTAGGCGAAGGCTTAACCGAAGACTTGTCGGCGGCATTCTTGTCCGTGGGGGAAGCGCTCGAGTGACGTCCTGACGGTTCGCCGCTGTCCGCGACTCTCCACGAAGCTCCGCTTTGAGCAGGAATCCTGACGGGCTGATCAGACTCGATGCGAGGCTTCATTTCGCGACCGGATCTCTGCGAAAACCTCTTCTTGAACTCCATTTCCTCCAAATACAATACGGCTTGCTCGCCAAAGGGAACGTATTCGGTGAAGAAGTCGTGGAAGTTGTCGTTGACACGCGAGTACCAAACGCCGCCGCCGAATCCGACTACACCCAGCAGGATAAGGGTATAGACCATATTTCTCAACCGACGCAGAAATCCCTTCTTCTTGGGTGGCGAAGGGGGCAGCGGCGTGGGCGTGTTGCTTTGAAGGCCCGCGGATTCGCCAACATCGTCAATCGTGGTGGTGGGCTGCGGCCTCGAGCTGGGAAGAGGTGGAACTCGGCCAGCGTTGACACTAGATTCTCCGACATCATCAATGGTCGTCGTGTGCTGTGTTCGAGCATTGGCAGCTTCCTCGGGCGTCGGGGGCGTCGGGGGGACATTCTCGATAGCCTCGGCCTGAGGCTCGCCAAGGCCGGGCGGCACCGGGGTCCTCTCAGAGCTCAGCGTTTCCGACGATGGAAGAATGGGAGACTTGAATTGATCATCGCCCGGCTTTTTTTGGTCGGCAAAGGATCTCTACGGGCAAAGTTTAGCAGCTGTTGCGGACCTGTGAGTCGCGGGTGGAGCTTGTCGTCGGCAAACGTACAATTGCCAGGAGATGGGCGCGTTGCGATGCCGCGATTGGCCATTGGCGACTGCTGGCGGGCGCAAGTCGCGTGCTGCCCAGCACCCTCGCCGAGCGAAGCGATGTTCGCAGCATGGGGGGAATCCGATGACAAGCTGGAACTTGTCGGCTAGAGGTGGAAGAAGCTGGCTTGTCGATGTTGGCAGCGAGACAAAAACGCTCGGGGGGAAAAAGTCGGCTAAATCTTAGCTCGAGGTGATGCCGACCGGCAGGAGCCGGGAGTGACGCCACAGCTTCGTACCCGATCCACTCGTAACCAGCCCCCTGCATTGCCAGTGCATTGCCCTGTCCGGCATGTCGGCGGCGCAAGGCGCCAACTTGAAACCCGAATTCAATGAAGCTGCGAGGGAAGAAACCGTCGCTTCACTTGATATTGTAACATGATGTTTCAAACGCGCCCGGACGATGGACTCCTCAAGGACGTCCAAGGCCTGGATACTTTGTAGTCTGTGTAAGACGCTTCATGGAGACGTAAAATACTACATGTTCTGTACCGAGCAACCATGCAATGCCCTATACCCGTGAAAGCACTGCTGCCAAAACGTCCTCTCCGTCCTCATGAATCAGTATTACGTAAAGAGACCCAAAGAGAAGATGAAAAACCAACATATGAATCTGCCGAAACAACACTCCAAGCCAGGACTCCAGAAAACATACAGCGCACTCTAGTCGAGCCTGACCCTATCAGTCTATCCTGATGGCTTCTCTCCGATCGTTCCTGTGAAGTAACGGTTTCATCGACCGTTCAGTACAGTCTGAAGGCTCGTCTAGAGGCTTGACCGAGTGGTAGTCTAGCAACTGCACGGGCCGCCCACGTTGGTGTTGGCGTTCTCGGGGGCAAGACTGACGCCTGGTCTCTGGCCTGGCCGGGCGTGCCGCGGCCCAACCTGATCTAGCGGGAGCTTCTTGGCGATGGCAGTGAACAAGTCGCGAACGTTCTCTGCCGTCTTGGCAGAGGTTTCAAAGAACAAGAGACCGGCCTCTCGTGCGTACGCCTCGGCCTCGTTTGTTGGAATGGCCCGTTTGTCAGGCTGCTCGGTAACCAGGTCGAGTTTGTTCCCAGCGAGCGCGATGATGATGTTTTCGTTGGCTTGGCGCTGCAACTCCTTGACCCATGCCTTGGCCTTGTCCAGGGAAGACTGAGGAGAGTTAGCACAGGAGGGATATGGTAGCGCAAGTCGAGAATGAACCTACGGATTGTGTAATGTCGTATACGACCACGGCGCAGTTGGCGTTGCGATAGTACATGGGCGCTAGGGACTTGTATCGCTCTTGACCGGCCGTGTCCCAGATCTCGAACTTGACGGTCGTATTCTCATCGAGGGAGATGGTCTGGGTAAGGAAAGCAGCTCCAATGGTGGATTCGCGGAAGGAGTCAAATTGATCCTGCAGAATTGATTAGCGCGCCGTATCAAGAACGGAAACAAACGAGGGTGCGTACCTTGACGAAGCGCAGGACTATTGAGCTCTGTGATGGGGTATCAGTAAAGGGTTCTAATTTTCCAGTTGAATACCGGATATACCTTTCCCACAGCGGATTCTCCTGCCAAACTATATTAGTAGACGAAATTTGGCCAAGAGTATGCGTCCGAATTACCAAGGAGAACGAGTTTGAACTGGGCGAAGCGGCTGTTCATGCCGCGGCCAGCAGCCGGTCCTCGTGCGGCCATGATGGGCGGAATACCAGGTTCAAGGGCCGCAGTCCGATGACAAGCGGAAAGAAGACGAGAAGCGACTCCGGAACACCGACAAACTTGGTCGTGGACGGATCGCGGAGTGCGGAGGGCGGCAGGTAAGGCGAATGAGGGACGGATGGGAGCGGCAGGCAGCGATGTTCTGAGAAGGCCCCGGACTGCTGCGCAAGGCGGCAGATAAGTCGAGGGTGGGATCGAAGGCGATGTGCGGAGCTGATGGACGACTGGATGGATGCCTGCAGGACGTCAGGCTCGAGAGGTTGCGGTGGTTGGCGGCGGATTCGGTTTGGTTGGCCAGCTGATGATGGGTGGGTGGCTTGGCCCTGACAAGAGGGGACGCTCCGGCAGGTCTTTTGGGGGGAGGATGCAAGGCAGAGAGGAGAGAGATTTGGCGGCGGTGTGTTAGGTAAGCCGAGACTACGTAACCGCCGGCTCGTGGCCGTTTCCTAAGCCTCGGGAGCGACGCAGACGAGCCGCCACAACAAAGCATCGCTAGCAGTACGTAGTGCGTGTATGGACTCGTCTGACTGGCTGGGCTGCATTCCTCGAGAAAATCTAGGCCCTGCGAAAAGTATCAGGGAGCGAAATGTCAGGGCGAAGCAATGACGTCGTCTGGTGCAAGTCCGGGCCAGACTCGAGTGCCTCCATCACCAGACGCAATTCTACATTGTAAAGTGCACACGACGCGTGCAAACACCATTAGTTGCCCTCTTTCCGTGACGCTAAAGCCGGCAAGCTCGAGTCGCATCACCACATACGCCTTGACAGAAGGCGACTCTGCGTGCATGGCGGCATTGCCATTGCTTCACTCATTGTCGCGTTTCACAAGCAGGCTATCCCATGTGGCGCGGGAGTCGATCCACCTCTCCAAGATCCATGTCTCGTCGCCATTTGGCAACAGCCACAGACGCAAGTCCCCTGTAGATCTCGGCGCGTTGAAGATGGGAACATGAAGCGGATGAATTTCCAGAGGGTACGTGACAGCGTCTGTCTCTGCGGTGACATGGCACGTGGCCAGCCCCGATCTCGGTGCAGCAGATGGCAGCCGCACTGGCGGGTGATGTGCAAGTATTTTGTACTGCCTTAGTAACGTGCGTTGACCCTTGCAACGGCGCTCATACTGGCAAGTCCGACACTTGTCCACATGCTAA
The DNA here is from genome assembly GCA_000956045.1 of Hirsutella minnesotensis 3608. Taxonomy (NCBI): domain Eukaryota; kingdom Fungi; phylum Ascomycota; class Sordariomycetes; order Hypocreales; family Ophiocordycipitaceae; genus Hirsutella; species Hirsutella minnesotensis. The sequence goes on along the minus strand of KQ030507.1, from coordinate 175,137 downwards.
AAGGCTGTGGGCTGTCGACTTGGAAATGTTCCTTCGTCTACATTCATGTACTTCATGGCACCAGTGTGCACCAATGATACCTTCCGCCCTGCCCAGGTACATTACGCGCCTCTGACGTCTCGCCCAGGTCCCTGACCTGCCTGAGCAAGCTGTCGGATGCGGTCCCTTCAGCAAAGAAACCCCGTTGGACAGCAAACACCACATTTCACTTCCGCCTATCTAATCTCCTTTGATGGTCGCGACCTCGAGCCGCACGCCTCAGCCATCACCCTCTTTGACTGCGTCAACACCTTTCCAGGTATTCGGCAATGGCGCCTCTAGCTGCGGCCAAGCTCCCTTACCGGGACATCAATGTCCGCGTCACCAACGATGCTTATACCTTCACGTCGCCTTCGTCTCCGGATGCGCCCGCCCTGCTTCTCGATCGCCCGACCGGCGATGTGCATCTGGCTGATGCGTCCATGCATGCTGCGAAGCGTGCCACAAGAGTCTCCAGCATAGCAGGCATTCTCGGCGTCATCCAGCTCAGGCTAGGTTCGTCGGCCCTCCATCCGCCGCGCTCTTCATCGCTAATCGTGCCCGTCCAGACAAGTATGTCGTTGTCATCAGCAAGGCCCAACCCTTTGGCCGTCTCAAGGGACACATGGTATACAAAGTGATCGCCGCCGAGATCCTCCCCATGCGCGAACGTCAGATCCACGACCCCGACGAGGACTCCTTTATAAGCCTCCTCCAAACCTTCCTCCATAAAGGCCCGATGTACTTTTCCTATTCCATCGACCTTACAAACTCGTTCCAGCGTCAATCGCAAGCGGACTCGTCAACCCCGTTCTGGATGAGATCCGATGACCGCTTCTTCTTCAACAAGTACCTGCAATCCGATCTCATCGAATTCCGCAAGAGAGGCTCCAGGAGCCAGCCCGGCTCGCAGCCCGGCATCGACCCTTTCATTCTGCCTTGCATTTTCGGAATGTTAGAGATCAAGCCAACAACGTTCAATAATACGCCCTTGACCCTTGCTTTGATCTCGCGAAGATCCCGTTACCGTGGCGGAACGCGATACTTTACCCGCGGTGTGGACGAGGACGGCCATGTGGCAAATTACAACGAAACGGAGCAAGTCGTTATCCTGAACGACAGCAGCAGTGGTCTTGGCGGATACGCCGGCAGTTCTGACATGCAGAGCGGCAAGTTTGGTGCTTCGGCTGGTCGGGAAATGCAAATCATGTCCTACGTTCAGACTCGAGGCAGTGTCCCGACTTACTGGTCCGAGATCAACAGCCTGCGGTACGTCCCAAAGCTCCAGGTTCGCAGCACAGAAGCGGCCATCACGGCCGCCCAAAAGCATTTTGACGAGCAGATTCGGCTGTACGGCGACAACTACCTCATCAACCTAGTCAACCAGAAGGGGCGAGAATGCAGGGTCAAGGACTCATACGAGCGCATGGTCGAAACCCTCGTGTCGGGGCCCCAGGAGAGGCGCGAATCGGATAGGCTCACTGAAGAAAAGTTTACTACGATTCAGCCTGGATCTACGCGGCATGCGTTTGATCGACTCCATTACGTCTACTTTGACTACCATAACGAAACAAAAGGCATGAAAATGCACAGAGCGTATGCGCTGGTTGAGAGACTGCGTGAGGCGCTTGCCAACCAGGGTTATTTCCGCGGTGTCGACACGCCGGCCACCATCGACGGGCGCATCGACGTCCGCGGTATCCAGACGAGCGTCATGCGCGTCAACTGCATGGACTGCCTGGATCGTACCAACGTGGTCCAGAGCATGTTTGCGCGACACATGCTCGATCGCATCTTCGAGGACCTCGGACTCATGACGCGCGGTGCGAGCTTCCGAGATGTCGATCCCGCCTTTGAGAATATCTTCCGCAACATATGGGCAGATAATGCAGACGTCGTCTCGTCTTCATACGCCGGGACGGGGGCCATGAAGACGGATGTGACCCGAACCGGTGCGCGCACCAAGATGGGCGCCCTGCAAGACGCACGCATAGGGATCACGAGATACTTTTTGAATAATTTCAAGGACGGCCCTCGGCAGGACTCGTACGACTTGTTCTTGGGCGATTATCAGCCAGGCCAAACCACTATCGGCACCAGTCTTGTTTTCGAAGACAAACGACCGCTCCTCATACAGTCTATTCCTTACATCTTGGCATTTAGTGTCTTTATTGCCCTCGTGGGCCTCTTTACCAAGCGGGATCCAGACGCGCGAGCGCTGCCCATGCGCCTCTTTATCCTCTTTTGGAGCGCCGTTGCCACTTGGTGTTTCTACTTTATCTGGAGCCACGGCATGCTCTATGTAAGTCACCTGTTTCCCGAGTACAACGCCTTGGCACTGCTGTTCGCTTCGATGGATGGCATTCCAATGTTGAAGATTATGCTGACCGAGCACGCTCTTGCAGGTAAACTGGCCCCGCCTCATCCCGAGGCCGTTTGCCGTTGACGGATACAGCGAACATTACTCCAAGGCGCGCAAGGATGTCCTCATCGGGCCGCTGGTGGCCCGGCACGAGAGGGGACTCAGCGCAGTCCGGTACCTCAATGCCGAGGAGGGCAAGAAGAGGATCGAATAGAACGAGCGACGCTGTTGTATGCGCCACGCCTCCGGCGCTCCCGGAACTCGCGCCCACCAACAATGTTGTCACTTTTCTCCTTTGTCCTTATTACATATCGAGCCTTTTTCCATTTTTGTCCTCATTAAAGTGTAGCATAGGCGCGTCTCTCAACCTCCTTTGGGGCGGAGCTGAAGGAAGTTCAAAATCAAGATCAAATTTCGGCCACATTCACGCAGTGATGATGGTCTCGGCTGCTTGTCTCGAGGCGATCCATCATCTAGTCCGGATCCAGCGGTCCCATCCGCATCCGCATCCCTGCCTCGTGCCGAGTTGATTTGCAACCGCCTAGCGTACGCGGCGAGAATATGCAGATGCACGACGATTGTGTGCTGAACCCGGCCACGGCTCTGATCAACCGTGACGGCTCAGAGCGTTTGACACGGGTACGACGTACACGGGACGCACTTGACCAGGGAAAGGACTAACGCGGACGATGATGGTCTCCTAGACAAGCGTAATCTCTTGATCGTCTTTAACCTACCTACCTACGTATAGGCATTCCGAACCAAACAGACAAAAAGGACCGCTCCCAGGCTATGCATTTATGAACCCCCCTTTTCCCCGATAAACAAGGGGGATGGTAGAAAAGAACGGTAGAGAAACGCCGGAAACCGTATACACAAACAAGAGGAACCCCGCCCGAGAGTCGACATCTTAAAGAGATTCGAAGATAGGGGATAACATCCGCAGCATGACAGCATGCGCCCTCGAAGAATCCGCGCGTCGCTGCGGCTACTGCAGCCAGAGCAGCCACCTAACGCCCTTCCAGACTCCCTTGCCGAGGCCGAGGAAGACGCGAAAGATCATGACGACGAACCAGACGTACCACATGAGCCCGACGAGTAGCCACTCCACCATGAGCCACAGCGCTCGCCGCACCCACCGCAGGCGCCGGCGCCGGCGCCGGAGCATCTTCTCAATCGTGTCGGTGACGTGCTTGACCTTGAGCGGCTGCCCGAGCGCCAGGTCCCGGCTCGTCTCGTCGGCCTCATTGGCGGCTGTGCGCGTCATCTCGGACAGGTCGTCCACGAGTCGAGATCGCAGCTCCCCAATCCGCTTCTGCACGGCCGGCGCCGTCTGGTTCGCGAGCTTGTCCGCCGAAAGCTGCCAGCGCTGGCCTGACGCCTGGATCGCGCCGGCAAGAGTCTTTGCTGCCAGAGGATAAAGCTCACAAAAGGCGACTTGATGTGCCTGCAGCTGCGCCTTCTCTGGGCTGAGCCGGGCAACATCGGCCCAGTCGACGCCGGCTCGACTCACCCATAACGGCTTTGCCGTCGCCGTTATGATCTCCTCGCTAAAGGGTCGACAAGTCTCGTTTGCCCTCCTGCTAATCTCCATTGCTTTGATGCCCGAGCTCAGGATCAAAGCCTTCATCCGAGCAAGCTCACGACGCGAAAGCTGCGTGGTGGCGGCGGGCGAGGAGCTGTGCGCGATTGACCATTGCCAATTCGGCTTCGCATCCAACCCTTCCGATGCTTTGGCCTCTGTGGTCTGGTCGACGCCCTCATTGGGTACTTGTAGAGCCTCTTCGACAATGCTATCTTGTCTTGATTCCGTCTTCGCCACATCTGAGTCGACTCCCCGCAGTCTCTTCGGTGGCAAGGGGGAGCCGGACCGCGAAGTATTTGCGTTGCCCTGCCCCTCTGCTTTGAGGAGTTCATTATGCGATGACCGACTGCTCTTAGTCGTCACCACCCCATTTCTCTTCTCATCCAGCGGCTTCCCATCGCCGGCAGTGTGTGATTGGAAACCCGGAGCGTGACTGAACTCGGGCATCAAATCCAGGAAATGCTTCTCGGGACGCTTCGGCTCTCCCGTCATGTGTGGCAATTGACCATCTCTTACTGGAGATGACCTCCCGCGCCCTCGTGCCCTTTCGCTGTCGGACTCATCAGTGGATTCGACTTCGAGCGATGGATCGCCAGATCCAGATCCTTCCTTTCTCCACAACATGTCGCTAAGCCGTGATACACCACCCCTTATGACGGTATCAATACGAGGACCCTTGAACATTCCTCGAAGTCCATTACCAGGATCCTCGAGCCTTTGCAGCAGACTGCCGGATCTGCGATGTCCTCTTGACATATCCGGCGGACGGTGAGGAGAGAACCTCTTTGCAGGACTCGATGTGCGCCTGCGAAGCACGCCAGCTTTCTCGGGCGGCGGAGGCGGCGGCATTGGGTCAGGTGCAGACGTTTGGCGGTTTCCCTCATTGGAAGGCTCTACCGAAGGCACACCATCGCTAGTGTCGCTGTGCTTGTCGCGCATCATGCTCCTGATTTTGTTCAAAGGGTTCCTGGCCGGAGACCCGGAGCGACTCCACGACGGAGAGAAGGGCGGGCTATGAACGCCAGCCTCCGCGCTGTTTCTCTTGACAGGTAGGAGCTCTGGCGACGGCGCATAGGACGAGATTCTCTCTGCGGATCGATTTGCCGATGAATCTGTCAAATCGTGCGTTCGCTGCGAGGGCCCTTGCCGGAGCTGTGATGCTATTGAGGCTTTTCCGAGAACATATCTGCGATCCGAATCGCTAGTATCGGCGGTGGAACCGCGCCGACTTCGAAAATATCTCGACTCTGGAGAGAGCAGAGACGGAAAGTTAGTGGCTTGCTCCTCATCCATGACTGCGTCAGTGAGCTCTTGTTCACGAGTTTCCTTGGCAATCATCTCCATCATTTGCTTCTCCAGCAAGTCATTCGTGTTACTGCTGATTGTTCCAGTCCAAGCGTGGCGTGCTTCTCGCCCGAGCTCATTATGATCGCCATCGCTGCCCGACAAATCAGAGTAAGAATCCTTGCCAAGCCGCCTCAAATCGTAGTGATGATGGTGGTGATGATGTGCGTGAGAGGGACCATCGTGACGATGTGGGAACGTCTTGATGTTTTGAAACTTTTGTATGGCACGATCTCTGGTCCGTTGAAGAGAAAGTTCCGATTCAGTCTGCGCGGTCGAATGGGCCTTTGCATCTGGCGCCACAACGCCCTCGAGTGACAGAGGCTGCGTTGCGTGGTCCGGGAACGCATGGTCGCGCGACATGGGACTGGAAATGTCCGCGGCGGGAGGAAATATCTTGCGCCACTGGCGATCCTCAATGAGATGTTTGTGATGATCCTGCTCCAGCCAGTACGCATCCGCAACCATGTCGCAAGGCTCCATAAACCAGTCGACTCTGGGCCGCCTCGCACGCGGAGCAGCCCGCGAGACGGCGCTCTCAGAAGGATCTTGACATTGCAGCGCATCGGCTCCAGGGAAAGCAGGGATATGGGAGTCGCCGGCATCTTCAGAGAAGGTTTGGTGCGTAGTCAATTGTTGACGGACCTTGTCAACCCAAATCCGAACACCCTCGACGTCATGAAAGCCTTGAGACTCTCCGTCAATCACCTTTCGTTCTCGGGCCCGCACTTTGCGGTTTCGAATGTACTGTAGAGGGTTATACTCGCGACCCAGCGGTGAAGCGTCAGGCTGCAGATCCATCCTAGCCGATTTGCCTCCTACCGGAGAGGCAGGCGGGCTCGCCGTCCTGTTTCGTTCCAATCCAATGGGCTTGAGCGGCTGCAAAACATCTAACAATCTTCTGTATTCCGCCATGAGCTCGAAATGCTCCTTTGCCTTTTGCGCTCTTGCAAGGGTCGAGGGGGAAAAGTGATATCGGTATTGGGTGTCAAGCACAGCAGCATCCGGGACGAATAACCGAGGCCCGCCAATGCGCATACTCGAAGATATTCGGGACGACGTGGAGAGTTTTGGTCTCGGGCTGGGGTTGCGGGATGACCGGCGCTGTTGCTGCAGGTGTTGTCGCAGTTGACCGGCAGAGCTACCGTCCGGGATAGGCGCGAGCCGCGGCGGCGTGCCTCGCTGAGCGTTTCTCTGCGAGGCAATCCTGCGAGACTCGCTGAGGTTCAGGGCCATATTGACGATTTGAGCCGAGTCGACGTCGAGTTCCGCAGCATCCTGCTGCGTCGAGCTTCGCTGCGTCGTATCGTCGGTGGCCACATCGTCAGAAGCAACCGACGATTTGGTTTGCGAGTAACGTGAAGACATTGTGCTCGGCGCCCAATCGACGTCCGAGGATGAAACGACTCCGCCATCCGGCCGAGCAGAGGTTCGAGAGCCCTCCGAGTTGGTATGACCGGCATCCCGTACGGAGCGCCTACTAAGCCGCTCACGGGCGCTGGCGACGGAATCGCGCAGCAAGAAGCCCCCCGACGAGCGGTTCTTGTTGCGTCTCCTGCGTGACCCGTCGACCTCGAAGCCCGAGTGCGAGAGGAGAGGCGGCTCGCGGGTGGCATCGCCGTCCGCAGATTGCCGGTACGCCGTGTCCATGGGAGTCAGGCTGTCGGCGGTGCTCGAGGTGCCGGCATCGTCGTAGCTTCTGCGAGATGGATCATCGGGCGTCGACGGTCCCCCGCGGATGGCAGGCGGCCGCATGACATGGTGATCCGCCATACTGCCGGGGCCGACGCATGCTGCCAACGCCGCGGTCGGTTCGGGCAGGGAGGCTTCGAAGAGGGACGGCGGCGGATCACGGCCAGAGCGGCGACATGATGCCCGTGCGGTCGAGATGGCTAGTGTGGCGGGAGCAGGGCTGCGAGGCTGTCGATGGTTGCGAGAAAGTTTTCGAGGAAGTAACCCGGCAGCTGTCGAGTGCGTGGCAGGCTGTTTGTCCAGAGGCTGTCAAATTACGTAGGTTGAGGCATACGTAAGAGTGGAAACGTCTGTTGAGCGCATGTCGCGAGCTCGGCGTTTCATAGACCAGGAGAACGGATGACGGGGGCTACTATTCGTAGTACGCATGCACTAAGGAGATGGGGCCGGTGGAGCAGGCACTTGCGGGCGTGCTGCATGTGGCCCAGCGGATGAGTACCTCAGGTAGGCGAGGGAGGCACCTGAAGCATGCACTCGCCAGCGGGCGGTCAAGCTGGCGCCAGGCCCTGCGACAAAAGTACCTCGCCTTTTTGGCTATTGTCGTAGACTCCCTGCGCCTCGTCTAATTCAAAGATTCGAGCACGTCGGCTGCAAGCTGCACGATCGGGTCAGGTACTTTGTCCAGCGGCGCTTTGTCCGCGCGCATTCCTGTACCTCGAAACCTACCTACTTCGTACAGCAGGTCCTTTTGATGGCATTGCCTCGCACGCGCCCTCGTCATTCAAAAGGCTGCGTGGTACGGCAGGGTATGAAAACTGCGCATGGAACCGCGGCTCGCCTGTGTGAGTTCATGCTCCATGGCTGAGCCGCCCTCGTCATTTGACCTCGAACGCATACATGCTGTGATGCTTCTTGCTTTTTCGCTCCCGCCCCCATGGCCGATTCGTTCTGGAATAATGGCATAAAGTGACCTGTCGGACCAAAATCACCGCCATCCTTAAGTGCCGTGCTCTTGTGTCCAGAATGTAGAGGATTCCACATGTTTCCCAGTGACCTCGGGCCCTTGCATCTCAGTCCATGCATCTTGCAATCTTGGCGTGTCGGCATGTGCGGCCCGGGCATCATAACTTAACTCGCCTGCCGGCATCAACCTTTGACGGTCATGTCCAGATTCCATCCGCTCAACAAACGCGCGCCTACTTTCAATGCTTGCTCTGATCCATCAGCATTACGCACGTACTGCCGCCGCGAGCAAACTCACTGCAGTCCGAATAGAACGCACGTTTCCACCTCGGAATCCGAGCAGGTGAAGTCGTTCTCGTTAGTCCGGCTCACATGCCAGCCATGACGCAGGGCGCTGATCGCGGCGCGGGCCTCCCGCTCAGCTTCTTCCGAGGCACCGAGGGGATGGAGACGGATAGCGCCCGCTAGTCCACGGTCCTGGTGAGACACTGAGCAGGATGCTTACTGCAAATGGGAAAACGTGTCGTACATAGCCACGAGGCACTTCATCCCTCAGACCGCGCAATCCACATCTCAAAACGGGGTATATAAAGTTGTACAGATTGTAATATACATCACTGACTGAGCTTGCCGCATCCTCCATCATCACGAGTCCCGTGAACCGACTCTATCGAGTCCCTAGTATTATCGTGGGGGCGGCATGTTGCTTATCACCTCTTCGCATCTATTGCAGAGGCTGTTCTGCACTTCAACGACATAACGCCAGCATCTCGGACACTTGTGCTTTTCTGGAGGCAGCACGTGCACAGTGCCCTCAACCTGACCTCGGAACCCAAAGTCCTTGGAGTAGCACCAGGCTGGATTCGGGGGGAGCGGCTCATCCACTCCCACCCGAGACACGACAAACATGGTTGCGAGCTCGTCGAGCCAGTAGGCATACTTGGGGCCGAGCTGGTGTTTCCGATCCGTTGTGATGATGACATCGCACTGCAGCGAGCTCCCGAGGGCCCTGGCCGCCCTGGCCTGCTCGAGGGCTCCCTTCAAGGCATGACGCACGGGCTCGATGAGCTCCATGTCTTTTCGCAGCTTGTGCTTGGAGACGGTCATGCGGCTCGACGCAATCAGCGGTGCGTCCCACCGTTGCTTGGACGGGTGCACGAGGTGACTGGCGACTCGGTTAGCCATCGACGCCTTTGGGTGAATCAATCTTCACTCACTTATTCTCGTGCATCCAGTGCGGTCGACTGGCCCACGCCTCCTCTACCAACATTGGGGTGATGGGCGCCAGCATCCGAAGGAACCCATTGAAAATCGGTTCGAGGACACCAGACCCTTCACCGCAGTAGAGGCGATCCTTGGATGCCTCAATGAAGAAGGCGGACAGGTCATTCGAAACCCAGTTATTGATGAGACCAACAGCCTTGTGGAACTCGTAGTTGTCGTACTCTTCCCGGACCTGAGCCATCACGTTGCGCATCTGCATCAGAGCGACCTGGTCGAGCTTGGTCAAGGGTGTGGCGCGATTCTCCACGCGAAGCAAGCCTGTTAGCATGCGTAAAATTGTCCGGTACTTCTTCAACGATTGGTGGACCGTCTCCAAGATGGTGCGGCCGATCAAGAGATCAGATGTAAAGTCGGTGCTTGCCACCCACAGACGCAAGGCGTCCGCGCCGAGCTGATCGGGATGCGAAGGGTTCAGCAGAGTACCATCCATGACGTCTTGGGGCAGCACCGTATTGCCCACAGACTTTGACATCTTCTTGCCCTGTGCGTCAAGCGCGAAGCCGTGGGTGATGAGCGTCTTGAAAGGTGCAACTACTTCGTGATCCGCCTTGCCAGCGGCTTTTTGAACGGCCACGTACGTGAGCAGGCTCGACTGGAACCAGCCTCGGTGCTGATCGGACCCTTCGAGGTAGACATCGGCCTGGGCATCCGTCTGCGTCCAGCTGGTGCCGCTGTCGAACCAGACGTCCATGGTATCAGCACCTCGATAATAGGTTCCCTTGAGAGACGGGGCCAACCATGCAGGATCATCGACGTCGTCCGAGTACCACGCGTCCGTCCCTCGCTCTTTCATGACGGATATGATGTGCTCGATGGATTCGTCCGTCATCACCGCGTTGTCTGCCGCATCGTACAACACAGGGATGGGCACGCCCCACGATCGCTGTCGGGAGATGCACCACTCATTCCTGGCCTCGATGAAGCTTTTCAATCGAGCCTTGCCAGAGACGGGCACGAACTCGACATGATCGAGTGCCTTGAGGGCGGCCGGCTTGATGCTCGCAACGTCGGCAAACCATTGCGCGGTAGCCCTCACTACTACAGGCTCTTTGGAGCGCCAGTCGTAAGGGTACCTGTGGCGAAAGTTGTGTGTATTGAGGACATCGTCTCCCATCAGGCCCAGTACCGCCTTGGCGCCTCCCTTCAAGACGGGAGGTGCATAGGTGAGGAGCTCGGGTTGATCAGGGTATGCCTCGCTGGTGAAGAAGCCTTCATCATCGATTGGTGCGAATGCTTCAATGCCCAAGCTCGAACAGACTTCGTAATCCTCTTGGCCGTGTCCAGGAGCCATGTGAACAAGTCCAGTACCCGAGTCCGCCGACACGAAGTCTGCATGCACGATAGGCTGTCCACGGGATGATTTTCCGCGCAGCTTATTGAAATATTCTAGCCCTATCAGTGCTGAGCCGGGGATAGCGTCGGTCACGACCTCGAATTCCGGAAGATACTCTTTGAGAGCGTCTGCCCGGCTCGAGGCCACAAGCAGGCCGAAATCCTTGATTCGTAGAACAGAGTATTGCAAGTCACGATGAACGCCAATGGCCTTGTTCGCAGGCAGCGTCCAGGGCGTTGTCGTCCAGATGGCGGCGTACAACCGCTCGTTGAAGTTTCCAAGCCCCGGCAGGGATTTCCATCCGGATATAATGGGAAATTTGACAAAGGCGGCTTTGGACACGTGCTTGTCTTGATACTCGAGCTCGGCTTCGGCGAGAGCCGTCCTCGATGAAGGCGACCAGTAGACCGGCTTGTGCTTGCGGTAGATGAGCCCGTGGCGGACCATTTTCTGAAACACCTTCAACTGTTCAATCTCGTACTCTTTGTCCATGGTTGTCCATTTGTTCTTCCAGTCCGCCATGACCGCGAAGGACCTAAAGGTGCTTTGCTGTTCCTTGATGGCCTCCGCGGCAAGCTTGGCCGAGACTTCGCGGATAGTGACCGGCCTCGTGTCATCGTTTTCGATCTTTTCCAAGGCCTTGAGCTCAATCGGGAGGCCATGACAGTCCCAGCTTGGCCGATAGACGACGCGGCGTTCCTTTTGGAGCTGAAGCCGTAGGATTATGTCCTTGAGGATCTTATTGACCGCGTGCCCAATGTGCAGCGGGCCGTTGGCGTATGGCGGCCCATCGTGTAGAATGAATTCCTCGCGTCGGGATTGATCTTTCGCTTGCCACGGGTAGAGCTCGTCGGTGCATTGGAGACGGAGAGGTCTGCGCGCGCGAAGAATCGGTCGGATCCTGGATGTCGTTAGCGATTTGCCCGGCCGTGACGAGGAGGAGCGTACGGAAAGGCACCAGTTGGCAAGTGCAGCGTCGACTTCCATGTATTTTGGGACATTATTGACACGGGTGCATGGCCAATTGAGCGGCCCGCTGTTCCCAGGCCTCGCAAGGCAGTATGAGGCTCTTGGGGAGCAAATTTACAGCAGCGCCTGGAGAAGCTCCGTCTCCTGCAAGGGTTCCGCTGAATTTTGGCGGCACGTCGGCCGGCGTCATAAAATGTGGGGCCGAGCAAAGAGGTACACGTGCAATCGCGCAGTCGAGCTCCAGAGTCGGAGTACCGATTTACACGCACCGGCCATTGCTGCTGTCAAGCTTCAAACATCCTCGCATCCTCGCGCGGGCGCGGAATGCCCTCGATCAGCAGCACAGGGAAATGGCACCAATACGCCGTTACCTGAGAATCTCCAAGTACTCGGTGCTCGAATGCCGCATCTACCTAGATACCCCGGCGCTGGCCCAGTCATGGCTGCTTCACCCGCGCGACCCGGTTCTCCCCCGAGTCATTGAAAGCATCCGGCCGCTCGTGCTGCCCAAGCTGCGCGAAGAGAAGGAAAGAAGCAAGAAGAAGAGCACCAGGAAGAAAGGCATCAAGGATGTCATTGTGGAGGGCAAGTTCGCAGAGTTACAATGCTTGGGCAGCGGCTAACCATGGCGAATAGATGACTTTGAGGTTTCCATGTTCTTGACAGAGACGAACACCCGGCATTCACTGCTCGCCAAGCACAAGTACTTTCGCGGAAAGGCGCCGCCCATGATCAAGTCGAACTCAACGAGGCTCATTGGGGAGACGGATCATGTGCCGGTCGACGTCGAAGCCGTGGCCGACGTGCCCCTCGTTCGCGAGGCGGACAGCGACGAAGAGGACGTCCGACTTGCAGACATTCCCGTCGCCGGCCCGAGGAATCGGCCTAAGCGCCAGCGGCACGTATCAGTCGACGACGACGATGACTACGATGGAGGAGTCGAGGGTGATGGGGAGGCTTCGGCCATCGAAATAGACTCCGATGCGGAAGAGCCCGCGTCGAAGCGGCTGCGCGGCGAGGGAGGATTGGATGGCGACGACGCCGAGGGCGACGAAAAGAAGAAGTTGGCCATGGACGTGTCATACGAGGGATTCGCCATCTATGGGCGGGTCTTGTGCCTGGTCGTCAAGAGGAGAGGTGACAGGGCGCAGGCAAGAAGCGGCGCGGCGGGTGCCAAGACCGTCGGACAAGGGCAAGCGAGAATGGAGAACTGGATCACGTCGACGCAAATCCCCGTGGGCGAGGACTTGCCGTGAGTGATGGGTGTTACGGGTCGAAACTCAAATCGCATTGAGACGGGGGAGGCGCACTCGATGAGCTATCGTATTGGTCGTGACCGCTCGATAATGCAACTCTACCCTCCGATGTGGTGCCTTGCACAGGCTTTGCCAAGTGTTCTAGCCCTCTACATCGGCTGTGCGAGGACGGAAATTGCGTCTGGGGCTTCACGACTGCGACGCGACGTGTGGTTTCGTCAACATCGGAGACGGCACTCGGCCATGGTAATGCGACCCTCAAGGTTCGCCGTGGTGGATGCGTGCCAGTCGGCGGGACAGGAATTCATTAGACGGCAACTGAAGCAGGCCTACACTTTGCATAGCATGTAAACATTCCCTAATATGTATCAGAGATATATGAACATCTTATTTGGATTAGGGATCATTCTTTCCTTCCTTGGCCTCATACAATCCAACGTAGCCGCTGAAGCCTGAAATCTCTGATTCTTCAACACCAACTCTGCTTCCTTGCGCTCGAACACCTAGATATCTTTCTCAAAGTCCTCTCGAGACTACTAGCGTCGAGATTTTGTAGCTTGTGGAGTTGTCGGCTCGTGCTTGGTGTCGTTGGATCAGAACTTAAGAGATCACTCTCTAGAGTTGTTTTTCTATACTGCTGGACTTCTAGATGAATAATGGCTCTAGTTATGTTAATAGGCCAGTTACCTATGCCTGAAAGTATCACCCCATGGTATTTTATATGCTCTGACGACGGCTAGACCGACAATGATATAGGGATAATGTGGCTAGACAACGTCTATCTGCCACAGACAGCACAGCTATTATCCTGCGATTCAGATCCATGACTCTTGGTACTAGACTTCAATAGACGTCATACGTCTGTAAGCATCGTACTCTCTTCCCTACAGATATATGTGATATTCCAGTGGCCTTGAATAGCTAATTTATATACGGGACGAGTTTATCGCTCTGATTTGTGAATAACGTCTACCTCTGTTTCCTCCTGGCACATGCCTCCCATGGCCTACGGCCTCTATATAATGATGTCTTTAATGCCTCTAAGACTGCACACCGGAAGGAATTGGCCAATTTGGCAGTGTTAACCGACTCTGCACCTATCGGCAAGATCAACCTCATCCGCAGCTTATGCGAAGGCTAGAAGGGAAGGCATGACGAAAAAAAAACATCCAGGCAGGGTGAAGAGTTACAGGGAACTGGATAATTGACAATAGTAGAACCCTTGCCCATCCAGAAGTCAACAGGACCGAAAACCGACTCCAGAGATTGAACCCTTCAGCTCTGATCCAATGGCACCAAGCACGAGCCAACAACTCCACAGGCTACAAAATCTCGACGCTAGTAGTCTGGGGAGGACTCTAAGAAAGATATCTAGAGTGTTTGAGCGCAAGGAAGCAGAGTTGGTGTTGAAGGATCGAGATTCCAGCTCTCTCAGCGGCTACGCTGGATCGTATGAGGCCAAGGAAGGAAAGAATGATCCCCAATCCTAAAAACATGTTCATAAACCTCTGATATATATTAGGGTATGTCTATATGCTTCCACAGGGCAAAGAAGAGGTGCTATATGCGATTGAAGGTGCATTTAATCAGGTTGAAGAGGAGAAGGGGGAAGGGAGGGTAAAGTCACCTAATTCGTCGCCTACTTATACACGAGCGCGGCAGCAGACCAGAAACCCAACAGACCACGGCGATTGAGCATTGAAAGCACTACAGAGTAGTATTTATTTTATAATTTAGTATGGGCTAATGGCTTCAATTCAATTGATATAGTTTGTATGGTCAGGGCGCCTTTTTGCTGTACCGGTGAGGGGGGTGTACCGGCGATGGGTGGGGCATGGTATATCCAAAACCACCACGGCGAGGGCAACGTGGTTGGTCGACTTGAGGTCATCGCTACCCTACATCACAAGGTGGTCTGGTTCAAGGGTATCACCAACATATTGCGGTGTTCACGAGGTGATATCATTACCACCTTGCCAGGTCGCTGTGCCGCCCTGCCACATCGAAGGGGCATAGATCATCTCACTCGACCCCCAAGGGGTCTACGGTGAAACAAGGGCTTGACGTGCAGAAGTGCCTTGAATTGACAGCCTCGCACTGAAGAAGCCGACCCTCGGGCGAGTGACAGGTCGAGACATTGTTTTGGTTGGCGATCAGCAGATCGCATTCATGCATGGACGACCTCACCGACCGTTATCGCCAGCATCCACAGGGGGTAAAGTACAGTACTTTGGCCTGTTGAGCTGAAGGCCAGTCTAGGCCGGACAGCGATTCGGCTGCGGGACAGGAGATGGCGCATTACTGCGGGCGGATTGTGTCGGGCCTCGACAATCATGGGTCGGTTTCCCCAAGGGGAACCATGGCAAAGGCCCTTCGCGCGCGCTATCTCGTCACCGCAACTTGATCTGCAGGGACGCGCCAGGTCAGCAGGTCGGGCGATCAAGTGATGCCCCTACCCCAGATTTGAGCCGACCGGGGGGTGGGTTGGGAAAGGCGGGCAGGCGAGCTGTCGAGACCGCAATCTTCCTGTCTTGCTTGACGAGACGAGACGAGACGAGACAGCACCTGGGCCAGGGGGGGAAGGAACACGCGGAATGGAGGCGTGAAGAGCCGAATGTGTGATTGAGCATCTCTGATGCAGGCGGCGACTCGTTTGAGGTGAGACATGGTCGTCGCCTACTCCCGTGCCGTCCCCCAGACGGCTCTGCCCGGCCCGGTCGATCACCTCGACGAACCCCCCAACCCCCGTAGTCCGCGGGGAACCAACACGCGGCGACAAGACGGGCGCATAGCCGTCGCTTGTTGGCAACATTTTTGGTCTGCGTGATGCTGGTCGCGGATTCCGAGACGGCCGCATCATTCAGGCGCACAAGGCGACCAAAGACTGGGGGAGGGACGAGGTCCAGTCGCTTACGGCGCAGCCTCGAGTCGCCATTGCGGGCCGTACGACCCTTGTGTGAGAAGGATTGCGGCGGGACTCTGCAGCAAAGCCCTTGGGGCCATGTTGTCGTCTTGGCGCGAGCATCGCACGCAGAGCTGCATACAAGTCCCTTACGCTCTCC
The DNA here is from genome assembly GCA_000956045.1 of Hirsutella minnesotensis 3608. Lineage (NCBI taxonomy): Eukaryota > Fungi > Ascomycota > Sordariomycetes > Hypocreales > Ophiocordycipitaceae > Hirsutella > Hirsutella minnesotensis. The sequence goes on along the minus strand of KQ030507.1, from coordinate 159,269 downwards.
TGGACTGTCGAATGTCATGCGGTGTATCCGGCAAGACCCCCTCCCTGCGCGTCGTGCAGCCTTCCGTGCAGCATCCATCCACGGCAGAGCCAACGTTCCCCGCGTTCCGGCCGGTTGGCGAGGTTACGGTATCACTGGGCTGCACGCCTTTGGGCGAGGGTGACTTGGCCCTGCGTGCTCCCCCTTCTTGTGCTCCTCCTTCTCGTGCCCCCCTCTCCGCGGCCGCCCCCCACGCAGTGCCATCTGACGTGTGTGTAGGACAAGGGGACGTTGGCGGAATGACAGAGGCGGGAAACATCTCGTGGGATATCGCCCGGCTGAAGTGCATCTGGCGGCCCAAGGTCGAGGGTGGAGCGGTGGCCGTTTCAAAGCGAAAAGAGGTCGGCTGCGACGCAGCCCACATGAGCGGGAAGACGCGGATTACCGACAGGGTGTCCCTGCCACTGACCCTTTGAAGCTTCAAATGTGCTTCCTACGGGCATGTTGCAGGTGAGAAGGGCATAGCGGTGAAGGTCCTCTTGCTGGCAAGCAGACTCGCTCGGAGGATGCGGAGCTCCACGCGGCCTCGGGGCCGGAGATGTGGGCCTCGAACATTGACTGGACATCCGCCCAACCCTAATTGTCCGCATTTTCGTCGACAGCCAGGCGGCTGCCTGCTTCACTGTACTGTACTCGGCGCATACGCACGGTAGCCACGCGCCATGTGCAGTTGCTTTCTCGCATGCATGCGCAGCGCGCGGCACCGACACATGCGGCGAAGCGAAGTGTGAGCCTCGCGCCCCCCTCGGTCGCCGGACGCGAGACCTGGGGGGATCGACCTCTTGCAGGCAAGAGCAACGGGGCAGCATCTCGGTAGCGAGGAGTTTCACCCTATTTGTTTTCCTTTCTCGGGCGTCACGGGATGTGCGTCGTGGACGTCATTGAGCCGGGAGGAAGCAGGGAAAACTGCGGCAAAGACCCCTGCAGCCCCTCTTGCCCCTGCCGAGTTTGCAAGAGACTGAGAAAAGCGCGGTAGAAATACAAGGCGGTATACTTGCTACTGTAATCTTGATGGCCGTAGTCTCGTATTCGCCTCACGTCTAAAAACAGACGGCCAGGCTACAGATATGGGACCGAACCCCTAGCGGGTTGGCCGAGGCGTCGTGATTGGCTGGAGGCCCGGAATCTTCAACCCCTGCTTCCCACGTGGCATTATTGTGTGGCTTAGCCCCGAGGCGGCGGGCTAAATAACGGAGGCGCACGGGCGAGTGGGCCAGACCTTGCCGAGTCGATTTCCATGTCAGACTCGCTGCTCAAAAGAGGCCTTGCAAATCGACATTCGTCCACCGACTTGTAGATTCGCACTCGGCCGCACGTACTGTACCTGAGACGCCCGCATCGCCCATCGTCTGCCGTCTTCGAACGACGGCCCGGCCACTCCCGTGTCTCCGTCACATTGTGACCAAGACGCCTTTCCGATCCCCCGAGCTAGAGTCACCCCATCGCGATGAGAGCATGGCGGCGCCATAGCGAATACCATCAGGTTTCACAGTGGCCTCGAACGATTTCTCGAAACTACCGAATGCTGGGCTGCATGAGGCATCGTCAGTAGCGCCGCCCGGAGCACCGGCGAGCCCTTGCGCTCTTGCGAGAGAAATCACCCACGACGCGTCCAGTTCCCTCCGATTGGCCGCCTTCACCAGCAGACTATGGAGTGATTTCTGGCGTCGGGCACGTCGTTTTTTGTTTTTCTGCAAGGCATCAGGGCCTTGCCGAGCGAGTACCTGCGCCTCAGCTTGAACGGTTCGCACGTTGCGAGGAGCGCCGACAGCGACACCGCCTCTTGTGACTTGCAAGCCGATAGCTCTCGCCTAGCCGCTCACCGACGGCTGGTGCCCCATCGCTAGCGCCTTGTCAATCCGGGCCAGCAGCCGCCTAGCGCGAGTCGTCGTCGGCGACCTTGGCCCGCGCCGTGGCGGTTCCGCGGCTTCGCCTGGGGTTCCTTTGTTGCTCTCTGCCTGACGCTTCTTCGGCTTCCATTGCCCAGGCGTCCGGGCGGGCCGACAGACCCCACGACACGCGGACGTCGTGCAGGATGGCGGGCGCGTCGTGATTGACACATGTGCGCGGCGCCTGGCGAGCTGGCGCTTGCAGGCAACCTGCGCCGCGGCCGTCTTGTGACGTCCATGTTATTCCCGTGGTACTCCGCACCTGGATGTCAGCGGCCGGGCCAAGGCCCCAGTTTGTTTCCCGGCCGCCTCGAGTGCCCGCCCTAGGTCAGACGGCCGGCGCCTCGGGGGGCCCGGCGCGGGAGATTTGCTAGCCAGGAATCGAAGCCCAACAGCGCGTGACTTCAACGCTTTGCGCAACAGCCACCTGGCTTGTGTAATCCGGGCAGGCCTTGAGACCAAACCAGTGAGCAAAACAGGCAAGGCAAGGCGAGGCTCTGCATGCTTGGCCCTATCGGGAGTCGAGGGCAGTCGAGGCCCGCCCCGATGCCTGTCGGATTGCCGAGAGTCTAAGCAGAGAGGGGGGGCTCCGAGAGACCGCGCGGCGACGCTACTGTAGCAAAGGTCGAGGACGGACAAGAGCGCCGCGCCAGTTCATTGGCCCGAGTCGAGCGGCTATCTGCTGCTCTGCCGTGCGGCACAGGCTGATGCTGATGATGTCGTCTACCTTGCTCTCCTGTGCCAAAGGCAAGGCAAGGCACGTTTGCGTATACACGAGGTCCAATCACAGTCTGTGCCTCTTCCCCAGACAGGCTGAAACGCCCTCGTCTGCCGCGACCCGTCATGCTCCTGTGCCACCTCTCTCTCTGCCGGATGCGCATCCCAGAGGCGTGCGCGCCCGGCCAGACAAACAGACCATCCAGTTACCTCCTCCCAACGCACGCCACGGCAGTCCAGTCCCCCAGGGCGAGCGCGTTTCCGCACCGCCAGTCCCGGCGCCCGAGAGTCGCGCAGACACGTCACCGCCTCCACGGCCGCCGCGCCGTCCGTGGCCAGCAGCGACCCAGCGGTCCGGCATCGACGCCGCTGGAGAAGGGATGCCAGAGACGCGTGCTAAGTAAAGGGCCTAGGCGAGCCTGGATTCGGGCTTGGATAAAGGCACGACGGGCCTCGAGCCAGGGTCTAGTCCCCCCGGATGAATGGCAAGACCCCGACACCCCGAGGCATACAGCACGTCCCCGGCGCCGACTGCGCTGGACAAGGGCATCGCTAGGCCTCGGCCCTGCCAAGAAAAACCGCGTCTTTTTATTCTACGCTGCGCAACACAGCCAGTCTCGGCCCTCGACAAAAGCCACTCCCCTCCCTTTCTCCAAGGGCCCTGCGCCTCCAATTCTAGATATTCAAATGGGCCGGTCTAGCGGCTCAGCTGTCGTGGTCGCCGCCGTTTGCTCCCCAGCTGTGGGAGAGCAAAGAATCAAGGGACTCGAGACATTATGCAGGGACGACGAGAGTCTCAGCACAAGTTACATAGGTAGAGTACATTGCACAATGGGAACTCGTGGTGGACAAACACGACTTGGCCAAAGTCTCCCTGGCAAAAGCAAGCTCTTCGCGTCCAGGCGCGCAAATGCCACCCCTCCCCCAAGGCTGGATAAGCTCCTTGTACTGTACTTGCGAGTCATCCAGGCCCCGTCATCAAGACGAGCACCTATTCGTCGTCGTCATTACCGTCGTGCCTTATCGTGGAGGAAAAGCAACTGCTGGCGCACACCACACTCTGTTTTGGCAACAGAGGATGCCAAGGACCAATTTAGCCGCGATCCCAGAGTCCGCCTGTCATCGCCTGTTGTTGCGCACATGCGTCGGTCTTTTTTATTTTTCCCCCTCGCCCCGCTCTCCTCCGCTCCGATCCCGGTCCGTCCCAAGATGAGATGGAGCAGCCTCGTGTGGCGCTGCCTTTGAGCTTCGGCCTTGTTGCGTGTAGGTACTGTACTTTGTGCGTAGCTGTACATTCCGCGCCGCTGCCAAGGCCTGCAGATGCCTACGCTCGTCTTTGTAATCATTGCGGGCCGGCGCGCACTGTACTGTAGCTCCTCCAAAAGTGTCGGTAGAAATCACGTCGCCCGAGGCAGCCGGTCGCCCGACGATCAATCGAGGCGGTACGGTCAGCACCTACAGACGGCTATAGACACCCACACTCGCTCTAGCATCGCTGGCCAAAGCGTCAGAGCGCCGCCAAAAAGGGGCCGATGAAGTCGCCCGATGCAAAGGATGGCCGATGAGGCCGCCCGATGCAAAGGAAGAACAAGAAGAAAATGTCCCGGTAGAGCAGATCGGAGGGTCCGAGACCGAGACATGGACGGAGCTCAATTCTCAAAGGATTCTTCCTGGCTCGCCTCTGCCGCCAGCAGACGCGCACTTGGCCGAGACCCAAGCATCCAAGGACCCTGAATAAGCAGGGAGAGAGAGGGCAGCGTCGAATGGGAGCGAGCAGGGCGAGGAGAAAAACTCCAATCTCACTAGCGGTGAGGTCCAGGGTGATCTCGCAGGCGCCTTCAGGGTTCATGGCGCCATCGTTCAGCAGCAAGCAAGCATCGACAATCAGACATGCTAGACACTCGACGCAGGTCGCGCCATCGCCATGGCGTGCTCCTCAGGCGACAGACTGCCCAGTGCTTGCTGCATGTATCTCCCGGCCGTTAACCCGTCGCCTTTCATCATGGCTGCCTGGACGCGCGTTGATGAAGCAAGGCATGGTTTCCGCACAGTAACTGCACAGCCCTCATCTCGGGCCATTCCAATCTCACGACGGCCCATCATTGCTCCCGTGGTGGAGCAGCACGTCATGCCATGCTATCAATCGCATCCTACCTGTATTTTTCATCTGGATAGCCGACTCAATGCCCGGGGCGTCGCTCATCAGAGGAGCTGAGCGCCGGGGAAAATCGAAAAAACGAATATAAAAAAATGGGTAAGACAGGCTCGACGAGCCCGGCCTCGAAAGTTCGGGTACGCTCAAGGGAGAAGAGTCCGGACTTATAGGAGGGACCCTTTATGATTTCATGGCGGCCTGCACTGACCCGCCCCTGGGGTCTAGAGCACCATTCGTCATTTCCGGACCTCGCGGCCTGTCATCGGAGTGCCAACAGCGATTCCTTTTCGCCGGATAAAGGCTGTAGAAGGGGGGAAGAGACAAAGTGGCCGAGGATAATGTTGGCAAGAAGGAATTCGCCATGCTCATCACGAGCTGAGGGCCTCCGTGCCTGTTGGCTGCATGCGTTGCCTCGTACCTGATCACGACCTCTTGCTTTTTCGTTTGTTCCTTTCTTGCCCGCGGCATCGAGTCCTTTGCCGCTGGTTGGGGATCGGGGTTCATCGGGTTGCCGACGCGGTGGCTCCAAAAACGTCCCTACTGTACAGTACAGTAGGCGCTTCGGTCAAGACATGCGAGTCATGACCGGCATCTCGGCCTCGGGGTTGCTTTACTGTACCCGCGAGGCGCGCCCTGTACCTCTAGAATCCTTGAGAGGTGGACCGTACTGTACGTGGAATTCACGAAGCCGTGTCCTGCTGCGCTGTCCGCAAATCAGGGAATTGCCGCAACAGTGGCCACCACGGCGGCCCATGCCACTGGGAATAGCATGGTAAGGCTGCAGGACGTGCGAGGCCGTGACGCATCCGTGACGACCAACGGCGGTATCGTCAAATTGCGACTGGGCCTACGAATACAAACGCACTCATGTACGCGCAATCTTGCCCAGCCCATCAGCAAGTGGACCGTTGAGCATGGCGAAGCACGTCCAAGACGAGAGGATGCCTAGGCAATAATCAAACTCGGCGTACATATAATTATGCTGTACAGTAAACTTACATTCACGGTATGCGCTTGCAGGTGAGATTCACGGGGCGCCGCGGCAGGGGGCGGCGAGCGTGGACCAAGGCCAACCGGCTCGTGCCGCAGAGATGCAAGCATCGCTAATAGATAACCTGCAACTTATTCGGCGCAAGGCGTCTGGCCACATTTAACCGCAGGGCCATTATTGGTAGGCATGCACGGGCATGCGTTGCGGATGACACGAGGGCCAAATCGGTTCCTGCATACAAAGCATGCACATTGGAACCGTACGGCGCATCGAATGGCACCTCGCGACCCAGATCGCCTTGGTCATCAGGCCTGTCTTTGACGACAGGATTGCCATGGGCGCAACAGGCCAACAGGCGATTCCATGCGCCCGGCTGCAAGCGCCTTGCCGTGAGCGGCATTCCGATCATATCAGCCGCCTGCGATGCAACAGCGACAGTAGAGACGCATGAAACACAAACGGCCTACACTTCTCCGCAGAGTAGCCCATGGAATAGCCTGCCAGAGTCAAACCTAAACTCTGAAGGGCTTTTTGACAGTCTCCCCGCAATCGGGATCTAGATCAGGAGAAGCGAATGTGCCGCCTTGTGCCGTCTCGCCCTGTGCGACACGCAAATGGGCCTCAGACAGTTGCTTGTGGGCGACTGGACTTCGTAACTGAGTCGGGTGTTAGTCGAGAGAGCCAAGACTTTGACGCTGCATCATCTAAACGTCAGCCTTTTTGAGTCTTTTCTTTTTCTACGGACCGTGGGGAGCCCCTTTCAGCGACCCCAACCGTCGCCGGATATTCTGATATCCGTGCACTTGGTGCGTATGCATCTGGTACTGCGTATTCGTTCCTGGTAAAAATAAAAGAGATGTTTAATTTGAATGACCTTGGCCCTGTCAGGCCAAGGACAGGCCAAAGAAAAAGAGGGCTGACAACAGGCCAGTCGGTCTGCCAGGGATCTGCAATGGCTCGTCAGGGAACGAGCCACCTGACCAAAGTTGGATGATCGTTTCCGAACCCACCCCTGCGTTGGAACTCTGCACGACGGCACGCAGGCAGAGAGTGCATTCCAGCGAGGTCGTCCTTGTGCCCAGGTGGCCTCGGGCGCGACTTTTTTCTCTGTTGCGCGCATCGCCATCCGTCGTTGTATCAGCTAGACGGGTGTCAGACATGATGAGGGGATGCTGTGCCGCCCAATGACGGCGAGCCACTCTCGACAGTGGCTCCAACTTGATGCAGGTATGCGCCCATGTGCAGACAACAAGGAGACTCGCATGCTTGCTTGGGCACATGCGGCCTCTCGCCTTGATTGCAGCCGGTATGGGAGGTGCGGGTGCGGGTGCGGGTACGGGCCATGGGCCTTGGCTGACACAATGCTGTTTTTCCCAGGGAAAAACGAAGCCAACCGTGGGAATCATCTGCCAGGACATTGGCCAGGGGTACGTTGACTCCAACGACTTGGCAGCAAGGAACAGCGCATGCAGTCCGTTTGGCGCGGTTCCGCTCCCTCCATGGCTGCTGGGCAGAAAAGGCCATTCTTCGTGAGGACCGTTTTTGGCCAATCCATGAAAGTGCCCGTCTGTGGATTTGCGATGCCGAACGAAGTATTTCGATGTGAGGAATCGTCGCCCGTTGGATGATTGTTTGCTTTTCCGCGCCTCCTTGTCGGCTTCTCGCTCTCGCCTCGTCCGCCTGGCCCCTGTCTGGCCGGGGCTCCCGCCTTCGCGACGCTGGTGGGCTCGCATCAACTTGAGGTGAGATTAAGAATCCAGGCGATAAAAGGGAGGACAAGCCCACTCGCGCTTGACAAGGCTCTGGCCACCTCCACGTGGTTGCAAGCACAAAGGGCTGGAATGAAGCGGCACAAGTGTCAAGGGGGCACAACTGTCAGAGGCGCGCCCAACCCAGACCCTTCTAGGCTTAACACTGTGATTGCCTTGGTTGCTCAGAGTCGCTGCCAACCGGCGCGAGGGCGAGCACAATATCGCAAAGGTGATGTGATGGCATGAGACGATGATTGAGTGTCTGCCACCGCGCAACGCGGTCCGGCTGGCAATGTCGTACTGAATTTAACGCCACACGTATCGAAACGGACGAGGCAGAGAAACGGGAGGCAGGGGTTGGCCATGCTGATCCCTCAATCGTGGGATGATGTGGGTTGAACGTCATGTCCATTTCCGTGATCCGGGGAGAATGCATCAGCTGCAACGACAAACGAGAATGATTCGCAACCGTGAAACACCAGCGCACTCGCACGTCCTACGGTACACTTGCACCAGCGGACGTGTCTGCTCGTTCAAAGTTGGAGCGCTCAATGGACGCATGCAGGCACGCAGGTCCCGAGACGTTGCACATGGCGTGACAAGAGGATGGCGTATTCGCACAAAGCAACAGCAAGGCAAGGCAAAAAGGAACCCCGCAGACGAGGCTTGAGTGCTTTGTGCCCGGCTTGCAAGTCATGAGAAAAAAAACCCAGGCTCCGGAGGACAAAGCCAGGCCAAGATGGCGTCGGAAGGAGAGCTGATCCCGATTCGGCAGTTCTGCTCTTGGGTGCTGTACCTCGTGATTCACAGATTGACCAAGTCTGACGGAGCAGTCCGAGACCCGCGCGGCGACGCTCTCGTCCCCCGGGCGTTGCGGTTGCGATTGCGAGGCTTCTCGTCACCGGCCGGATGCGTCGATTCTCTACCCCCCCTGCTCGCTGTTGGTGGTGAGGCATCACGTCGAAGCATCACACTGTACGGGTGCACTGTCACATCCGCATTCTTCCTCTGTCTCTTGCCTCCCATCACTTTTGGGTTCGAGCACGGCAGGTGCCTAGCTTCCTCGTCGACCCATGCTTCCCCTCAGACTAGGGCAGCGGCTATCCGGTGTAAGTGTGTGCACGTAGGGCAAGAGAGTGCGTGGTGTGCGCCGTTGTGTGCGCCTGCCCATTTCAATAATGCTGCAATATTATCAAGTAGACGGCGCCAAAAAAGGTCGTTGGAGGCAGGTACTGTACTTTGTCGGTCGAGTTCCCTGGGTCAAAGTACAGTACATGCCTCTGGCCAGGGGAGGCGCCCCGCTAATCCCTTTTCTTGCTGGAGCTTGACTGCTTTTGCCAGCAAGGTGGAGGGGCGTACAACTGTCTAGGATTCACACAATGGCACGGGAAAGGCTTGCAAGGGGCCAGTTTCTGTGTACTCCCCCCCCTCCCCTCCAAGTCTGAATCAGGCACTTTCAGCGCGAGCTCTGGGCTGACGTGCAAGAAGCCTCTGTGGCCCGGCGATGGACCCCCCTGTCGTCCACCCGACCCTTTTCTGATTGCGTCCTCGGTTGTGCTACTGTATGGTTGGAGACCCAGCTCCGGAGTCCGTCGGTCTTTGGAATTTGTACATAAGGCTCCGGACCTGCCCCCGTTCTCAACATCTCATCACGACCTCATCGACCATCATCAACAGACTCTCTTCGATTTGAAGCCAGTCTTGCACTCACAGCTCACCCCTCTTACATTCTTGAGGCCGCTCCATCGCCTCGTCATCCATCGTTCGCCCGTTATCAACGGACGCGTCTACCTTTCCGACCTCGGATTCTCAGCAAACATCACAGCCATGCCTGCTCAACGCCCTTCCCACCTCCCTCCCTGCCCTGGGCCTCCCCCCAGCCGACCACTGCCTCCGTTGCCCAACCGTGGCTAAGTAAAGCCATTCACCTTTGGTGTCGACATCAAACTTCACAAAGAGTCGAATATCGCCACCCTCAGAACTCGCGTCACTCCTCTTGTGGTTAATCCAACGCAACTTATATCCGTCTCCGGTTACAAGGTGCATCCCGTCTCATGCACCGACCTCGACCTCTGCCGCATATAAATCCGTCACATCGGCAGAGAACCCTCCCATGGCGGGGTTGAGCATGCGCCTCCATACTTGGGATCTGGCTTCTGCATATGGCGGTCATCCGCCTCCTCTCATCGCCCCCACGACGCCGTCATCGATCCGCCTTCGTCTGACATCGAATCCATTTCCTTGTTCACACCGAAAATATGTGCGTCAGAGGCCTCATGTCGCATCGCTGCCTCACCCCCGTGTGGCAGGCACATGGTCGCAGGCTAGGCCGCCTCACTTCACCGTCTTCGCTGGTACGAGCGGAATCCCATATTTTTCGACAACCCCGATGCAACAACTCCGCACGCGGGCTTTTACGACACCGTAAAAATTTAATCATATTCAGTTCGGGGGAATGGGTTACACAGGCTGTCCGCAAGGTTGCGAGGTCGAGCCACAGGGCGCAAGACTTTCACGATGCGCGCTTTACTCATGTTACCCATTTCCGATTCGCGGCGACGATACCCTTGCACGGCGGAAGCAGCAAATCAATGATGTAGGAGTTACTGAGCGTAATTGTGTTAGTGGGCAAACGAAAAGCAATGATGAAATTCCATACCCAATCCGAGTCAACTTCCTAGACACGCTTGCGTAGACATCTGGTGCGATTTTGTGCTCCTGAATTATTCTGTGCTAGGCTACTCGTACTATGTGGAAAACAATGCGTGTACAGCAGGCTTCGTGCGAGCAACTGCACACTGCTGTTCCCTTTGTTTGACCATTCCACCAATACGAAGCGTGAAGCCCGAGCCTGAGTTATAGTGGTGATGGGGATTTCTCTGTGGCACCAAATTCCCTACACGACACCAGAAGCTTTCCTTTGTGCACGAGGCATGTGAAGAAGTGTTGGCGCAAGATTGCGACGGCCCTGGTTGAAGTTGGCCACTCAACCCCTGGGCACGGCGAAGCTCATGGGTGACGGCTGAGAGGGAAAAGGGGCACGATGCCTGACTTCGGATGTACGCAGGAATTACCGGATGAGCAAGAGGCCGTGCATCCACCGTCGTTTTCTTTTTTCACGAATTTTTCCCTGGAGAAGCGTCGCCCAATGAAAAATTCCATTTGACAGGGCTCGTCAGGGCACGGATGCGAAACATAGCTCATTGTATCCATACGTACATTAGCTGGTCAGACGGATGGGCCCGTGTCACGGTCAACATTTCTTGAAACGTCAAAAGCAAACAACGGCGCACCTGCACTAACAGTCCCAACTCGGACATAAACGACTGGTCCGCGAAGCATCTCGACGGCTCGACTGCTGTACTGCAGGGTCGCCGCCAGGGGTGCATGCATTCGTGATTCTTTTTTGACGTTGCTGCGTCGGCGCCCCGGACAAAGCATGCAATGCCTGGCGCGGAATCAGCGGTGACGATTCTCTGACTTGCGCGCGGCGGTGGCAAATGAGGAGGAGATTTCGCTGGAGCCACTTACGAGGTACAGTACAGTAGACAGATGGATGCACCGAGCCCAAATGCGAGATGCACACTTGGCATCGTGCAAAATTCGACAAGGCAGTGCAGTCTTGCTGATCTTTAGGGGAATCGCCGTCCAAAGCTGCAATCTCGAGCTTGGACAGCTCCACATCGTAAGGTGGGCGGCCTAGATATTTTCGTATTTCCGTACCTGCCAAGATTGGAGGCAGGAGGGTCCTTGGTTCTTTTCCTTCCAGGCCCCCTTCCAGGCTTCCAGTCGTTTTCTGACATCAGCGGCCCCGCCGGCGACGCCCGAGGCTCAAACGCCGGTCCCTGTCATTCCACCGCCGGTCACGTGGCCGCGCGCCGTGATTTTGCTCGTTTCAGGAACCGTGACCGACGTGCATCGCGTTACCTTGTGCGTCGACGACTTGATTGCCGATCCATTGCATCCGCGCATGCCCCATCGGTCGGCCTTCCCGAAGCCATCCTCAACGTTTCTGAAACGAAACAATCTATTGGCAAGACGCTTTCAGGCCCGCAGCCATGCTAGATCTTCATGTCTGGGGAACGGCGTTCGGCCTCCCTTCCATTGACCCAGAGTGTCTGGCCATCATCACCTACCTCCATCACGCAGCCCCAGACAACACCTGGCGCCTCATCCCCAGCAATGACCCCTCCTTGAGTCCTTCGCGTACGTCACTCTGTCTCCCGCCCGCCCGCCGCCTCACTGATTGATCGTCAGACCATCTCCCCGCGCTGCATCATGACGGGGTATGGACGAGCGGCTATCGCCAAATAATCAGCTATCTCACTTCCAAGTCCCTGTGCCGAGACCTCGACGAGAACCTCGATCCCAAGCAAAGAGCCGACAGTACTGCGTATAGCTCATTCCTGTGCGCACAGGCGGCGCCTTTGATCGACCTCTCCCTCTACGTCTCGGCCGCAAACTGGTCCGCAACGACGCGGCCTGCCTACAGCTCGCTTCTTCCCTTTCCACTGACTTGGACGGTGCCTCCTCTTGTGCGCGCCGAGGCGATCAAGCGCGTAGAGCACTTGGGTCTTGGCGAACTCGATACGGACTTTGACCCCAATGGTGGGCTTCATCTTTCTGCTGGACGGGATGCACTACCTGAGACCTTTCGCCGGCATCTGCCAGCCACAACCAAAAAGACAATACGCGATGAGATGACTCCGGAGCAAGCCGCCGCCATTAGGCTACACGGACTCATTGAGGACTGTCTCTCGGTTCTTGACGACTTGTTGGGTAACGGACAGGAGGCCGAGAAGCGCTCACACTTTTTCGCCGGAACACTCGTTTCTTCCCTCGATTGCTTTGCATATGGTCATCTGGCGCTGATGCTCAAACCTCAGATGCCGAGACCCTTTCTCCGCGATTGGATGCAGAGCAAGGCTCCACGACTCTGCACGTTTGTCGACCGTATTGCGCTCCCAGACCTTCCATGGGCGACTCCCGAACCCCTATCCGTCTTAAAATCATGCGCCCGCGTGCTTGACTCGATGATCCGCAACGCGCCGACACTTGGTGAACAATATGCAAAGGAGATGCGTTTGAGAACTGAAGCAGGGACTCGGGGTTTAGATCGAAGAGTACTGGTGCTCGCCTCGAGTCTAGTAGCTACAGGTGCGATTGTCGGCTACGGTTTCCACGCTTACAAGATGCTCCAACCGTTCGGAGCTCGAACACAGACTTGGAGGCCATCGCGCGGTGGATCCATGCTCAGCCAGTTTGGCGAGCTCGGGACGATACTGAGCGGCGCCATGGGGGCTTATGAGCCTGCCCCTACGCCATCACCTCCGGCCGCAGCGAGTATGTTCGTTGACGATGGCCGCCTTGTAGAAATGGATTCCGAAGTGGACTAGCAGTGCACAGCGTAGCTAGCAATGATACCCAGTCGCTCGGAGAACGAAAATGTGACTTTCCGAATGGAGCATGGCCCAATGACCGCCAGTATTTCTTATCGTCCGCGTCGTGTTTCTCACGTTGCACAGACACGTATCTAAAAGCAGAATATCGTACATTTCATATCTGCTTAACGTCCTTCCCGGCCATTTCGGGCCTCTCCACTTCCCACTCATCCCTCAAGATGGCAAAAGCGAGGTCCGACACCAACAGACTCTGACCAAGACTCCAGACGAGGGTGATTGCATAGAAAAAGTTGGCATTGCCACTGCCGGCATATATCCAGAGGTGGTAAAACGCCGGGCCGAGAAACGTAGCGTAGAGTATTGTAGCCGAGGCGACATAAGTGTAGCGCATCAGGGGGAACACGTGCCAAAAGAGAGGAAGAACGGCGAGAAACAGGCTTGTATCAGCGATGGACGGATATGGCTTGAAGATGGAGAAGGTGCCGAGTAAAAGGGTAAGGACGACGAGTGGCTGCGTACGGAGACGGATACTCAGGCCACCAACGTACGAGGACAGGTGCAGCCAAAAGACGGCGAGGAAGAAGGAGCGGAAAGAGTCGAACATTTCGGTGAAGAAGTACCACCACAGGCCGACGTTGGGAGTTAGGTCGGAGAGCGTTAGCTGGATGCCATACGTGCGGGTCAAAAACTCCCAAGAGTTGCCGGTCAGCACGAAGGACATGCCCAGTAGCATGGAAAGGCACGCCGCCATTCCAAAAGCACATTTGACGGTAAAGCGGACGACGCTTGCCTCACGACGCTTCGCCGGCTGTCGATCGTAGGCCAGGAGAATGAGCGGCGGCGTGAGGAGCAATGGATACATGGATAGGTACGAGGCGAACGAAAGAGCCACCATTGCGCTCAGCGGAGAACCATAGATGGCTCTGGAGATGGCGTGAAGAATGGCGCACGAGGTGAAGACGCCGGTCGAGCGACCTATGCAAGTCGCGATGGTATATGGGTTGAAGAGAAACCTGCTTTCATCAGCCTCACCCAGAATGCAATACGACAAGGTGAGCTTACGCCGCGGCCACGAGCAGCCCAGAAGCGCGCCTCGAGCGCCTGGGTGAGGAAAAGAGCTTGGACTGGCCGGCCTCGCCGGACTCTGCAATCTTGACCAGCACATCTGCGGTCAGGAGGTCCACAAGAATGTACAGCAGCGAGGTGAAGATGGGCCAGGCCTTGACGTCCGGCAAAAGCGAAAATAGCGGGAGCAGCAGGGGCGCCTGGTGGTAGACGCCGCCGTCGTATGGCCAGACATTGTGATTATATAGAAAGAGACCTTCCTGCACTGATTCATCGCGACGCGAGTTAGCAAGCCCATCCTTCAAGATATCCGTCGGGTGTAGCTATACGCACGTCGTTTGAAGCTCGTAACGGGAGTCGAGATCTCGACGCGGCCGGTCAACAGGTCGGGCAGGCCGGGGAAGGCAAGGGTGAGAACGAGCCGCAGGAGTGCGGCGCCGGCATAGACGCCAGCCTTGCCTCGAAGGGTCATCGGGTCGGCCATTGCATCTCTCATGCCATTGCGGAGTCGGCGGCTCAGGAACGAAGGGGAGACAGGATCGGTTGCCGGCGTGGAAGGGGGAAGCGGCACGTCGGCGGGTCGGAGTTGAAGGGCCACCTTTGACTTGTTCCCTACAGACAGCCGCGGCCTGATCGTCAATCCAGCTGCTCTGGTGGGTCTCGTAGAGGCTCGGGCGGTGAGACGCAAGTGCCTGGCGCCAGTCCCAGATGGGCCATGCAATCGGGCGGTGGATGCTGGCAGTAAAAAAGTCCAGCGCTGGGGGAGGAAAGCAAAGGGAAAAAAAAGTCGGAACATCACCAGCAGCCCCGCCGCATTCTTCAGCGCAGCCAGCCAGTCTCGACACCAGACGACCGGCTCAAATCCAGCCCGAAACGTCGCAATGCCTCGGATAAAAAAGAAGGGCCAGGCCGGCGCGGCCAAGAACTATGTGACGAGAAACCAGGCGATTCGGAAGCTGCAAATCAGCCTCCCCGACTTCCGCAAGCTCTGCATCTGGAAGGGCATCTATCCGCGCGAGCCCCGGAGCAAGAAGAAGGTGTCGAAATCCTCGACGGCTTCGACAACTTTCTACTACGCAAAGGATATCCAGTATCTGCTGCACGAGCCGCTCCTGGCAAGGTTTCGCGACCAGAAGGCTCTCGAGAAGAAGATTTCAAAGGCACTGGGACGCGGCGATGTCAAGGATGCGAAGCGACTCGAAGGAAATGCGAAGCGGCCGGAGAAGACGGGAAAGCCGAGCTACACCCTCGATCACGTCATTCGCGAGCGTTACCCGACTTTCAACGATGCGCTGAGAGACTTGGACGACTGTCTTTCCATGCTCTTCCTTTTCGCCAATCTGCCCTCGACCTCGAGCGTGCCCGCCAAGATGATTGCTCGCTGTGAGCGACTATGTCTCGAGTTCCAGCACTACCTCATCATGTCCAAGAGTGTTACCAAGTCCTTCCTCTCCATCAAGGGCATCTACTACCAAGCGAATATCCAGGGCGAGGACATCCTCTGGCTGGTTCCCTACAAGTTCAACCAGCGGATTGTCGGCGACGTCGACTTTAGAATCATGGGCACATTTGTCGAGTTCTACATGACTCTTTT
The DNA here is from genome assembly GCA_000956045.1 of Hirsutella minnesotensis 3608. NCBI lineage: Eukaryota > Fungi > Ascomycota > Sordariomycetes > Hypocreales > Ophiocordycipitaceae > Hirsutella > Hirsutella minnesotensis. Next base: position 143,666 of record KQ030507.1, on the reverse strand, counting down.
GGGCTTCGTCAACTTTCGCCTCTACACCTCTGTCGGTCTCAAATATCCTCCCAAGTTCGACGTGACCAAGGATGAGAACGCTGCGGAGCTGGGCGCTTTCACTCTTGAGGGCAAGTCATTAGTCACGTCTGAGGAGCCGAAGCTCTTGGAGAATGCCACCCACAAGCCCGACCCCAAGGTGCAGGCGGCCGTGGATAAGGTTCTCAAGACGATCAAGGGCGGCGAGGACGAGCAAAATGGCGAGGCCTCAAACACCGAGAGTGAGGAGCCGGAGACGAGCGAGGCCATTGACAAATTTGAGCCGGCGGCAGAAGGCGGCGACGTGTTGCCGCAACCGGTTGCTGGAGGCGGCCATGGATCCCTCTTTTCCAACTGCACATTCTATTTGTCGCGTGAGACACCACGACAGCCCCTCGAGTTCCTTCTGAAAGCGTTTGGCTGCAAGCGCGTCGGCTGGGATCCGGTCCTCGGAGACGGCGCATTCACCACCGACGAGCTCGACCCATCAATTACTCATCAGATTGTCGATCGACCTCCGATTCAAGCGGCAATGGAAGAGGACGGGGACGAGGAGGACAATCAAACTTCGCAAAAGCTGGCGGCTAATCGACGCGTTCCCGGGCGGATATACGTGCAGCCTCAATGGGTCTGGGACAGTGTCAACGACCAGGAACTCAAGGAGCCTCACGAGTATGCACCTGGAGCTGCGCTCCCTCCTCATTTGAGTCCCTTCGTCAGGCAGGTCCAGGGTGCTTATGACCCGACGATGCCGCTTGAGGACCAAGAGACCGAAGGCGAGGCCCTCGAGGCTGCCGAGGAAGATGCTGACGAGACTGCCGAGGGCATGGACGTCGCAGGCTCTGAGGATGAGGACGAGAATGAGGGCGAAGAGGGTAGCGCTAGCGAGGATGATGCCGATGAGGATGAAGAGGACGAGAAAATGGGAGAAGAAGAGGACGAGGACGAAGTGGTCTCGAGGCAACAAGAGTTGGAAGCCGAGTTGACTGGCGCTCCTATACAGTCAAAGGCCGTCGATGCCAAGACAAAGGCGCGGGAAAACGCCCGCAAGGCCCTGACCAAGAAGTCGCGCGAGGAGGCAGAGGAGCTCGAACGTGCCAAGGGTATGCTCAGCAAGAAGAAGAGGAAGCTGTTTGAGCAGATGGTGTACACGAATAACAAGAAGAGCGCCGAGGATCAGAAGCTGCGCTCCAAGCGAAGGAGATTGGAAAAGGAAAAGGAAAAGGCACGGGCAAAGGCGTAGGATATAGGCGCTACGGTAGATATATGCTCTTGATGTTAAATACCATTCTTTACAGCTGTCGGATTGACAATATGTGGAAAGCGATGTATTTACTCGGTCGCGGTACGAATACAGAATGTGGCGTTTGAATTGCGCCGTGTCGCCCTGTGGAGTCGGTCCTCGTTGCAATGTTTTTTTGACACTCAACTTTTGCGCTAGAAGGCATGAAAAAGGCTTGACGGCTGTCGGACGGGTGAGTGTCGCCAACCGATGGCCATTCTTCAATAAATCTCGCGCAAATCATACGTGTTTCTAGTCATTTAGCACGCCCTTGAACCCCTCGTGCTGGGTGCTCAGCTGCACCATGCAACGCCAAACCCCCGTCACTTCAAGCTGGAACCTCGACAGCGATGAGATCGCATCCGTCACGTCCGAAGACCTCCACGAAAATCGGCCAAATCGATGGATCGGGGCCAAGTCGTCGTGGAGGCACCTGACTGCCGAGGAGCGGCAGCTGTGGCGGTCGATGCAACAGCTGCAGGGCCAGGATTTGGCGGTGCATCTCTACGACGCCTTTGCGCTGCGGTCGTGCAGAGACCCCGAAACGCTGCGCGGGCTGACGGTCAGGACTGTGAGTTCCTTTTCTTGGACGCCCTCGTGAGCGGCCTCATGCTGACGCGGTATCTCAGGACACGGGCGACGAGGTCGTTTGGGCGCCGCCCAAGATCTGGACGGCATGGCCTCTGAGGGAGCACAAGGTGCCGCAGCAGAGTCTCATTCCCCGGCAGAACGACGAGGACGATGGATTTACCTATCGCAAGCCAGAGGCGAGACTCCCGCGCTCGGAGCTGCAGGAGGAACTCGGGGCCACCATTCTGCGGCTTGCCAAGCAGCGCTTCTCCAAGAGGAGATGGGCGGCCGACGAAGCGTCATCGGATGCTGAGCGAGTCGGACAAGCAGATCCGCTGACGCAGTCCTCAGACATGTCCGGCCACGAAGCACCCGACTTGGACAGCGATAGGATGCAGGTCGACCACGCCACAGATCGCAGCTGTCAGGATGAAGGCTCGTCGCAAAGGGCGAAACGCCGGAAACGCGAATCTTCTAGGACTTTCAGGCCAGTCGTCTCAGCAGACGACGACCGATCCTACAAACTGCTAGACCCTTGCGTTGGACACATACTCAGCCGGGTCGACCGGATTCTCACCATTCTACACAACGCGCGCGTCGCCGGTGTGAGCCACCTATCCGACTCGTCCACTGGATCCGACTCGGACTCACAATCTTCGCGTAAACGCCGGCGCGGCCGCGGCCGCCTACGTCGCACATCACTGCCGCGGGAGAGGGACACGTCGAATTCGGTCTCCTCACCAGGTGGTGGTGGTGATGGCGGTGGCGGCGCCGCAGGCCCGCGCAGAAGAGGCCGGCCGCGCAAGGTGCACATTCCCCGGGACGGCGAGACGCTCGAGGAGATGCAGATTCGCGTCGCCCGCGAGGGCCACCGGCGGTTGCCTGTCACGCAGAAAGATCGGGACAGGGCGTTTGAGGAGTGGCTGCGCAAGAGCGACGATTCCAAATCGGCGCATGCCGAGGAGATGAAGCAGCTGGTGGTGGCACCCGAAGAGGTCGCGTCAAATAAAGAGAGCGAGGATGGATACAGTACTGCGGCGACGACCAGGTCCCACACGAATATCGACAAGAAGCTGCGGCGCTGGGGACTCCGCGACTGGAGCGACGTCGTGGGCGCGGCGGCACTCGCCGGGTTCCCCGAGGACGTTGTGCGGCGGACGACGAGGCGATGCGCGCGGCTCTTTGGCGAGGGCATGGTCATCCGCCGCCTTGAGGAGACGCCGTTGACGCGCGGGCGGGACCTGGCCGTCGTCGACTTTGAGTATCGCCCGGAACGCATCGCCCCCTTCACCTCGACTTCGCCGGGCGCAGCAGGGCCGACCGGCGCTCGTGCCCCGGGTGACTATTACGACGATCTGTCACACGACGACGACGACGACGACTCGCCTGCTCCCACACTTCAACAGCGCCGTCTCGCATCACTTGCCTCGACGCCCTCGCCCCGCGGTCGTCGCAGCAGGACGCAGCGCCCCGCGTTGCTAGAGGGAGCCGTCGCGGCGAGCAGCGGCGGCAGCGGCGAGGGAGAGAGAGTCGGCGCGGGAGTGAGGCGGAGCGCAATGAGGATGATGTTGCATATGGGCAGGATGATCACGATGCCGGTAGCTATGGGGGTGATGAGGCGGACTAACTTGATAACTGGCTAATGTCGACTGGATAAAGGACTTCAACCGCATAGGAACACATAGCCCTCTCGTCAATACCTTCACCGAGTCTCGTGACAACAAACGTTAGCCACTTAGTCTGGTGAGCTCTGTCGCTGATTCACGTTCGCTCGACTCGGACATGCATGCGTCCGTCCAAAGACAGACACACAAGGTAGACGTAGGTAGAAGAAGTAGAGGATACGTCCGTCTAAAGATAGATATATAAGGTAGACGTAGGTAGAAGAAGTAGAGGCAGTAGAGGCAGCAGAGGCAGCAGAGGCAGCAAAGGCAATAGGTAGGCCCGCATACTAAAGACGTAGTAGAATAGACATAATCGTGTTCCCTCAAAACTCCGTCGCTATGCATTCAAAAGCACGAGGTTATGTCCCCTATTAAACTGCCCGGGTGGTAAGTCCGATAGTGTGCTTCAAGCGTCTCCTCCTATCGTCTGCTGTTCCCTGCACAGGCTCGTCAAGCTCTTGCAGAAGCGCATCTACTTGTCGAACTGCAAGTCAAGTGTTAGCCTCCGAGGACGTCCAGGGAAGCAATGTAGCTTACTATTCAACGATTCCAAGTCGCCCAACGTCCTTGGAAAACCCTCGATATGCTGGCCCGTGACAGCATTACAAAGAGGGGCAAGGTCCACGGCTCGGTGGTTGACGACGCTGTTCTGGATGCGGGCCACGAGGTTCTTGTTCCTGTAGCAAATCCGGTCAGCTTCACTCGCTGACGCGTACAAAGACGGGCCAGTCCGACTTACGAGGCCACCACCCTCTGATCAAGAGCGTCGATTCTCTCACCCACGTTGACGAAACCGCGTCGCATATTTTGCTCAAGACGGTCGAAACGGTCCATCAAAGCCTGCATCATCTGCATCATCTGGGCTCCACCGTCCACCACAGGAAGATGGGCACAACGATCGAGCTGGTCGGCTGCTCGCCTCAGACCATCTGCGGCCATTGGAAAATCGGGAGGGGCAGGCAATGCGTCGTGTTCCATGTCTACTGTTCCCAGCTGAAGGGACGTTGGTCTGAAGGAAACAAGCCCCACCGGATTAGTGTCTCAGAGACGTGGGCGTATCGCCAGGGCAACGCAAGCCAGGCGCGTAGCGTACCAGGTAGTCAGGTGATCTGAAGTAGTGCTTTGTAAGCAAGAGCGAGCCTCACGGTCTAGGGTAGCTGACCTCTCCCGAGGGCCAGTTAGTACACGGTTGAGGTCTTCCACTTGGAACTGCGTCTTCGCTTGTGCTATCGACGGATGATGTAGGATCCAAGTCCAAGTTCGATGGCCGACATTCTAATCTGCAGCCCCTGGGGTTATGTCATCCGTGTCCGGCCCGTCACGGGTCTGACCCCTCCGTGTGCTCATGCATCTTCGAACCTGGTTGGCTAGCCATTCGCCCCGGGTCTTCATCCCTCCGGGGGTGTTAGAGCTGGCGTGCTATGGGAAGCATGCTGCGTCTTATAGGTGCGAGCACGGTCTTTTGCACCTTCTTAACTTCAAAGTGTTATAGTCTTTTACTTTGGGTTAACTCGACCCTCTTGTTTCAAGATTGCGCAGTTGTCAACTACGGATGAGATGTGCCATTATCCGAGATCAGCGCAACGACGCTGGGGATGTCAGCCGGGCAGACCTCTATTTATTCATTCATTTATTCCGACCTTGCATGGAGATAGGTTGGGCATGGTTCCCTCGTACCTCTCTTCCTCAAGGCATTGGGGCACGTAATTAAATTGATGCAAGGCCAACACGGCTAAATAATGAGCGAAATTCTCGGTCCAATACCTCCCTTGAGGCTTCGCGACTTTGGGATGACACCCGTCGGCGACCCTATCATTGACGGGACAGCGGCGCTTAACCTCAAGTTCACTGGAAGCCCAGCGTTGAGTGCATTAAAGGAACGGACAGGCTACATCATCGCGAAAGGTGTTCTGCCAACCACTGTCGCTCACGCACATCGACGGGACGGGAACTGATGTAGCAGGTCAGAGGCTTGGCCAACCGAAACCCCAATCCCCGCCCGGCTTTATCCTCTACTGCGTTATTTTAATTTATGCGGTCGGAACATGCCAGACAAAGACAGCATGAGCTCTTCCTCTAGCGCTCAGACAGGAATCGCAACACAGCAGCCCGTTTTCGGCGTTCCGATGGCAGAGAAGGTGGCGAAGCAGCTGTCACCATCTGGCCAGATTGCAAAAGATAAGGGAATAAACGTACCTAATAAAAGACCCCCGTCACCTCCGCGAGGGCAAGAGAGTGGTGGGAAGTGAATGGCTGCAGTTATCGGTGAAGACTTCCTTGAGTCTCTCCAAATACCTCTTTCGATCTTGCAGTTTCCGGTCAATGATGTCATAGGCACCGCGGCACCATAGTCGGGCAAAGAATCCATAGTCGGCCTTGTCTAATTCTTGCGAGGAGAAGGAGAAATACCCAGGCAATATACGGTCATAGAATATTTCCGTAAAGGCTATCGGGTCTCTCACAGCTAGCGTGACCCAAAACGCCCCGTTAGTCCATGCTTGCTGCATGATGGATGAGAGAGGCTCTGCGTCTCTTATGCAGTTCCGGAGCAGCTGCTCCTCACGTTTGAGATGCTCGAGGAACCCAGCGTGTTTCGGCGCGAATTCGATAGGTTCAATCTCGTCAAGCAATTTGCCACCAAGCCAGTACGGAGGCTGTAGAAATTCGATCGGTAACGAGCAGGCAAATTCTAGGTCGATGATGCAGGAAATATTCCAGTCCTCATCGACAAAGATGTTACTTCGATGAAGGTCAGTCAAAGCGAACACAAAGGGGCCGTTATTAAGGTCTTTCCGGAATAGTTGAGGAAATATGATTTTTGCGGCAGCCAGGCTGGTCATCTGGTAGCATGCATCGTCACGATTGACTATGGCGTTCGGCTGGTAGAGTAGCCGGTTGTCGAAAGCTGTCAAATGATGAAGGACGAAATCGTTGACGCTAGAGAAGGTTGTGTGTCTGGAGATATCACGAGGGATGCCCTCGTTCTCCTGTATGGCAAACTGAACACCCAGAGGACGATTGTCTAAATGCAAATATCCTTTGGCGTCAAAACGGAATGTGCCGATGCGGGGTAGGCTAATATTTGCGAGAGAGAGCATAATTCTAGCGAGATCCCGCTGTAGATTTTCTTGGAGACGGGGGTCGTTGTGCTTTTCATCCCAGGATTCTGAAAGCATCTCGCCAGTAGTGATAGTTTCGATGAGGAGGTAACCGATATCAAGATCGGCGAAGCCACTAGAGTGATGGCACACGTATCGCGAGGGCTGCGGAAAACCAAAAGCGGCAAGGAAATAGCCTCGAGCTCGCTGAAACCAGCGCGACCACCAGGGTAGAAGGTCAAGATTCGTAAACTGCAGACAGGGATAGACGTCGTTAGGAGCTGAAGGTTTGCAAATCAAGACACTTACCCTTTGATTAGTAGATAGGCCAAAGCCGTAAAGCTTTGGTATGGGGACTGAAGGGCAGTTCTCTTGGAGCCAAGCGTACGTTGCAGCTTCACAGTTGACCTTTTCATCCGAAGTGCCGGGTCTTGTTGCTTCTCCAACCCGGTAAGGCAAAGGAAAGCGGAGGAAAACGAACTGCGGAAGCGCTGGCTTTACAGAGCAGCCAATGTCAACCCGGACGGGTATACAAAGGTTGAATGAACCATGGCGCCAGAATTCTTGCGAAGAGATGGTAATGTCCGTTGATTTAGTGCCAAGGTGATGCGCTACGACATGGGCTAGAAGAGGACGATGGGTCTCTATACGCTTGTAGAAATCTTCTTTCTGCTGCGGATACGCCAAAGCATGAAGAACGTTGCTACTCTTGGCCTCTGCGGCAGATAGCGTGACGGGACCAGAGAGTAGATTGCGGGTCGTCATGGCGGACTTGCGCGATGGTCTAGAAAAGGAGCAAACCGAGAATGTGGCTCTTCGAAAGGGGGACTTTGATTTGTTCACGGTGTAACTAGAGTCGAGTTGATGACTAAAGTTGCAACTACCCCTGATCGGGTACGGATACGCTATTATCTGCCCTGTAATTAGGTACCTGCCTAACCACATAGGGCAAGGGGTTAATCGCGTCGAGTAATGCCCTGTATTTACAGGGCCTTTGCCCCTGGATAGTCCTATAGTACCCTGTAGCTTTGCCGCCTATCCCCTCTATTGGCATTCCTTGCCCCCTATAACGCTCGCTCGAGCCGCCACGGCCGGCATTGCACGCGCTCTCATAGGCGCCGGAGGGGCGCTGGGCACCTACAGCCGTACGAGCACGTATCGGAGCTAGAGAATTAACCTAGTATAATTAAATAGATAATATCACATCTCGCGATGACTTTACTTTCGTGCCTTTCATTAGTGCTTGCGGCGGTCTTTGTGTAGTCCTAGCACAATTACCAATTACACGGCTATGCCCAATTTACTATAGGAAAATCGAGGTGTTTAGGTATGCCGTAATTCGCATTAGACCTTCCTAATACGGCCTAGGATATAGGGGGGGATACGAGGGGGATATAGGACGACTAAAGTCACCCCTCGCGCTGTTCCTATGTAGTAACCGTAAACAACCAAGCTGGGCGTGTCACACCGTTCTGTTGTGATTGTGCACCTTACAAATCCCCCGCATAGCTCTGCGAGAACTCCCTTGAAGGCCTCTCTGTCGAGCATACCCATATATAAGGGCAACAGGTGAAGAATACAAGAACTCCCAGCCCTCTGAGCCTCCCCTATTGTTATCTCCGTTGTGTGTGATAGAATATACCTTAATTTGATCTGTCCGTTTGCAAACCTGGCATTGATGATCATGATTATTTTGGAAGGCTAGCTTAAGACCAGTGGCATCATAACACACAAAGAAATAAGCTCGGCCTAGGATGTGATGCGGTCCAGCACAGTGAACAACAACATATTCTCAACGCGACAACCATCACCTGCCACGACAGGTCCCCGAAAGCCTGGTCCCAACCATCGATGTAAACGACCATTATCCCATCCAGAATAGTTTCTCTCCATGATCAGGCGGTAGGCATCACGGCATCTGGTTGTCGATTCGCCCGCTTCGGGAGGGGGCATGTTTCGGCAGGCTTCTTCATCGGCAGCGATATCGCAGCCGCAACTGGCCTTGGGATCGCTATTAGAGGTAATGGCCAGCAGTGGACTTTCTTCTGATGAGCTGAAATCGTCCCGTGAGTTTCTTTCCTTGGCCTCATACGAAGCAGTGCACCTTGCAGCAGTTTGGGGCCGGCTCTCATCGGTAGTGGACTGAAGTAGGTATTCTCCACCGTCGCATTCGCTGTAGTCAGGCCGATGGCTGATGACTGCATCATCCGGAGATTCTGGCTTCGACGGCGCCTGGGACGGTGAGCAGGTTTGTGCCGGACTCGGAGGTGGTAACGATGACGGACACCGCGCCGCGGCAGATGTACAGTCGAGTTGGCTCGTCGACACAGGTAGCCGAGCACGGTTGAGCTCAAGAGTTAGGTGATGTATGGCGAGTAGTGCCTGGCGCAGTTGCAGCTCCGTCTCGGCAAGCCTGGCCTCGAGTTGCGCGACGTGGCTTCTCACCCTTTCTCTGTGGCGCCTTTGATTGTCACGTTCTCGTCTCCGCTTGTCGTCTGCTGGCCTGCTAGACCACTTCATCATGCCCGTGGGCAGCTGATTCATCGCAAAAGACTGCGCATATGAACCTCTTCGTGTAAAAGTGGTAGCACAGTGGACTCCTCGCTCGGAAATGACACGCCATTTGGATAGCAGCTGATGTCACCCACCAGCGTCCAATGACACATTCAAAAGTTTCCTCTTTCGGTATAGCCTTGGTCCTGTCCGGCGGCCGCAGAAAGGTGAACGTAGAGAGAGGTCCTTGATTGGCAAAGGATGGTAGCTTTGCGGCAATGGCCCCGCCCAGACTTCGAGCTGTCACAGCTCGGAGGGAGGGCGGCATGAATTATGACAACGCTTCGACTCGAATATGAAGCAGTTTTCCCATATATAAAGAGGCTATGACGTCTCCTCGAAAACTTCTCGACCCAATTGAAGTCAGAATCGTCTTAGTTATTTAACCATGGACTCACAAAAAATCTACTCTCAAGTTAGCGAGAGGTACAGCGCGGCCGCCCGTAGCTCCAACACGGGCTTCGGCGACACCATCGCAAAAGCCTTCGGTTATTCCGAAGAAGAGCTGGCCCAAGTTCCCAGGGACTCAAACATGGGACTGAGTTGTGGAAATCCACTGGCGATAGCCACATTGCGTACCGTCGGTTACCAAATTTCCAGTCGCTGCCACTGCTTCATCCTGTGCTGACTTGGGCATTAGGGTGAAACTATTGTTGACTTTGGCAGCGGGGCTGGCATCGATGTCTTCCTCGCCGCAGGTAAGATTGGTCCAACTGGCAAAGCCATTGGTGTTGACATGAACGAGGTGAGAAGCCAAGGTGCGGAGAGAAAAGTGTTCGTATATAACATGAAACTACAGGATATGCTTGCCAAGGCACGCAGGCTGAAAGTCACTTCGGGAAAGGACAACGTCGAATTCATCCACTCCCGCATCACGAATGTTGATTTACCGGCTGCCTCGACCGATTGCATCATCTCAAATTGCGTTATTAACCTCGTGCCCCCCGAGGAAAAGCAGCTCGTCTTCAACGAGATGTTCCGCCTGCTCAAGCCGGGAGGCAGGGTGGCAGTTTCGGACATCCTGGCCAAGCAGGAGCTGCCAAATGAGATCAAAGAGAATATTGGTATGTACGTGGGGTGTGTGGCGGGCGCCAGTCAAGTGGCCGAGTACGAACGATATCTGGAGGCTGCGGGCTTCACAGGTGAGAGATATGTCGCGACACTGCAAGCGCGGTTTATATACTTACTATAGCACGTCATTAGATGTCCTAATCACAGACACGGGCGGGGATATGAACGTGTACACGGAGGCCTTCGCGGATGACTGCTGCGGTGGAGGGGCAACTCAAACCGGGCCATGTTGTTCCTCGGAGAACGTTTTGGCCGATCTGGCAGGCTGGGACTTGAACCAATGGGTTGGTAAGTATTCATTGGCAAATATAAGCTTCAAGTTCGAGTTGTGCTAATCGGATAGTAGGGTCGTATAAAGTGTACGCTGTAAAGCGCTAAGTCCGGGCCGGCCTTCGAGGATAGCTTATTAGAGGACCAACCTAAAGACTATGCCTTATTTGCGGGGTTTGCTTTCCCAGCTTTTATTTACGTATATATGGAAGATATCTACGAAGTACCGGCATTCAAATGCAACGCCTCATCCGCCTCCGCCTCGTGCGTTCCCAGGCTCTGAAGCATGCTTGCAAGTCTGTTCATGCTAGACAGCGTATCCGGATGTGTTTCGCCGAGCACCAGTCTCCTTTGTGCCAGCGTCTCGCGATACATGGTCTCGGCCTCGTCGTACTTCCCCTGGCTCCTTGATAATCCTGCTAGGTTGTTCGTGACGGTGAGCGTATCCGGATGCGTGTCACCGAGCACCAGTCTCATCATTGCCAGCGTCTCGCGAAACATCGCCTCGGCCTCCTCGTACTTTCCCTGGTTTCTAATCACACTTGCCAGGTTGTTCATGCTGGTGAGCGTGCTCGGATGCGCCTTACCGAGCACCTGTCTTGTCAGTGCCAGCGTCTCGCGATGCATCGCCTCGGCTGTCTCGTACTCCCCTTGGCCCCTTAACGATTCTGCAAGGTTGCTCATGCTGATGAGCGTGTCCGGATGCGTGTCACCGAGTACCTGTCTCATTAGTGCCAGCGTCTCGCGATGCATCGCTTCGGCCGCCTCGTGCTTTCCCTGGCTTTGAAGCACACGTGCAAGGTTATTCATGCTGTAGAGCGTGTCCGGATGTGCGTCGCCAACTAGCTGTCTCCTCAGTGCTAGCGTCTCGCGATGCATTATCTCGGCCTCCTCGTACTTCCCCTGGCTCCTTAACGATCCTGCAAGGTTATTCATACTAATGAGCGTATCCGGATGCGCGAGGCCGAGTGCCTGTCTCGTCAGTGCAAGCATCTTCCGGTAGAGCGCCTCCGCATTCTGATATCTTCCCATCATAAAATTGCTCTCCGCTACGTAGGCAAGTAGGGTTGAGTAGAGCACGTCATCGGGTGAGGCGATGCGGTACTCAAGTGCTGTCATCGCATGCGGCAGATACCTGACCCAGATCTCCCTATTCTCATGCTCTGGAAAGGGAAACAACAGGCCAAGCTGTCGTATCACAGTCGTGGCAGATATATTAAATTGTCCTTCTTGGTTCAACCAGTTTCTCGTTGCCAGTTGCACAAGTCTATGCATATCGTACGACTCGTGGGAGGCTCTCGGAGTGACAAAAGCATAAGCTCTCAAAGTGCCAATCGCCTCGTCGCGCTCCAGCTCATCCTCATCGTCATCCGCGAGTAGACTTATGGGTATATCTTTCTCGGAAAGAAATGACATATATTTCAGGTATCGAGCTGCAAGCGGAGGGAGCTGACGAAACGAAATAAGCCATGTTGTCGCAACCGGATTCTGGGTGTTCTGGATAATCTTATACCGGCCCCGGTCCTCGAAATCCTTGCTCAGGAGCTTCGCAAAGGTTGCATCGCTCGATCGGCAATGCTCAAGATACCGCGTCGTAGTTATGCCCGTCCTGTCCATGTAGGCTGATGCCTGCTTCACAGCAAGCGGGAGGTCGGCCAAGAAGTCGAGCAATTCTGTCGTGCTTTGACTATCGCGCATCTGCTCCGAACCCAGATTCTTCTGCATGAGCTCGGTTGCCTCAGACCTGGTCATCTCGCTTACACAAAAGACATTAGTGCGAGGGATATCCAGTTTTCTAACGACCTCGTGCGTCCGCGTAGTAAAGAGGATCGACCCTTTATGACTCGAGGGAAGGTAGTCGTATAACGAAAAATCCCCAAAGAGCAGCTCTACGTCATCGGCGTTATCAACGATTAGTAGCCAGTCATCGCCGCTTCGGCTCAGTGCCGCCTTGACCAGCGCCTTGATACCAGCCATATCGCCATCCATTCCTGGTAGCCCCAGCTCTTGGCCAATCCGGCGGTAGGCGTTTTCGAACGTGGTGGCATCGATAGCCGGGATCCAGAAGACACTACACTCTGCATATGCATCGCGGACCTGGTATGCGGCCTCGAGAGCGATCTGCGTCTTACCGATACCCCCGAGGCCCCGAAGGACGGTTAATTGGCAGTTGTCTTTGCTGGCCCTCGGAGGGATCTTTGCCAGGAGCTGTTTTACCTCCGTGCTGCGTCCGACAAAGTCTGGGTTGCGATCAAACGGAACGACCCAGTGACGCCGTGAGAGAGTTGATACTACGACTATTGGGACTTAGTTTGCGAACTAGATCTCCGTTGAATAGACTAAGAACTACATACTGTGAGACGCCAGTTTCTCCGTAGTATAATGAAAACTGGGCAAAGTCCCCTCGGCCGGCCGCCACTCCAGGGCCCGAGGCGATTCTTGCGATTCTTGCGAGCTCTCGATACCCCCCGCAACGAGCTTGGGAAGCTGGATCACGGTTCCTGGGCCTTCTTGGTCGACAATCTTGGCTGCCAGCAATGCCCAAACTACTTTGTTGACTTGTTCGGATATGAGGTGCTGATGGAGGTATTCTGTAGTGAATGTGCGCACCTTGGACAGTTCTTTCCACTCCTCCAGCCCAATGTCTTGGAGGCCACGATCGACGCTGAAGCGAAAGTACGTGTCCTTGACATTTTTAAACCTCGCATGCACCTTCTCTGCGGTCGTGTCCGACTCGGTTGCCATGCTCTGGAGCGCAGTGATCAGCTTGACCAGGCTCGTCTTGGGCGAGTCTGGAAAGGAGATGACGCTGGCGACGCCCGTCCCAATGCTGACGACGCAGGCTACCTTGCGCCCGGGAAAGATGCGTCTTGCTTCCTCCAAGACCTGCTCGACTGGGTTGTTGTAGCCGAGCCCGCCATCCACAAACGTCTCTTGCTCGCCTTGGTCGCCTATTTTGATGGGCTCAAAGTACGAAGGCGCCGCTGAGGTCGCGCGGCACGCCTCCCAGATCTTGCAGTTGAACGAAGAGTTTTCGCGAACTCTGTAGGTCCTAAACAGCCGGGGTCCTGCTCGAGCTTTGATGTCTTTTTGCGGCACGGCGCAGACGAATCTAGGGACAGACGGGTCAGCTGGTCGCTCCGTCGAGAGGCTCCGGTAACATACACTTTGCAGCTGCCATCTTTCTGCAGCATTTTCTCTTCGCTGTGATCCTTCCCCAAGAGCCTCTTTACCGCCTCTTCCAGCTTCTCGCCGCTAAACGTGTTTTTCGTAAAGTACCTCGGAAGGCAGAAGACTTCCTCCGCAATGCGGACGTATTCCCTCCTGGCCTGTGGCACCGATAGGTGTAAACGCCCGAGCAATAGCGCAATCAAGCTGTTGCGTCATGGGGATCAGCGGTAGTCTAGGCCGGCGAGCGTAGTTGCTATCTTACCCTCCTGTAGATGTTCCGCCGATGAGGTCGAAGAAATCTGCCGGGATAGGATCCACGTCTACATCAAGGTCGTATTGGATACGATTCATAATCTCCTCGAGAACTACTAGCTCCGAGAGCCCGCGGATGCCCCCGCCGTCTGTATCATAGTCAACGAAAGCCATGTCGTGTTAAAGCGCGGGCTTACCTAGGGCGAGCAAGCAGAGCGGCCTATCCTCCATCGTAGCCATGCCGATCGCGTCTTCGTAACCTGGAAAAGGGTTATCGTGCCAGTTGGCTGATCTGCTCTAGGGCATGCCGGCATCTACAGATGATTCGGATATTCGTTAGAATGACGAAGACTGCCTGTCAGCGAGAATGCGGGGGTTCAGCCGCTTTAATAGACGCCATCCCGAGTAGCAAATACGCGCTTCCAGCGCCCATGTAACCTGGTTCGTGGCTTGCGTGATGGTGCTCAAAAGTGGCTAGCTTGAAAGACTGTGCATGTAGTGACGGATGTTGAGCCGATTAGCGAAAGAGAGGTTGACCGGTGCGGGGGCGGCAGGAAGGAGTTGGCGAATTTAAGGAAACCTGACGCTTGAAACTTGGGTGATGAAGAGAATTGCTGAATTTTGTCCAGCAGTCAGACGTCTAACCGACTGAAGCAAACGAATTGAGTTGCTTACGTCGTGGAGATTCGGGTAGAGCGTCATGCTTGGAGTCCAACTCCTACACACAGACAAGGCGCTACACAAAGTGCATTCGAAGCTGTCAACTACAGACGGGCTCGTCTCATCATCCAAGTCCCCCTTTCTTTTACATTTCCCATTTCAGTTTTCGCTCCATTAACAAGTCCTCTGCGCTTCGTCACACCTAGTCTGATGCACAAATTCATTTACGCTCAACAGTCAATCTGAAAGTCCAGCTCTCTTCCATACTTTTCCTTGGCCCAGTTCCTCATCCCCTCAGACAGCGCCAGCGTAAAGTCCCGATCAAAACTCTCTCCGTCTGGCGTAAACGCAATCGGCGTCTTCCACGTAACCCAGTCCTCGGCCATGGCTCCCTCGGGCGCCCGGATGATCCCCGTCGCAATGTCAACGACGGCCGTTTCCTCGTTTGACGTTCGGTCCTTGCAGGTGTAAAACAGCGTCGCGCCACAAGTACCGCAGAACGAGCGCAAGACGCCTTCTGAAGAGGAAAACGACTTGGCCGTTCCGATTTGGAGGTTGGGCCAAAACGACGGCTCACACATGGCAAAGGGCACAAAGGTCCAGCCGACGACATGCGTCCCGCTGGTCAGTCGGCAGTCGCTGCAAGCATCCAGGGAGGCTATCCACTTGCTCTTGTCGATGGGCGAGACGACTTTGGACAAGGTCGGGTCATCAAGGACTCGCTGCGTCGGTCGCTTGATCGTAAACGACACTCCGCCGCAGTGGCATTGAGCGCGCAGACGATCTTGGCCGTCGGGTCCCTTCTCGCGCTCCGGGATCGCTACCTTGGCGCTGGGATCATCGTCTGGCGGATTCCAGTCCCCCATTTCGCCGCCGCGAATCCGGGTCAGGATAGATGCCAAGCCTCCCCCCTTGGCGCTTTTGCTAAAGACGTGTGTCTTGATCTGGAACTTGTCGGGCCCGTAATCTGTAAAGATGGACGTGCTCACGGTCCACTGCCGTCGGTCGAGGGTGACGCCCGATATGTGGCAGCCGCAGGTCGAGCAAAAGTCGTGGCTGCATCCGAGGCCTTCGGCCGTGTATGCCACCATGTTGCTCTCGCTCGAATCGCCGACGAAGTTGGGAAGTAGCCCCTCGGGCATTTGCGCGTGAAAGATGCATGGCGCTCCAGTGGAATATCGGCACCAGCTGCAATGACACAGGTAGGTGGTAAGCGGAAGTAATGAGACGGGCACCTCGAAGGTAAAGTGAACAGAACCACAGAAGCACTTGGCCTCGAGGTTTTTAGTTTCTTTTGTGGCTGACATATTTTTCTTTCGTTCAGTGCCCGGACTTGAAGCTTCTTCAGCACATGGGTTAGCCAAATAGAGATGATGAAGACTGAATCTTGAACAAAGGCTTGAATCATTGCCCGACTTATAACTTGAAAGCTGATCGGCGTCAGCCTCGAGAGTCCCCGCACTCCCTCTGCCCCTCCTTCAGCCCCAAGTCGGACCATCGTTTGGCTGCTTACGACCGTCCGATGCATCTTAGATGCGCCATGCTGCAGTCATTGACTGGTGCCGAATCAAGTGCATGTCTGCCTCTGCCCTGTGAAGGGCGCAGGGCTGAAAAGACTTGTGCGTTTAATAACAGCAGCCAGGTATAACGACAGTGTTTTGCAGGGGTGCAGCGTCTGACTTCTTTCTCCATGTCGAGGGTTATAAAGGAGTATCCGGCTCCAGCTCTCTCAAGGCAGCCCCGACAAGGTGCAGACTTCCAGCGACCAGCACCTTTGGCTTGTCTGTAGTCTCTTTGCCGTGATTTTGCAGGTCCATGGCCAGCCTTCTCGCCTGGTTCATAGCGTCTTGAATGTTGTCAAAGCAGTGCGTTATGCAGCTCGGGACCATCTTGCGCATCATCGCGGCAGCCCCTTCCTGAACAGTCACATCGGCTGGCTTTGACAATCGCGACTGGTCGTTGCGGGTAAAAATGGCGTGAGCAAATATATCTGTCCGGTCCGCGTCGGTCTGGGTGACGGCCACAAGCTCGCCCAGAAGCGGCGCGACATCTCTCTCCTGCTGGTTGAAGACGAGGATGACCGACTCTCGAGGACGTAGCGATTGGACCAGCCAGCGGGCGACTTCGGCAAGGCTTTCTGTTGTATGTGCTCCATCAATAAACCATGTCACGTCTGATCGCTCAATGACCTCGCAACGGCCCCTTAGCCGCGCTTCCTTGAGCCCCAGCAGCATGTCACTCGATATATCGCTCAGGGCTGTAGACACATTGCGGTCTGGATGGCCGAGATGCTGGCGTACTGCCATCACAGCCAGTGCCTGGTTCCGCTTCTGAAAGTCGCCCTTCAGAATGCCCAACACGCCGCCCCATCGCTGGACCGTCTCGTCGGCAATCTCTACCAATATGGCAGACTTCTCCGCGGCACGGTCTCTCAAGACCTTCGTTACAAGGGACGGCTGATGCTTCGACGTGCCAGTAAAGCATTTGACACCAGGCTTCATGATTCCTGCCTTGTGCCACGCAATCTGGTCTGCCGTGTCCCCGAGCATCGCGACGTGATCGATGCCAAGCTGCGTAACGACGGCCGCTGACACGGCTTCCGGCGGCAACACGTTTGTGGCATCATGCTCGCCGCCTATGCCACACTCGAGAACTACGTCCCTGATGCCCTGCTTCAGGAAGACGTGCCACGCCAATATAGTCAGAAAGCGGAAGAAGAAGGGCTTCGACTCTGGGCCCTCGGCATGTGCCTCACTCGCACCTTCGGAGCGTGCCGCTGTGGTGAAGCGATCCCAGAGCTCAAAGAATGCCTCGGCAAAAGCCTCCTGACCCAATGGCTCCCCGTTGATGGCGATGCGCTCACGAGGGCTGACCAGGTGCGGGCTCGTATACGTGCCGACAGTGACGCCGTGTCGCTTGAGCATGGCCGTTGCATACGCGCAGACGGAGCCCTTGCCCTTTGTGCCGGCGACATGGATATGCCGCATTTCTGCTAGATCTTGCGGCGAGTAGCCCGCTCGACGAAGCCACGAGCGCATCTCTGGCAGTGCCCGCGCGTTCAGATCTTCGGGGCTCGCCTTTTTATCGAACAACAGCGTCGTCGTGCGGTTCGACTGAAGCATGGCCAGCTTCTCCAACGCTTCAGGATAGCCCCGCGCATGATGGCTGAAGGCATGATGGCCGCACATGATCTTTGCAGTGAAAGTTATCGGTCTTGTCCTTGTCAGCAACACCATCTTCGTTTGTCGTAGAAGAGTTCTGCGTCTTCAAGATCAAGCGGCAAGCCACAATAGATTGGACGGCTGAGGCTCGGGCATCATGAAACTACGAGACGCTTCAAAGTAGGTCTTGGACTAGACGGACAACGATTGTCAATCGTCTTTCGAAAGCGGCAGATACCGTGGTAGCCTGCAGTAATTCCTGAATTCTTGAAGCTCCTCTGGGTGTTTCGAGAGCTTACATCACACCAACCCGCTGCCATGAAGTTTGTCACTTTGCAAAAGCTGGAAGCGCGGTCCAATAATCATCCGACCGTGTGCCCCACTCACGACTGTTGACTGCGTGGTAGAAACGCGAAGAAGCGCGACAAAACTTTTTTTTCCTTTTTATTCATTTCCCTTCGACAAACTGCTTTATTCCCTCGTTTCCTTCTGACGCCCGAGATCCGGGACTAGACTTCGGAACATGACCTCTGCGCAAGACAGCCTTCTCGACATTGAGAGGCACCGATTGCAATTAGAGGAAAACATTGAGCAGCTGCGCAAAGCCCTGCAGCACTGGCAGACATGGGACGCCGAATACGAGGCTCTCAAAGAGGAGGTTGAAGAAGCCTCTGAACGGCCCGATGAGGAACAGGAGCTGCGGCGGATACACGGCGGATTTGAGGGCGAACTCCTTCGCCGCAAAGAGCTTGACGAGATCTTCGGCTTCCAAGGCTCGCGTTCCAGCGAGCAAGTCGTCAATGTCCTACAACGGCGCATAGACTACGTCGGCAAAAACATTGGAAGCTTACAGAAGCAACTTGAGGCAGCTGAGGACAGACACGCTGCTGCTATTACTCAAAGCCAGCCTGATGCCGTCGACGAGAACGCGGAGCCCATTACCGAGATTATAGAGGAGCTCGACGATGACGATAACATCCTATCATACCGATTGAACCGGCCTGGTGACTCGGTATCGCACATTCGAGAGGCCTTGGAAAAGGCTGGCGTCACAGATCTTCCCAACGGTGAGCCTGACCTCGAGAAAGCTAGCGAAGAGGTCCCTTCATCTGCAGACACCAAGTCTCAGCCAACAGAGCCGCAGCCACGCCATGCTACCGACAACCTCGAGACTTCATCACAATTTCAAGAAAATCCCAAAAAGACCGTCTCATTTGTGGAAGATGTAAACAATGTGGATGCCCCCGCATCTGCGCCTGCCCCTCCGCAGGAAATGTCTCGGAGAGCGAAACGCGTCGAGAGCATCATGAAGACAGCCAAGGAGCAGGAAAGTATCAGCAAACAGGATCCTGTTATACCAGACGATGAGGAGCCGGAGGATGCACTGCTGCGACAACAGATGCTTCAGTACAGCATGGGCGAAGTTGGCGCCGTGGTCGCAGAGCTTGAGCTCGAGGAACCAGGTGACGAGGCTGATTTCGACTACGGCTACGATGAGTCCGAAGATGATGACGATGATGGTGATGAGGAAGATCGATACGGGCGTTCGACAGGCCGCGTCGTCACCGATGCCTACCGTCGGCGCATGTTGGAGCTCGAGAAGAAACTCGGCATCAAGTCGCACCAAAACCAGGCTCTCGAGGCTCAAGGCTCGGATTCTGGTTCAGACGACGACGAAGGGATTGGTCGAATCGTTATAAAGAGAGACCATGATCAGCCATCGGCATCAAAAACCCCGCCCTTGAAGTCGAGTCTAAAAGACAGGCAGGGCGATGCCAATGGCAAGAAGGGTGTGAGGTTTGCGCAGAGTCTCGACGTCGCCCCGAGCGATGTGGACGCCATGGCTCCGGTCAAAGAAAGAGAAGAGCCTCTCGTGGAGCCACTGAGCGACATTGTGGAGCGGGCAGGCCTGGCAAGTGCTTCAGGGCCCCAACCCGAACCCAAGGCGTCTCGGAAGCCATCGCGGTTCAAGAAGACCATGGGCTCGACCACGTCAAGTGGGGAGGTTCCAAAGGGACCCATCGATGTCCCATCCCGTCTGATTGACCGAGACACGAGCGAAACGCTGTCGTCTGGACCCGAGGGCGTCACATTGGCGAATACACTTGTCGAGCGCGAGCCGACGTCGCAGCCCCAAGCCCCCGACGAACTCAACGAATCTCTGGACTACAATGCGGTGGCAGGGGAGTACCATGCCTTGCGCAAAAGGTTTATCCAGCGACAAGGTGGGTTCCTACAGGAAGACACATCGCCGGTTCAGGAGATTATCGACGATGAGGAAATGGCAGAGCCCATCAGCCGTTTCAAAGCTGCGAGACTATCCCGCCAGTAGTGGGAATGCGCGCCCAGGTAGTCGAACAGCCTTGGTCCGTAGGTCGAATGGTGAAGCCGTCGACGTGCGAATCGTTTGCCTCGCACCAATTGGCTCCAGGGCCCGAACGAACCGAGATTCCTTCTTGGTGATACGTGGATATCTTGGACTGCGCCCAGACAACCTGCTACTGACCCGCCTAGTGTACATCGCAAGCGGTTGTGAAGATCCAGTGCTCTCTTTTTAGGAATGCGCTCTGACAATTGGTGGGTTGCAGCCTGTCCCTCTGCTCCTCATTACCGCGCAGTTCCAAAAGCAATTTTCCTGAGAGAAGGGACCTCTGACGCCGTGATTTATGACCGTGTGGTCCGTAGTCTCGGCGATTTATTCACCCCTTCACATTTCTCGCAGCTAAGCGCCGGTGCGTGTTACGCAGTTTTATACAGGTCCCTCAATCAGTAGACTTTGATAATTTAAACAACTCTAAGAATGCACGCGCCATGTTGTACTCGTGTCCTTTCCAAGCTCATGTTCATTTGATGCATCGCGTTGTACCTACTGTTCATGATCGAGGTGTTGGTCGCAGGCAAAGCAGAGTAATTCTGCAGTGCGCAGCTGCTACCCTATACCAAGCTTGATTTTTGCGGTCTCCTGAATCGGCCACGGGTCCTCATTGATGATCAGTTTAAAACTATTGCGGCCCATGGGCATTTTAAAGAGGTCTGCGGCACACGATTCGATATAAACTTTATGTGAAATTCGGACTTGGTGACTTTGAGCTGTTAAACATTTAACCGCGATGTTCTTCGCGGGGTCGGATCTGATTCATCGCTACTTCGTGGTTGCTGTGGGAACCCATTGCTATGAAACGTATATATGCGGAGAAAGAAAGCCAGATAAACACCCAGACATGGTATCAGGTGGATGAAATGAAAAAAATAAATAAAACCATTTGAAGGTCCCTTGAAAGAGCAAAAGACTAAAGCCATTGCGTCGCTTGCACTGCGCAAGCAAAAATTCGGGACCTGTGAGATGTCGCAAGTGGCAAAAGAAAATATGGTGGTTTCGCCCGGGCTCGAACCGGGGACCTTCTCGGTGTTAGCGAGAAATCATGACCAACTAGACCACGAAACCGCTTGTTGTGATGAAGATGATCTTATTACGTTATATATAATGCAATACTGGGCTGTGAAATGGGCAGCTGAAGCACTTGATCAGTATCATTGACCGTTGCAACACCGCCCATTGATTGAAGGCGAGATGGTCGAAATTCACGCGACGTCCAATGAGCAGACATAGTGGCGAGGTAATCCGCAAGCATCACGATAAGACGCCCAAGATCAATGTCTATTTCCAGATTCCCTTCCAGAGATCCGTCAAGCCATCTATGACATTCTCGGAAACCGTCGTCTGCCCCGCGGCTTTCCTGCGGGCCTTGTCCTCCTGCTGCGCGTCCCAGAGCTGCCTCGCCTTCCTCGTGACCTCGGCCTTGGCCTCGAGGTCCCCGCGCAGGGCGGCCGCCTCGACGACGCGCTCCTCCTCCGGCAGCTCTTCGAGCCTCTTTTGCCATTCTTTCTTGACGTCCTCTGTTGGCTCCGCGGCGGCGGCAGCGGCCGTGGTCTTGGGCCTGGGTATCGAGACCTCGAATACGGGGATGGGCGTCCCGTCCTTCTTGGCCTGCTCCACTGCCTCTTCGTGCCGAATCATGCGCTGGAAGAGCGAGTCGGCGTGCATTTGAATGTCCTCCTCCACGGTCGGCGAGCGGCCAATGACGGAGCCGTACCCGAGTGCTCGCAGGAATTTCTGGTACAGGCGGATTAGCAGGAGTGCGCAATGCTTCAGGGCAGCAAAGGAGCTTCAGACATACCGACTGCATGCTATAGCACTTTTCGAAGCGCCGCACCTGGTGCCTGCACATTTGTAGCTGGTCCTCCCAGCTGCCCCTTTTCATACAGTTGACCCACTCCTCCTGCTGTTCCGCGCAGTTCTCGAGCGCGGCTTGCCCGATGGCTGCTTTCCGGCCCTTGTAGGACTCGAGCACGTTCATGAGCTTGTCATGGTCAGATGTGTTCTCGGCCTCGATTTGCGCCAGCGGTTGGTAGTTTTTCCATAGGTGCGCATATCGGCCGTCTTGATACAGGCTGGCGGCTGGCACGAGCGGCTTCTCGGCCTCGGGCGCCGCTACCTTGACGTCGTCGAGGGCATGCGGCGTCGGAGTTGCCGCGGGAGGAGGTGATGGTTGCGCCGGCGTGTACTTGACGGGCGACTCTCGGTCCAGAAACTCGCGGAGCTTGGGGTCGAGCTTGTCGACGGGGTCGGTAGATTTCCCGGAACCAAAGATTGACGGCAGCCAGCCCATCTCGGCTGAGGCGAGAGACGGCGCAAGTCACAAAGGCGCAGTAGGTGAAGGAGTCGGACTTTTCCCCCAGCAAAGTTGGTCCGCAGAGAATGAGGTAGCGCGATACACAGCGTCGAATTTGTGTTGCCTTGCAGCCTGCGGTACCTTTTTCGTGCTCCTAACCAATCACACCTCAGCACAGCGAAGAAAAGAGGGGTGTTACCACTTACAAGACGACGCTCGTCATTTCGTCATGGCGAGAGGACTTAGGATTGGCAAAAATCAATGCATTATAAAGAAAATAGATCATTCCTATCCTGGTTCCGATCGAAATTCACCTCATGAACATACGTACGTACTATGTTGCGGGATCTGAAGTTATCACAGTCATGATGAAACCTGAACCCGCCTATTCTGAGCATTTGCATCGCGGACACGAAACGCTGTCTTCATTATCAAGATCTAGCCACTCCGCAAGAGGTCAATTACCTTGATACCCTGCTCAGGGACCGCATACCCAAGATCCAGATAAGGCCCTCACGCTCACTATTCGTTCAGCATCTCCCCGGCATACAAAGGGAGGCAGTATCACGCCCATTCAGCAACTCTACAGCATCGCAGAACCAATTCATTCAGATATCTGGGCTGCACGCAAAGGAATCCGGAGACAGCTTCAACACCGCTCAAGACAAGACCGGATCAACGGGAGGAACCATCGGCGTTGAACATGGACCGCTGAATTGGGCTCCGCAGCATATTCGAATTTGCATGAATCGCTTGCCGTGGAAGTGTCGTGATCTTTTTTGTTGCATTCATGAATCCCTTTATTCTAGACTGCAACAACAGTAGAGAATCATTTGCCCACCAACTTCCGGTGCCTGACCCTCCAATGGGAGTAGGTTTCCCCCATGTTGTATTTCGCGCCAAAAATGCCAGAAGAGAACCCAACTTAGAACTTGCTGAACTTCTTAACAGCCTTGCCGGTTCGGGGAAGGACGCGAAGGACGTTGAATCGGACCTGTTTCCAGTCAGCGCCAGTTCACATGGACCAGCCCGCGCTGTTATTTGTCGTTGCTGTAGACGTACAGTCTTGCTCAGGGGCCGGCACTGGCCAACAGTGACCTGGTCACCCTCTTCGACACGGAAAGCAGGAGAGACGTGGGCGGCGAGGTTCTTGTGGCGCTTCTCGTAACGAGAGTACTTGGGGATGAAGTGCAGGTACTCTCTTCGGATGATGAGGGTTCGGTGCATCTTGGTGGAGACGACGGTGCCGGTCAGGATACGGCCGCGGATCGAGACGAGACCGGTGAAAGGGCACTTCTTGTCTGCACGGCTCAAGTCAGCGTTTGTCCATCGCCTTGTCCATCGCCCATTATCCGTTCGAATATCGTCGCATAGAGTCCGCCGTTTGTCGCATTGTGTCCAGCACTCGCTCGAAGGACGGGGATCGTAATCGTCGCTCGCACGTACCGATGTAGCTGCCCTCAATCGCGGTCTTGGGGGTACGGAAACCCAGACCAACGTCCTTGTACCATCGTCGACCGCCCTTGCCAGGCCGCGAGGTCTTGGCCTTGACCTTGGAGTTCTGGAAGATGTGCGGCTGCTTCTGGAAAGCACGCTCCGATTGAACGGTAAGTTCGGTCGCCCTGGGTCATCGTGTTAGCCGCAGTTGCCTTCTTCAAGTAGTCGTGCGATCAAGAACTGGGCGAGACTGACATCTTGATTGATCCTACTCCGGGGAGGTGTCGTGACAAGAGGGCGTGTCGATTGGGGACGGCGTTGCGAGGAGTTGCTCGGGTCGAGAGAGTAGGGTATTCGCACACCAACTTTTTTGCATCCACTTGCGCTTTAGGGCTTGCAAAATTCGGATTGGCTGTCTTGCCGAGTGACCCACTTACTGCTCGTGCCGGTGTATGGTTGAGCCGCTCCGAAAGTCGTCTGGAAGACCTTCAAGTCGGATCCACGTGACTGCGCGCCATGTACCTTGTACCTTGTATCTTTCTTCTCCTCAGCGGCGGCGCCCACTGACATCAGATCTCCAAAACCGTGAGGTACGTACCTCGAGCGGGCAGCCGGGGAGCAAAGTAAACAAACGCGGTCATCACGAACTCGTTTCCTACCAGTCTGCGCCGGCTTGTTAGATGCCGCCACCTCAACGGCCCCCCAAACTGTTGTCAAGATGACTTTCTCAGCCGAACTCTTTACGTCAAACGTTCGGCGCAGCCGCAAATCTATTGGCGCACAATCAGACGCGCGTCATGCCGCGGACAAAGAGAATGCGACAGTCGACGTTGGCAGTGCGATGGCTGCCAGTCGCAAATCCAGAAGCAAGAGTATGGGGCCTGGAGGTCTTGACGCTCTCAAACAATCCACAGGGAACAGACGCGCAGTAAGTTGAGATGGATTCGCTGTAAATGACGACTACTAATAGTGTCGTAGTCGCTCGCAGCTCCAGTGAAGCTTCCACGCTCAATCTTGAAACCGACCATATCCTTACTCCCAGAGATCCCACCTCTCAAAAAAGGAGCGCGCGGAAGTAGTAGCACAAGCAGTGTTCGTGACTCGACGCGCGACTTGAGCCTATCAAGCGAAGACTTAAAGGGATCCAAGCTTCCTCTTCGTACCGAGGAAGAGCAACAAGCTGCGGCAAGAGAGCGAGAAGAGCGCGATCGACGTGATGCTCGTCGAAAATCATTGGCCAACCGGCGAGTGTCATTTGCAGCAGAGGCGACGCTGCACACCTTCCACGAGATCGAATATATGCAAGATTCGACAACGTCCACGGATTCGACACGGAGAGCTTCGTCGGCGCCAAAATCCCCGAGCCGCAGCTCTACATCAGACGAGCGAGAAGAAAACCCCCAATCGCAGGTAGATATTGTGCCAAAATCGCCCGACAATCAGCGAGAGCTTCACCAGCGGCGACGTAGAAGCTCCGGAGCGTCTTCGATGAACTTTGGCAGCGCAGATGACGATACAATCGCCTCAACCGTCTATAGCTCCGACTCGGAACCCGCCGATGCAGTGGAAGATATCGTGGAGGAAGAGGACGACGCATCCACCAGCGACTCCGATGATGGCACCATGATGACTATTGACACCGAGGAAGTTACTGGCGTCTCGGTTGCCTCGGATCGATCGACAGCCACAGACGACGATTCAACGCTGGATGAAGCTCTGCGGATTGCCGCTAGACGAGCAGGTAACCAAGATCTCCGGGAGGAACGCGACGACGAAGATTCCGATGATGGAGAAGAGATCATCCCGTCTTTCGGCTGGGTGAAAAAGGTCAATCAGTCCAATCTTCCTGATGACAAGTCCGCAACTCAAGAAGTCGCAGAGCAAAAAGTAGAAAAGCAGATCCAGGACAACCTTGACGACGAAACGGATATAGGGATGGACATGGACATGGACATGGACATGACCAGCGCCGTTGGCCGGATCATCAAACCTCTCGACAACGATGCCACAGAGTTACATGACGATGTATCAATGGATGTTACTAAAGCCATCGGCGGAATTCTGTCTCAGGACAAAGCCAATGAGAGCGCACGCGTTTCACCGGATCTGGATGCAGACGATGGCGAAATGGAGTTCACCACTGCAATTGGCGGAATACGTTCGAGCCACAACGACGAAGCCGACGACGTTAAGGAGAACGAAGATATGTCTATGGAACTCACTTCAATCATGGGAGGAGTTCTCTCTCTCAACCGGGATAAACGCACAACAGCCTCTGAGCAAGAGCCATCCAGGAATGAGGCTGAGGCGAGTCCGGATGATGGCGCAATGGACATGACTGTTGCAGTAGGCCGCATCATCTCCGCCGACGATCCTACAAGCCCGTCTGTGGAGGACATGACCATGGGAATGGACATGACCACTGTTCTTGGCGGCATTCTCAACAACAGAGCGACCAGTCCACGAACTCTGAACAAACGTATCATGGAAGAGGAGGCCGACAGACCCAATAGTCCGAAGGCGGCTATTGCCAAAGCCGTGGCACAACAATCGCCTCTGAGGAGATCCTCTCGAACCTCACAGATGGATGCAGCACCATCCGACAGCCCTGGACAATCGGCTTTTCAGGGAAAAGGCTTACGTCGCAGTAGCGGGCTTCGGGTCCAGGCCACGCCCGAATCTACCACACCCTCCCGTTCTCGTACCACATCACGAACTCCATCGCCACTCAAGGGATCGACACCTAGGCAACGTGCCTTGTCAGCGAAGAAAAGCCAATGGGAGAGGCAAAGCCCAAAAGCAGAAGTCGAGTCCTCACCTCTGATGTCCTCACCTGTGAGAGATGTTGCAAGAACACCCTCGCCCAAAAAGTCTACCCAGAAAAGAGGCTCTTTATTCAGGAATGACATGCAAACCGGCAGCAGGACACCGACAGTGATTCTGACACCCTCAAAACGAGAGCTCTCTGGTGTTGGCCTAGACCGAGCTGGCCTGGGTTCTCCCAAGGTTGCTGCATTGTGTGATCGACGCGAGTCCATTGGCAATTCGGCATCCAACTTCGTCCCAGGAAAGCGAATAGTGGCCTTTGAAGAGCCAAAGGATATAGAACGAGAACTCGACAGGGAGCGACATGACGATGAGGACAAGGAGAATGGCCGAAAGATACTCGAGAGAGAGGCTGATGGATCGCAGGAAGACAAGGATGCCACATTTAACCTTCGCGAAATGATCAATAGCCTCAGTCCCAAATGGAAGCCTTTGCGAGGAAGAAAAAGCCTTCACGTGGGGAGTGCAAAGGGCTTGTTGGGCAAGAGGCCCGCAGAGCTGGACGATGAAGAGGCCGAGTTCAACGACGGAGTCAAGAGGCTTAAGGGCCATCAGAGCAGTCCTGTCAAGAACATTCGGTTGCAGCAGCCTCCGTCTGTGATTGAGACCACAGGGCGACTCACGAGATCGGCGCGCAAGAGTCTTGAGAAGCCGGCCAGTACCTCTACGCCGTCCATATCCTCACCCGTCAAGGACCGCCCAGCAACCACACCTCAACACCAAGGACGGTTCAAGGATGTCGATGATAGCCCAGCACCGCTGGAAGCCAGACTCGATGATGCACGCCCGAAGGACGCATCCGACCTCGAGCGCGAGGTTGATGAGGAGAAAATCCACCTTCAAGACTTTTTGAACATGACTTCCATTCGCTTCATGGAGCTCACCACGACCAAGCGTCGTCATACCGTCGCACCAGGGACCCTGGAAGATGGCACTGCTTCCGACGGACAAGATACGCTTTCCCTCGAGCGCTGCGTTGTTGCGGGCGCGTGCACCGTTCCGATGCTCGAGCTATATCAACATTCGTGCCGCGAGCTCAAGAAATACATTTCTGAAGGGCGTCGCATGGTCAAAGAGATTGAAAACGAAACATTTGAGGAGAACCCGCCACTCTTCCGGGAATACATGTCGGCAACACCGGATGTCAAGGCACTCATGGACAACCAATTCAAAAACGTCAAGACCCATGCAAGGCTGCTGAGCAAAGCCATGTGGTACGAATGGAGAATGAAGCTACAAGACGGCCTGAAAGAAGGCTTGATAAGCATCGCCGAGGGAATGGATCGTGACGATAAGAATCTTGAAGAGCAGCAAGAGATACTTGCGGGCGTTTTGCCAGCTGTTTCGGCGCGCTACACATCACTGCAGGAACAGCACGACAACCTCCAGGAAGTAGCGCAGGAGCTGGCCGACTGCGATCCGGCCGAGCTTCAATCAGCCCGGGATGAGCTGGTAGCCCTGGACGAGGATGTTGCCGTGAAGAGGAAAGAAATCGCCGAACTCCGCCAACAGCTCGAGGCCTCGACCACAGAGGTGGAAGAGCTCAGCCAGAAGAAAGCAGAGTGCCTGGAAGAAATCGAACAATCAGAAAAGACACGGGAGAAATTTCGAGGCTGGACAAGCAAAGAGGTCAATACTCTCAAAGGTATGGCGAACGGCATGGCGTGTAGGAGAGAACAGTCGCTAACTATTCTTGTAGCTCGTGTGGATGCCATTGAAAAGAAGCATGGCTGGACAATCGCCGGATTCTCTGGATCCAGCGTTTCCTTTACATACAAGCGGGAGATTGAGCTTTTGCTTGATACGTCTTCCTTGCAAAGCAGCAGCTCGGATCCCACGATTGAGCTTCGATACATTGCCGATTCTCGCGACGACAACCCTTCACCAAAGACGATGGAAAAGGAATTCTTCCTGCAAGTCATACGTGACGATGCGAGGATAATGCAGCAAAGCGGAGCCAAGACATGGGATCTTTTGGGTGCGATCCAGTCTGGGTGGGACGAGGCCCGGCGGGTGTCACTGCAGATTAGCCGCATCAACGTCGTTTTCCCCACCAACGTCACCAAGAGCTCCGACTCGACCATCTCGGTCACGAGCTCGCTGCTCCTGGTACCCTTGACGACGCGAGTTGAAGTTACGCTCATGCTGCGAGGGTCCAGCGGCGACGGTGGTGTTGTCGTGGGCATCTCGGCAGGGGCAAGAGTGATTTACGGGGAGCACTTCAACATTGGCAAGATTCAGGACTTCTTGATGACGCGCATCGGCAACGCGACGGATGAAGGCGGCGAAGACTGGAGTGACATTTTAATGGAGCTGCAGCGCAGGCTCATTGCGAGGGGAAAGAAGCAAGAGGCGTGAGCATGTGTGTTGATGATTGACGATGGCATCTGTAATTTTCATGGAGAAGCGAAGGGAGTTTTGGACATGCATGAGTTAACTGGATGTGTCTTGAGAGTGCCTCTTGAATTCACTCCGCCTGCATGTGCATTTATTTGGGGATTTATTTGGTATCTGTTTCATTCACAACGTCCGAAGCTTTCCCTGCCTCTTACCTACCTACATGCACCAATGCATTTGGTTCGTGAAAAAAGTGACTTCATTTTGGCAATTACCGGCTGTTATTGCACCTGCCTATTGTTCCTATTGTCTGCCTCGGGATCCACACCATCGCTTAAAACATCTTCAATAGGACATTGACTGGAGAGTGGTCCGTGCGCGCCAGCCCCGCAATAATTTGATCCCCTGCGTGAACTCTGAGGTACGTACCTGCATCGGTGGGGCCTTGTTCAACGACATCTCGAAATGCCCTGCGAGAATCATGACCGAGCAGCAAAACTCTTGGTTTTTGGGCGTCAAAGCTTGCAAGAATGAAAATCTTTTTCAAGAGATGATGAAGAATGCATGCGAGCGACAATTTGGACCTCATTTTGCCTATAGAGAGCGTGTATGCGTGATATGTCTCTGCAGTTCCCTCGTATACTTGCATCTCCTCGATCTCGAGGCGAGACAGCTCGCAAAGGCGGATTTGAATCTAGGTCCATCCACGACGCGATTGAAAACTCATGTTTTGAGGTTCTGTAGATTCTGTAGCTCGCTGTTTTTGTTCCCACGTAAGGGTTGTAATTGTGTGTCGCTTAGGGCCAAGAACAGACCTGTTCTGATGGCTGCCAGGCGCCTGTTCTCACTGTTCACCGCAGCAACTGGCCTGTAGCGAAGCGAGTGCCCTACCAGCTGCCACGAACTCACCGCTGCCGCACATGCTACGGCATAAAAAGCTCGTGGCTGTTCTCGTGAAAAATTTTCTTCTCTTCTTCTTCAACATCGACGCATACGACAATCGTACCCTCGACGCCAGCTTTCGCACATCAGCGCAACGACTTCAGCAATTCAGCAATTCAGCAACCCAGCAACTCAGCGACTCTTTACGACCGTGATACACGACTTCACCTTATTTCTCTCGACCCTCGACACTCCGGACTTCCGACATCTTGATCACCGACATCATGATGTCCCCTTACGACCCGACCTCCGATGGCCTCTGCCGCCTCCTGGCGTGCATGCTTCAGGAGTTTCTCAGCACCATTGTGTGCTTCCTTCTTGGGATCGGTTGCCCGTCACACAACCAGACTCCCTCGATTGCCACCAAGGTGGCCCAAGGCGCCTCGAGCCTTCTCACGGTTTTCCGTCTCGGCGTCTTTATCCTCACGAGCCTCCTATTCTCGGCCGTGTCCCCTACTCTCGGCTGGCTTATCATGTCAGCCTTCTGGTTCGCCGAGGTTGGCATCGCCGGCTTAGTCGGTGCCGCCGCCGAAGAGAAGGGTGAACGCGCCGTCAGGATCTTCCTGACTGAGATGTGGATGGCCTTTTATTTGCTCGCCTACCCCGACCTCTGTGTTTCGGCAATTTCGACAGCGGCAGGACTGTTCACCCAGATGCTCATTCGACTTTTCTCCTACGCACTGAGCGATGACTTTCCGTGGCCCGAATTCTTCTGTCGATGTTACATGGCCGCCGACCCCGAGTCGCTCAGCGACCGCTACTGGCGCGAGCTCATGCCCAGTACCGACAGCGACCATGGAACCAAGAAACCGGAGCACGACTTCTTC
Source organism: Hirsutella minnesotensis 3608 (assembly GCA_000956045.1). Lineage (NCBI taxonomy): Eukaryota > Fungi > Ascomycota > Sordariomycetes > Hypocreales > Ophiocordycipitaceae > Hirsutella > Hirsutella minnesotensis. The sequence continues at coordinate 112,854 of KQ030507.1, read as the reverse complement.
GACGCATTGAACCTCGGCATGGCGACCAGGTACAGAATGCGGGAAATCTTGAAGGGGAGGAAGAAGCATGGAAGCAAGAAGATCTTTTTCGACGACAACTTTTTCAACACTTTCCGTCAGACACCGAGCCGCGCCGTTCGACCGGCCAGTGTTCTGGACAACTCCGCGCAGGGCACCCAGACAGAGCCTCTCGACAACATCGAGCGGTCTGGTAAAGTTTCCGAGAACGACCCGCGTTCGGTGATTCAGCTCTCGCGCGAGAAAGAAGAGGAAAAGCAGGCGGCAGGTGCGCGACCGATCTTCCAAGAGCCGAGGGACGGGGACGTGTCCAAGGGTGAGGATGAATGCCCTGCCGCCACACATGAACAGATGATCGAGGAACCGGTAGACTCGCGAGAGTTCGAAAGTGAAGGGATTCTGGAACCGACAATGACTGCCCAGGAACTTGACGACGGCCCACAAGGGCTCGAGAGTGACGGTGGTCGGGGGCTGCAACTGGCCGGTGAGGAACACGATTCGCTCTGTGAAACTGGCTGGGAAGCGGTTAATGTTGCCGACGCAATTGAGGGTTCGCGAGAGCCCGAAGGCCAAGGTGATCAGGGACTGATAATGGATGCATCACCCAGCGGTTCGCGAGGGTCGTTTGGGCGCATCCCGGTCACTGCCCCTGTTGACAAGGAACCGGAGAGCCCGCAAGGGCAGGAAGGAGACGTTGACACGGTTCATTCATTCGCTGCTCAGGAACCCGTTTTGGGAGACGGTGGCATGTCGTCGATTTTGGTTGCGAAGGAACCGGAAGTTTACGAACAAGAAGGTGAAAGCAATCAAGTGTGTGCCGAAGAATCGGACCTGCTGGGGTCCATGTGTGAAGGCACAACACAAGATCTTTTTGCTGCCGTGGATACATTGGACAGGAGAGAGCCTGTTCACCATGGCAAAACCGAGGCAGAGCCGCTGATGACGACACGGGATCTCATTAGCGCGGCCTCAACTGACACCCTTATGTACGACGAGGAACCGGCTAACGCGAGGACGTCTGCTGGTGAAGTAAGTACGCTTGACTGCGTTTTGACCGCTGGCCCATTGGCAGGGCAGTGGTTCGCCAATCTGGATGCTGCCTCCACCTTGCCTGAGATCCCATTTGGGGTAGACGGACCGGGGGCGGCTCCCATTCACCATGTTGCGGATCTGGTACCAGTGGGCACTGACGGCCCCTCGTACCATGAGACCCTTCCATCGGGTATGGACGTGCCTATGTTCGAGAGCTCTTCGGAGCAGGAGAGCGCTGGCGAGCCATTTATCCAGCATGACTTGATGAGCCTTACGGGGACTGTCGAGGATGATTGCGGATCGATGATGGAGCTCGACGTGGCTGACGATCCGGAGGACCTCTCGGGGGACTCTGGGGAGGCCATGGAGGTTGATGTGGACGACGCTCCCGACTCTTTGGAGTCCAGGGCCGATGTACACGAGCACGACCTAATGCTTGCCATTGAGAAGAAGCGGATCAAAGAAGATGTTGACGCTTTGGCGTTGCAATTCGGAGAGATGTTTCTTGGGGACGAGGCAATGGAAGGCATTGAGCACATGGACGCAGTCAGCGGGGGTTGTCAGGAAGCGTTGGTCTTGGAAGATCTCGGGGGGATCGATGAGACCACGTTTCATATTTCAACAATGACCATTGGAGCGTTGCCATTGGAAGATGTCGAGATGGACGACGTCCACTTCCAGCAGGACGTTGCGCTCGATTTCGATACCAGCGCGCAAGGCTCGGCCGCGGCGGGTGCTCCGGTTCCCTCTTTTGGTGAACTGATGAGCGAGGCCATTATCTTTGATGACATTCCGACTTGGTCTCCTTGTCCTGTCGTCAGCCAACCCGCTGCCCATGCCCCGGAACCCTCTGAAACACTCTTTCCGTTCCCTGATGGGTGTGAATACTCGCTGGACGAGTTGCTTGCCGCATCAGAAGAGTGGGACAAGGATGAGGGGGCCGCCGAGCCGGGACCGGAGTGCCCAGCAGCTCCGACTTCAGTCGTCGAGCAGGGTGCTCCGGCACCCATTCAAGAAACCATGGTCCAGAGCGTCGGTACAGAGAGGACCGAAGTTGCTCAACAGACACAGGAGGAAAGGGACAGAGAGCTCGAGCAAGCCCTGTGGGAGGCGTTTGATGCGCTTTCCGACAAGGACGAGCCCGCGGCAGAGCCGGTGCCAACTTCCGCGGCCCCTCTGCCCGCTGTCCCGGTATTCTCTGGCTTCAGTGTGTCTACATCCGGGACGAATGCCCACGACAATGGCCAAGGGCCCAGCTTCGACACCAACTTTGGACTCGACCTCGGGAGCGGTGGGGAAGAGAACCCTCAGGAGGAGGTCAATCAGAGCGACATTTCGAGTCGCCCCAAGCTGGTGCCCAGAAGCCGCCGTCGTGGCGTCAACAACGCGGCACGTCAACCGACGCAGGACGGTCCTGCTCCAACCGAGGCTGCGAGCGCGAGGGGAGTGACGATGGATGAGCCGGGATAGGATGCCGGCTCTATTCCGATCGACCCTCAGCTGCAAGCAGAACCTCCGAGCGACCAGATTGCCGACGTGGCCGCGTCGTCCCGGACACGGGTATCCCAAGGTGTTCGCCCGCCTCTCTCGGAGGTGGCAACAGGAGGCGTCCCTCAACAGCCGGCCGGGCAGACCGAAGACTTCGTTGCGCCCACTGACGTGGGAGGCCTGCTCGTCCCAGGCGGCAACGACATACGCCCGGCCGCTGCCTCAAACCCGCCTTCTCCGACAATCCCCATCAGCCAGCAGGATCCGCCCCAGGACCAGCAAGCTGCCGAGGAGAAGGAAAGGGAGAAGCAAGCCAAGCTTCAGAGGCAGGCGCAAGCGCTGCAGAGGCGAAATAAGACAAAGCCGAGCCTGTTCCATACTCCGAAAAGAAACACCGCCCCCTCTACCGCCTACGGCACTCGGGCCGCCGGGTCTGCTGAGAGAGACCGACAGTTCAGAACGTCGCAGAACCAGACTCTCCGGGGCCTGAATGCCATGGGGCAGCAAGACGGCGGAGAAAACAGCGGAGGCTCCGACGGGACCGAGTCGGGGTCGAAGCTTGCGATTATCCCCGTCTCTGCGCTCCAAGGTAGGTTGCCAGTCGAGGGGGGGAAGGAGGAGGAAGACGAGGAGTGAGGAAACTCCTCCATCGCTTCCTCTTCCACAATTTGTACGAATCACGTGTCGAAATATTTTGTTCGGAAGCCATGTCGCCATTTACGCCTTGCTCGATTACCGCCCTGTCCGCTTACTTGTCCGACCACCGCCTTTTTTTTGTCAGTGTACGACTACCTTTTTCTTGGACTTTTGGCGCGAGCATTCGATATTTTCTTGGAAGCACAGTCTCGTTTTTTTTGCGACTTGGGGGGCAGCCGTTTCGTTTTCTTGAGTCTTCTGGACTTGTTCATGACGGCCACCACCGACTGCGCTCAGCGATCTTCTACATTTGCGACGATTTCTTTTTGGCTTCGGGGATCTTTTTCGATCTTCAACTTGAACGACACGTGGATTTTGGACTCTTGCGAGAAACGCATCTTCTTAATGGAGCTCATCAATTTTTGCCTTCAGGCATTTCGGGGTAAGTACTCACAGCCTTGCCTGTGTTTGATCAATGGACAGATTTACTGACTTGCAATGACTCGACAGAAAACAGATTGTCGCCGCCGCACACGGACGTTGCAAACCCAAGAGACAGCAAGCCGCTCACCGAGCGCCGCGAGCCGCCTCGACTCTTTATATTCCGGAAGCGGATAACCTCTGGCGACATCTTTTCTCGAAAACCTGATACACGGGCCCAATGTCGACTCATGGAGGTTCCATGATTCCATCAACCTCCAGCTTCCAGGGTCGTCTTTGGCACCTTTCGGCCTTCACTCAGACACTGAGGCCCTGGAAGCAATCTCGGCCTCCTCAAGCCAGAGAGTCGACATGCCCAACACTCAAAGTGTCCTCGCAAGACACAGGCCCCCAGATGCCCTTTGACCTTCTCAGGTCATCTGGCACCCCACTCGACATCTGGGGGCCACCTTTCATCTTTCACGGAGGTCCGCCGACCTCCGGCTCCCAGACTGTATCCCATCTTCTCAGGCCAACCTCACCGGCCATACTACAGTCTGGGAGGCGTGGCCTCCACGAGCAGGAAGTTCCCTTTCTAGGCTCGTGGAGGCCACGCACATCTCCAGGCTCCCAGACTGGCCTCCCATCTCCTCGGCCAAACCCACCGGCTACCAAACAGTCTGGGAGTCGTGGTCTCCCGAGCAGGAGTTCTTCTTCTGGGCTCGTGGAGACCACACGTACCTTCAGGCTCCCAGACTGGCCTTCCACCACCTCTGGCCAACCTCACCGGCCACCAAACAGTCTGGGAGTCGTGGCCTCCACGAGCAGGAGTTCCATTCTTCTGGGCTCGTGGAGGCCCCGCAGATCTTCTGGCTCCCTGGGCGCTCTTCTTTTCAGCTTTCTGAACCCAGGGAGCCATGACCACCAAACCTTACATCACGACACTGGCCTCTTCAGGCCATCGGAGTGATGAGCCGCCTCCGCGGCGGCCCTTGCCAGTCCGACCAGGATCTCCATCTCCATCTCCATCTCTCACCCCGGGCTGGCACCCCATGCGCCTTTTATCCGACTGTTCAGCAGAAGCCCCTTCTTCACTGCTGCCACACTCACCACACTCGACGACGACGCTGCATCTCTTCCAATATTTCGCAGCCTCCGGATTCTCTCTGCAAGAGTTCTCTTCAGACTCTCTGACCTGCTGGTCTCTCATCTTCCTGCTTGCTGGCTGCACCAATCAATCGATCATCCTAGTCTTCTTTGCCGGTCTCAGTACCAGTGCCTCTCGATTGATGGTGATTTTCTCAACACAGCCAGCAGCTTCACCTCATTACCATTCTCATCATCATTGATGGGCAACCAGCACCGGAGTATTTCGTCATCATCACAGTCGGCCAATCGGCGAAGGGCCGCCATCACTGCTATTCTTCTCACCGGGAAAAGACCACGCTTAAGCTTTCATTCTCTCCATGATCGGTCCAGCTTTTGCGTCGGCATTGCACATTCACCTTGCGACCTCATTTTCTACTCTGAGCTCTCTCTCGCACGGCCGTCCGCCTGGCAGGTCTCGAAGTCGGTCGGTCTCTCCTTCGTGCGAGCCTGCCGGGCGGTGGTGTTTTCCCGGGCGTTTTCTTACAAGCAGTGATCGAGTTCCCTCCCTCCCTCCCAACAACAAAATACGTCTCCACCAATCGACGATCGACGTCAATGAACCTGCTTCTCCCATGGAGGAGTGGCTTCGGCGACAACCTGAACTTCTGAGTTCCGTCCGCACCCTCGCATACGATCAAGCTTGACATTCCATCCTGTACTGTTTACTGTATTACTATTATTATTATCCCCTAGCATTATTATTATCTTCCCAACATTATTATCTACCCCCCAACCGGAGGTCCTCAGGCGGACGAGGCCTTCTAGTCAAGCTTTGATCGCGAGAGTTTCCGTTGGCACACCACACCCGTGTTGACGATGACTTGACCCATCGCGGTCTTCAACTTATCAGTACAAAAAACAACAAAAAAATCCCGAGGGAGGGAACTCGAACGGAGGCGGCGCAGCCTCAAAACATCATGATCTGCGACACATACACACAACAACACACACAACAACACGCCAGACGATGAGCGTGGCGTCAGTCGCCTACATCTCAAGGCACGATCCGGGACACGCTCAGATGCGGAGCTGTTCCACACCAACGCGCAGTCTTTCACAGCTAGCCATGCCCGCGCCACTTGTTTTCGGCACGACTTCACAGGAGCAACTTCAGCTTTCGACTTGAACTCCTGAAGGGCATGGCTTACGATGCGCAGAGGATCATTGTCGAGGCGACTGACGTCTCACACGATTTAACCACCCGCGCCCCATCGGAGTACAACATCGGGGCGGCTCATCGTCTGGCACCAAATATGCGAAACAAACAAACATTCACTCCAATCAACTTCATCAGGCCTTTACGGCCATTTGCAACAATACAACAAAACAACCCAAAACCACAAGCCTTCACGGCAAAGGCTTCTTCAAGCCAAAAACCAAAAACCAAAATACGAAAGAAAAAAAGACCTCATGAGGCCAGAGGGGCCAAAGAAAACATCAAGGCCTACTCGACCAAACTCACAAGCCTTCAGGGCAAAAGGCCTCATGAGGTCAAACTAAAAAAAAAAGGCCTACTCGGCCAAACAACCAAGCCTACACGGCAAAAGGCCTCATGAGGCCGAGAGGCCAAAACCAAAGAAAAATTACAAAAACAAGAAACAATCACCAAGGCCTACTCGACCAAACTCAAGCCTTCACGGCAAAAGGCCTCATGAGGCCAAAACCACCAAAAAGAAAAAATTAAAAATAAAGGCCTACTCGGCCAAAACTAGCCAGGCCTCTACGGCCTGGCAAAAACAGTATCTTTATCCACTGGGGAGTGTAAGAGTAGTGGGGGAGGGTAGGGGTGGAGGAGTTTTTTGGGGAGGAGCTTTGGGATGGAGATTTGGTTCACTTTAGGTCCACGACACCGCCGATGCTGAGCCCCGATTTGCTCAGAAGGGTTTGGATTCTTGGGCTAAAAAAGGTCATGTTCTATGCTTTACTTTTGTCCAGCCACTCGACCCCGTCTTTGGCGAGCCCTTTTCGACCCTTTCCTTCACCCGATCCGTCCCCCCCGACTTGTTTTTGACTCCGCTAACATCTTCAGGGAATTCATCCAGTTTCCACGCGTCATCGTCAAGTACCTCCCAATCAGCGGCTGGGATATCTCCCAGCAGCTTCCTCTTCAATTTATCGGCAAGCTTCATCGGACCGGGAAGCTTGAAGCTTCGGGCGAACTCGGTGCCCTCGACTCCTGCGAGGAAATAATACATGGTACCATGTGAGTATCTCCCGATCCAGTTTGCCTGATACTCTGGGGCATCGTCTTGCGCATGTTCCTTGGCGCTAACAGTCTTGACAGCAAGATTCGGGAAGCCTTGGGTCTGGGCCGCGAGGAGGAGACTGTACAAGTTACGACCCATGTGACACAAATCCTCAAACGACGACCGATCGCCTATCGAGACACCCTGCGTGCTGCAGAGCCAGGCAATGTCATACGCCAAAAGAGTTACGCCCTCCAAGAAGAAAGAGTACACAGTCGGATCTTCTTTTGACAACTGGGAAAGGGGTTTGTTGACAAAGAGCGGTCTGGGTCGGGGAACATGGTGGGATTCGGGGTCTTGGAATTGAAGGGAGGGCGCGAGATTCGGTTGGCCGGGAAAAGCGACGGGACCGTGCTGGTATGAACCTGCGAGGTTGAAGATGGTGGGCTGGGGATAATCACGATGCGGAAGAGTTATCTCGGCAGGCAACCGAATTGCGAGATAATGGGAGATGAGCATGACGATGTGCGACACATGAGCCAGTGACGTCGAAATGACTTCGGGTGAGAGCGCTGCAAAATGTCAGAGACGTGACAAATAACGCCTCGCATGTGCGTGTTCAGGTGAAGAAATGAGCTCACGTACAGTCCATGCTGGTCAGGTCCACGACGGGCACCTTGCCAATGTGGTAGTCATAGCGACCCGTAGATCCCTTCTTGGTGCGCTTGAGCCCGTAGAGCCGGACGGCCTCATTGCAGAGAAAGGCGCGGGTTCGTGCCATGTCCTCGGCCGTCTGGGACCAGCGGAAGCGCATCATCTGCGTCGACTTATCCATCTCGTGCTGCTGCCTGGCCCTCCTCTCCAGGACGCCTTCCGAGGCGGAGGCCAGGTCCGACTTGCGACGGGCGAGGACCGACTTGCGGGACTTGATTTCGTCTCGGGCGGCCTGGATATCGGCGCGCAACTTATCTGCCGCGGCCACAATCTCGTCCGTCCGGTCACGCACCACATGCTGCTGGGCGACTACCAGTGTCAGGGCGTCCTTGCCGGGGTTGGCCGGGTCATCTTGGAGCTCTTGGATGTCCTTCTGGAGACGCTCGCTCTCGAGAAGGAGCTGCAGGCTCTCGAGGCGAGCAGAGTAGATGGAATTGCGGACGTCCACGGCACAGAGAAAGGGAAGGTGCTTGGCATCGTAGGTCCGGTGGCATATGTCGCATTCCATGTCGTTGACGGATGCGAACCCGGGGGCTCCTGATCACCGGAGGGATGGGCGATGCTGTACGGTGACCGTGACGGCGTGTCGACGATGGATGAGAGTGTCGTCACCGGGAGCTGCAGCAACTGACGGACTCGAGGACGTTCATGCGATCGTTTGGACAGATGGCTGTGCAGAGTGAGAGGCATCAAAGCATTTTAAGCGTCCGACTACACGGCGAGGCAGATGACGGACCTGGTGTCGTCGTTCAAGGGGTCACGGGACGCATGTTGAGACGTGAGACTCTCTGTCCGGACAGGCTTGCGGGCAGCGATGGATGAGAAGCGCAGTGAGTGGCGCCGTGGCTATAGCGCTAATGCCACGGGGACCAAGCCGTGCGCCAGGGTCACGTCCGCTACTTACGCCAGCTATAGTGGGGCCTGGCGCTGCGTCACCGCAGGGCAGTCTCTTGTTCAGACACCGCCATTGAGACTTGCACATTGAATCCCCTCGGGTGGCCGCCTGACTCTTTTGCGCGCTTGACAACCTCAACCCGGCATCGAAAGTGTCGGCATTGCGCAACCATCGGGGCAGATTCTCGAGGACATTCACTCGATTCTCAACGCCACCACCGCTTCGTGCCGCACAGCCATACCCTGCGAGGACGCGGGCATCTTCGAGGAAAGCTTGGACGACCATTCAAGCCAGCATACGCCTTTTTGCGCCGCATCAATCGTCCGCAATCGAGCACGGCGACAGCAACCTTGTGGACTTTTACAAGGCAGCAATCGGTATCCACTCATCGAACTCTCGTCATGTCTTCTACCGAGGCCGGCCAGAATGGCGAGCCCTTCAATCCGCCCATCGAGACAGATAACGGCGAGCCTGAGGACAAAGTCCCCCAAGCGAGTCTTAAGAAGACCTCGCAACCGGAGATGAAGACGCCCGAACCGCCACTCGACCAGCAAAGCCCCGAGTCGGACACGCCAAGCACCCCGGGACAGCTTCCTCCGTATGACTGGGATGATTTCGAGGCGCGCTACGAGAAGGCGCTGCGAGACGCCGACATCCAAGAGCGAGATATCCTCAAAGAGGCTGAACAGCTGTCCAAGGTGGGCCTACTCGACTATTCTCTATCCGAAATGCCGTGTTGAAAATTCTTGCGTCAGTATTTCCGAGCCTGGGCTTCGGCCGCGTCCGCTCACGACGACGAGCGGGCGGTCAAGCGCTTGCGGACACGACAGCGCTTCGTCAATCTCTCCGAGGAGAAGGCTGCGCAAAAGCAACAGCACTGTGAGTACTCGTACTCGACTCGCATTTTTAATTTACTGACTTGACGCCGTGTGGCTCGTCAGATGAGGAGGTGGTGCGAGCATTTGAGAATGCGCTGGCGTTACTCCAAGCCAAGTGAGACAGTTGAAGCCCAGCTATGAGGGCTTTTGAGGGCCCCCATTACGACCAGTGCCCTTGGCCTTTCGTCACAGTATCTCGAGATTGCACATGTATGTATGGCGTTCCGGCCGTTGCCCGCTTTATTCATGAACTGAATGACACAGCCACCGGCATATGGGCTGTAACTTGGGAGAGCTCGGTAGCCCCAGCACGTGACTCCATCACAGCAACCACGCAGGTACCTTGTACCTCACCAATCACCTCCGTTCATCCAATGTGCCCTGCTTCTTCAGCTTTCAACCCAGATCATCCAGCGCGCATAGCTTCGCCCGCAGCTCGTGACTGCAGGACCCCAGATGACGGGGCCTGCGCAGGAGACAAGCTGGCGAATGGCACCTCAAGGCCCGCCAATATCGCAAGTAAGTTGACATTTTCGTTCGTCCCCCAGAGCCCTGCTGACTCAGAATAGCCTGACCTGGATGTCTTCTTCCAGCATCACTTCAGCGATGAGGCAGTCGCCGCCTTTGGGCAGACATTTCAGAATCCAGCAGGTTTTCAGAACTCTTACTATGAAGAACATGAAGAAGAATACACGCCTCAAGAGGACGAGGATGACCTTGGCTACTACGAGGATGGAGTCAAGAGGACTCTGACTGACGAGCAAATCGAAATGTTCCGACAGTCAGAGCTCAGAGAGCTGCGCAGGAAGCAAGAGAAGGATGCGAGCACCAAATCGGAGACGAAACACGATGACAGCAACGACATGCATGATTCTGCTGGCCAGTCTGCGCTCTCCGGGCACCCAACGATGCCATCGTCGTCCCGGGGCAACAAGAAAAAGAGGAAGAAAGGGTCTGCGAAGCCACGTCATGAACCAAAACCCGACCTGAGAAAGCGCACTTGGGATGTTGTGGAAGCTGGTCTGGACACCCTCGAATACGATTGAACTCCAACGAGAGGCAAGGTCCGGGTGCCTCGCCATCGGAGTTGCTAAAAACATGCATGACAACCAAGAGCGAAAGGTTATCGCCGAAAGACATGATGAGCAAGTCGAGGATATGCGCAAAACGGTAAGTTGGACGTGCCCATTTCCTCTACGTTCTGCCATCATGATGAAAACCCTTGTATCGTCATCCTTAGTCGGATCAAGGCCCATATTGTATGACCCACTGGCTCTGCTGATGGCGACAATCTGAGGCTGCGAAATGGCGAGTAAATAATCTTCTCTCTGAGGCACATGTCAAGCTCCTTTAGTACCAAGTGTCGCATGGTCGTATCGGCTACTGGCTCACAATACTTCATCTAGGCGCACCGTCTCAAAGTCAAGATCTGGGACTTTCGATATCCAGCGTACCGTGATGTCACGCATATGGATGAGGATAAGGAGACGGATCGAACCGTGGTTTAAGATGCAAGCCGTCTGGCAACTCCCATCTTGGACGTGTGCAGCCGCAACTGGAGCTGGATTGCAACGGAGTTTACGCGAGGGTATCATGACAATTGGTCGAGTCCGAACTTTCCGTCCACGAGCTCAAGACTTTTGCAGATATACCTTAATGAGAACAATCTTGAATGGTTCGCAGGTGAAAAGAAAAGTAAGCGGTGAGCAGTAATAGTATTGTGTGCTTATTTTGCTCCGTAATGGCAGCAAGTAGGCTCAGCTCCTGTTTATTCCAGTGTGGCAGCAATACAGTAGATGCAAAGGTAGGTGGGATCCACCTGCGCCATGTGCGGCGCAGTACGTATCTTTTCGCGCAGCCATGACAGCGCAGGGCTGCTGGCGATAAGCGCGACAGCCAATCACGAACCCACTTCGCCGCAAAGAAGCGGAGCACCTTTTCTGACTTCTCGCGGCACTCACATCTCAGCCAGCAAGGGACCTCGACATCCCACCCGGCCATTTGGGTTTTGGCATCCAATCCCTTCCCACCCGCCTCGCCAACCCCCGATTCCAAGGTCAGCAAACCCATCGCTTTGCTGGCCGCAACAGCAGGCGACGGTGCCTCCATCTGATTCCGAATCGCGTTGCTGCCGTGCGCCGCCACGCCCAACCTTCCGCCCAGCATGGCGCGCGTCTACGCCGACGTAAACCAGAGCATGCCCCGCAGCTACTGGGACTACGACAGCGTTAACATTAGTGAGTGATTGCCGGCTCGCCGATGCCTCGATCGCTCGAGCTGATCCGGAGTCTAGGCTGGGGAGTCCTTGAGAACTACGAGGTGGTCAGAAAGATTGGTATGCGCCCCCATGGCCGTCGCCACGCCTGCGTTATTAACCGGGAACCACAGGCCGCGGCAAGTACTCGGAAGTTTTCGAGGGCATCAACGTCGTCAACTACCAGAAATGCGTCATCAAGGTGCTCAAGCCCGTCAAGAAGAAGAAGATCAAGCGAGAAATCAAGATTCTGCAGAACTTGGCTGGCGGTCCAAATGTCGTTGCTCTGCTTGACGTCGTCAGAGACTCTCAGGTTCGTCTTGAGCATCCGTCGAACTGTCATGTTTCCCTTTGCTGACCAGTCACCCTCGAGCAGAGCAAAACACCCTCTCTCATTTTTGAATACGTAAACAACACCGACTTCCGCAGCCTCTATCCCAAATTCAACGACCTCGACGTCCGGTTCTACATCCTTGAGCTCCTCAAGGCGCTTGATTTTTGCCACAGTAAGGGTATCATGCACCGCGATGTCAAACCTCATAACGTTATGATCGACCATGAGAATCGAAAGGTTGGTGATTGTCCACATCTGGTTCCCTCTAAGAGTGATCTTGCTGACTTTTCGGCATTAGTTGCGACTCATTGACTGGGGCTTGGCGGAGTTCTACCATCCTGGAACCGAGTACAACGTACGCGTCGCGTCGCGATACTTTAAGGGCCCGGAACTGTTGGTTGACTTTCAAGAATATGACTACAGCCTGGACATGTGGAGCCTGGGCGCCATGTTCGCGTCCATGATCTTCCGTAAGGAGCCCTTTTTCCACGGGAACAGCAACTCGGACCAATTGGTCAAGATTGCCAAGGTCCTTGGCACCGACGATCTCTTTGACTACCTTGACAAGTACGAGATCGAGCTCGACGCGCAGTACGACGATATCCTGGGGCGCTTCCAGAAGAAGCCCTGGCACAGCTTTGTCACGTCCGAGAACCAGCGTTTTGTCTCTAATGAAGCCATCGACTTTCTGGACAAGCTACTGCGATACGACCATCAGGTTCGTAAATCCAGACTCTAGAAGAAGCCCTGCGACCGCCGGTACTAATGATTCTTACAGGAGCGGTTGACCGCAAAGGAGGCTCAAAACCACCCTTACTTTGACCCGGTCCGCGACCCCGAGGTATTCAAGCACAACCTGGCCAACCCCAATGCTGCCCTTTGGAAAACCTGTTGAATAAGGCGTCGAGTGTTTGCAATGATTGTAGATCAAGCTATGAGTCCTGTTTCTACCGCTTGCCATGATACCCTGGACAATCCGCCTCTTCGCCGATGCATCGTCATTTCTCCTCTAGAGGTAGAAGACGTCATGTGCTGTTCGGGAAACTCGATAAAAACAATCGCCGCACATTGCTGCTGGGTATCTAATGCCTGACGTCACCCCGGCTCTACACTTCACTTTAAAGGACAGACATGCTTTCGACAACGATCCCGCGGATGTAAGCGGGCCAAGGGACCGTTGCGAGGCGTCCTTGCTCTACTCCTACATTCTGTCACTGACCAGCGACCTGCAACTTGTCATGGCGAAGCGCGCTGCGGCCGTGAGTCGGCCACGGGAAGCCACAGCGACGGTGTCAACGGGAACGAGGGATGAGATGATGAGCGAGGAAAGGATACGAGGTTCCCTATGTAGCGCCCACATCGTTCTTGCCGCATTGCTCTTTGCATGTTTTCACGGACGAGATGTTTGGGGGAAGAATGGATCTTGAAACAGCCTTTCTAATACAAGAGATTCTCAATCAGTCTGCGCCTTGTGTGATGCCTCGCCTGTGGGTATATAACTCATCCACCTCTTCGCCATACACGTCAAAAGTTGCCAGGTGATTGAAACGCAGCTTTTACAGGCACGTGAAGCAAAAGTCGCGTCCGCAGCGGAAGCCCTCGAGGCCGCACGCCCTCAGGGTCCCGCCCGGTGTCTTAACGACGCTGCTGGGGCTCAGCACGTCGGTCATGCGCCGCTTGACGGGCGTGTGGTAGATCTCGGTGGTGCGCGAGCTCGACTTCCAGATCTTGCGGCTGGCGCCGGAGCTCAGGAACGAGACGGACGCGAGCCCGAGCTGCGCCTGGGGACCCAGCTCGTCCACTTCGATTTCGTCGTCGTCGTCGTCGGCGCCGTCGGCCGAGGTGGAGGACAGGAGGGAGAGGATGGAGCGGCGCGACGACGGGGCCCTGGTCGGTGCCTTGGTGTGCCGGGGCGTTTGCGGCTTGGGAGTGGGTGTTGGCGAGTGGTGCGCTGCTGCTGCTGTGGGTGGCTTGGTCGGGGAGGCGATGGGCGTGCGCTGGTTGAAAGCCGGAGATGGGGGAGGAAAGTTGGGTTCTGCGGCTGTAGGCGTGTCGGCTGTAGGCGGGACGTCTTCGTCAGGGTCGGGGTCCAGAGTTTCTTCGCGTTGAGGCTCAGGAGCACCGCCGTCTTGAGGCTGGCTGGGAACTTGGGGCTCCTCAATCTCGAGCTCAAACGTGCTCTCCTCGACATGTTCGAGGTCCGTCGGCTCTTCGCATGGAGCGTCAGGGACGGTTTCATCGCTAGACTGACCCATGGCTTCAGGCTGGTCCTGGACCTCAAGCCCGTCGGCTTCGGGCGGGAATCTTGACGTTGTGCGTCTGCGCCTCCGCGGCTTGCTAGACAGATGACCACCCGGTGAGCTCGCGTCAAAGGATTTCTCCAAGTCAGGCCCATTGAGTTTTCTGAGCCAGCGAAGCTCTTTTATGAGCCGCTGCGATCTCGCCCCCCTCGCTTCTGACTCTGTATCTTTGTGAGTTGGAGTCACCGTCTCGATTGGTAACGACGTAGACTCAGGAGGATCCACAGCAATGTGCGACCCTTCCGGCTCGATGTGCTCCTCCTGTTGTTCAGAGACTGTTTGTAACCCATCCATCTCCGGTAGTCCTTGCGGATCGAGGTCTTCGTTCGAGCTTTGAGTTCCCACTGATTCGCCGATGCCCGAGTCCCATGGCGCTGGCGACGCCAGTCGACGAGGCCTCTTCTGCTTCCGCTGCCTCTTTGGCCGTACTTGCGCAAGCCAGATTGGCATCTCATCGTCGGATAGGCAATGAGCAGAGCTTGTCATGTTGGTTGGTAGCCCTTCCCTTTCCCGACGAACCCGAGTAGGCTCGAGGGCTTTGCTCTCGCTGTTTTGCATAGAACTAGGATCTGGAATCGCGGCGATTGCCGTCTCGGCCTCCGTCTCCTGCTGCCTCCCCCCGTCCTCCTCTTGCACCGGGTGCGCCTCGGGCGCCGCCTCCCGCTTTTCGTTTTCAGAATCGGGAACCTCATCTGGGATCTCCTCAACTTCTTCATATTCCTGACGGCTCGTTCCGTCCAGAGTGGGAATTTCGACAGTGATGCGTTGTCTCCGCCTCGTTACTTCTTCCGAGCCATCCAACGATGATGGAGGGGGTCTGCTTTCTTCGTCCGTCTCCGCCGTCGCTATCAATGGAGCTTTTCTTGCGCGCCTTCTGGTCCCCTTTGCGCTCACGCCTGTGACAGGGGTATCTTGAGGAATGGAAAGATCATCATTTTCGTAACTCGCGCCATTAGACATTGCTGAATGCTCTTGTGAGCATGAGGCATTCCTGCCCATTAATATGGCATCCTCGTCCACCTCTTCCTCATTCGTATTCGGAGCCGCAGAAGGGCAAATGAACTTCATCCGTCTCTTCCTCGTCTTAGGTCGCGCCGGTGCTGGCTTGTAGCCCAGCTGAGCAGTCGGCTCGTTCTTTTCGTCCTCCTTGTAGCGATAGCCTGGTGCCCAGATGGAACTGTCGCCCTGTTGAGTGGGAAAGTCGTAGCGATTCTCCGACGGCGAGGGAAGCAGTCTCGGCATTGGGGAGGAGAAGACTGGAGGACTCCATGGGCCTCCGGGAAATCCATTTGTGAGTGACCATGGGTGGCCGGCTAGGGGTGAGATGCCAAAAGCTAGTGGAGATGCGCCGAATGCGAAGGGCGAACCGAAATCGAGCGGACCGCCATCAGGAAACCCGGCGAATGAATTCGGAGCCCCAAAGCTTTGGTGTGGTAGTTGGGGCCTGGATACAGGTACCAAGGCTTGTGTCTGCGTCTCGACTCTGCGACCATTCATGATCTGATCCTCTTCGTCTTCTTCGCCATCGGATGCCGGTGCTACCCGCGATCGAGTCGCGTGCGGTGGAAAAGAATCGTCTTGGTCGTCCAGAAGTTCTCCCAGCAATAACCCTTCATCATCATCGCTTTCATCGTCTCCAAATCCGGGCACTCCGACGTCGACTTCGTTGCGCATGTTTTGCAGGTGACCGTTGTCGACGACAATTTCGCCAGTGACCATGTCGATTTCGTCACCGATGCCCTCGAAGTTGCGACTGTACTTTTCAAAAATGTGCGCCATGGTCGACTGGAAGCGGTTGTCGGCGTAGGCCCGTTGGAGGGAGAGGCGAAAGTTGGGATCGCGCTTCGCCGAAACATCGACGGGCTCGAAGCAGAGCTCATCGTCGCCGTCGTCGGGCCCATCGATCAGAGGGCTGCTTCGGCGCTGCCGCTTCGTAGGGGGTTCCATGGCGTGTTGAGGCTGGTAGACAGAGGCGCATGGGGTGCGCGACCCCCTCGCGGCATCTGGTGGTGGATGGGAAGGGTGTCTGGATGGGCAATTGCAAATGTGCATCTACTACCAGCGACAAGGCTGCGGTTGAAGCAGCGACCGAGAGAGAAAACGCGTCGCGGTAAGGTCGCGTAAAGTGGTTTGGCGGGCTTTTCCAGCACGGCACGGACCGGGATAGGTAAGGGCTTACTAAGTGTACTTATACCATCGACCCCCTGGAGGTATAGGGTAGCTCTAATATAGTAAAATAGCTAAAAGTAATATAAAGATATTTCTAAGTGCTTATAATAGTAAAATACTAGTAAAAATACTTAAAATAATGAAATAAGTTAAATAAAAATAAATATTATATATATAATACTTTATGTGCAAGAACTAGCACTACAAGATGCCCTGAATGTCTCCGATTGGTTTAATGTTGACTTGAGGTGAGACGTACAAGTTTCTCGAGCCATTTCATGATGCAACAGTAGCTAAGGAAGGCATGGTGACGTGCATCTCTAATGTCTTGCTGATGGTGGTTTATCTGCTTCATCATGTTCAGACTGCTAGCGAGGCCATGACTATTCCTCATTTAGCCACAACGATGGAGACTGCTTGGGCCAAACTTGCCGACTACTACGAGCTGACGAAAGACTCTCCGGTGTACTCGGCGGCGACGGTGCTGAATCATTCTATCAAGTGGGCATACGTGGAAAAGACTTGGAAGGAGAAGAAGGAGTGGATTGAGAGGGCCAAAAGTCGGGAGATTAACAGGCACAATAGTAATATGGGCGTAGAGAGTAGTTTAATGAATAACATCAATTTCAGGTTCCCTTATTCGATAGAGTCGTCTGTGCTTAAACATGGAAATCCTTCTAGAATTATTTCGTCGGGTATTTTTCCTGCAACGATGCAATCGCTATTTTGCCTAATTGCTCGACAGTTTCTGCGTTGACAATGTCCAGGATGCTGATATCAACGCCTAGCGTTCGGCGCCACCAGTTGCGTATCTCGATGCTGACGAGAGAGTCGATACCCATGGCAGCCATAGTCATCGTCTTAACGTCCGAATCCTCTGGCTGGAGTGTAAAGTTGCACAGGGTTCGGCCAATCTCCAACGTCACAAGTTCTTGGCTGGCCGGTTCGTGCAGAACTTCTGGGTCGGTGGTGAGTGATTTCAACAAGTCTTGCAGGCGTTGGTCCTTGGTACTCGTGGTTGGCCCGCCGGTAGCAGACTGCAGGTGCTGGTACATGCTCATCCGAATATCTCGCCTCCAAAGTGTTCGATTGCCGGGCTCGTAGAGTGGCTTAGATGATGCTAGGCCGATAGCGAGCTGGCTAAGGCAGCTGTACCCACGGCGTGGCTGGCCTGGGTCAGCAGGAGGGAGAGACTTGTTTATGCTTGTCTGCAATGCGTCTATGAGATCTTGTTCCTGGAGCATCTGGGCACTGAGACCACGAAACTGGTTCATCGTGGCGGCGTCTCTGCTAACGATGCCGATGCCCTCCATGACACCGATGTCAATGACGGAACAAGGCATGTTGAGGCTGTGGCGGTATTGCACAAAGGACTGCAGGAACGTGTTTGCGGAATGGTAGTTGGCTTGGCCTGGATGGCCATACAGGGATGAACACGAGCTGAAGAGAATGAAGAAGTCGAGGTTGAAGGCTGATAACGCTTTGTGCAGGTTCCAAGTCCCCTCGACTTTGGGGTCCTGCACCATTCTCCAATCATGGTAGTCCATGTCGAGAAATGGACGATCCTATCATGGCATATTGTCAGCAGTAGTGCGAAGTCTAGATGGCCAATGAAACGTACCCTCAATACCATGGACATCTGGATGACACCAGCAATAGTAGTTGGTGCAGCCTGTATGGCTCTCCTGACGTCGGCCGAGTCGACAACGCTGCCAGCCACGGCCACCGCGCGGCAGCCCTGCGACTCTAATTCTCGTAGAAAAGCCTGATCATCAGCAGACTTTCCGGCAGACCGCGAGAGAAAAACAAAACTCCTGGCTCCTCGCTCAACCATCCACGTTGTTACTGCTTTACCCAAGCCGCCCAGCCCCCCGACCATAAGATAGCTTGCTGTATTCGATAGAGTGGCAGGCCTCTTTGCATGGTCAATAGGGATTTGCTTAGCCGCGTCTGGCATTGCTACTACGAGCTTGCCCATGTGCTGTCCACTCTGCATGTAGCGGAGAGCCTCGGTCAGTCGTTGGACTGGGTAAATCTGCATCGGCCGAATGGGTGTGATATGGCCTTGCTGATAGAGCAGCATGCATTGGCGCAGCAACCTGCATCGAGGTTAATGGATGCTTCCCTCCATCATCGTGGAATTTGTAGCACCTACCCGTTCATTTCTTTGGGCCGTTGCTGCGCGATCGACGCCAAATCAATACCGTTAAAGGACCGGTTCTGCGCAAACACATCGAGCGCCAGCTGCCCGCGGCCGATGATATCACGCTTGCCGATCTCCAGCATCTTGCCAAACTTGGCAACACATTGCCACGACGCATGTAATAATTCACCAGACAGCGAGTTGAGCACTGCATCCACACCGTGGCCTCCTGTAGCCTCCAGAACGTCACTCAAGAAGGAGACGTCGCGAGAGTTGAAGATGGCTTTTCTTGAAACACCATGGTTATCCACGAGATGCTGCGCCTTGTACTCGTTGCCGACCGTAACGTAAGTCTATATAAAATATTAGCAGAAAAGATACGCTGACATCGGGCTGGCTGGCTTATACCTCAGCCTCAACCATCTTGCAGATTTGCAGGGCGGCAAGCCCTACGCCGCCACAGGCGGAATGAATCAAGACCGACTGTGTTTAGCAACGTTAACTTTTGCGCTGATAAACCAAAGGCCTGGGTCCGTCCTCTCTTACCTGCCCTCTCGCAAGGTGCGCGATATTTAATAGCGCGTAGATGACGGTGGTGAATACTGCGGGCATAGTGGCCGCGTCCTCGAAACTCAACGTGTCGGGGATTCGAACGACTAGGGAGCCGCGGGCTACTTTATGCGTCGACAAACAGCCAAGATCCATGAGCATGACGCGGTCACCCACGGCTAGGTCATGGATTGCAGAGCCCACGCGGCTGATAATGCCCGAGCCTTCGAGGCCGACTTTGTCCTTGGGGCCCCCCACGAGCCCCATAATCATCATAATGTCCTTTGTCAAAGTTAGCAACTTGTCCAAAGGGTTGTCCATGATGGTACATACTAGAAAGTTGAGTCCTATACAACGCATCTCGACCTCGACCTCATCTGCTTGAAGTGCAGTTGGTTCGTGTTGCACCCAGTGTAGCGTGTCGATGAGCCCATATCGCCCGATAGTAAGGCATTTCGGCCAGTTGTCCAGTGAAGCATCCACAACCTCTTCCCGCGCCGATGTCCAATGATAGCGCCGGCGATTCTAGCCCCGGCCGTTGAGACCCTGTGTTTGCGCACAACATTGATGAAACTCGAAACTTTTCTTGGTTCGGTAACGAATCATCAAGTAGAACCAGGCGCCAGTCGCTCGGTTGCGCATGAAGATGGGATATTGCCCACCACCGACTCGCGTTCGGCAAGAATGGGTTGAACCCTTATTTCAACGTTGACCAGGTTCGAGGGCGTCACTGAGTAGCTTGCTTTTAGTCGAGACAAGGCTCATCTGTAGCTTACAAGCAAGAACCCTCTGCAGGATGATGTCACGACATTGAGAAACCAACCTGAATGCAACGTTCCCTGGTCCTGGCAACCAAATAGCTCTTGGCTAGAGCAGAAATGTTGTTGATGGCGCAAATAACGTTCACAGAATACCGTACTCTAGTCAACTAGAATAACAACATGTCCGACGGCACTTTGGTTGCCTGGTTCAAGCGGTAGGTGACATATTGCAGAGTGCTCATTTGACGATAGCGAGTTGTAAGACCTCGGTAGCCGGCCACAATGCCATCAGCGCCTCCGCAGGTTTCACAATCCTTGTGCCAACATGCTATACGACGAACTTTACTTGAAGATCAGGTAAGTGAAAGAAGTAATAATTAAGGTCCGCAACGCGAGGCTCAATCTTCTGTCCTGGGTTGATTTTGCGCAGACAACAGACATGGCCGTCGTCCGAGTCAATGCTGCTGAATCTGAAGTTGCGGTATGCGGCCTGCATTGCTCGATTCGACAATGACAAGAGAGCCACTGAGGCTTCGGAATGGGGCGAATAGACGCAGAAAGAGAGCTTCCCGTCGCAAAAGATATAAAGCAGTCGAGAATCTTTTCTTCATGATCTTCTCTCCAACACCAGCTCTATCATCAAGCAAGTCAGCATTTGAATCTACCAGTCCTCGTCCCCTCGCACACCTCACAGAATGAAGTATTCAACAGCCGTCGCCCTTGTATCTGCCAGCCTGGCTCACGGAGCACTTGCCGTGCAAGACTCGGGCTCGGCCGGCTTTGACTATCGCCTGATGATCCAGAGTGCCGGGCCGCTGCTGCAGAAGGCCAAGTGCGCAGCGCCGTGCGTGTCGAGCATTACCAACGCGCTCAGCTGCAACGGAACTGGACCTCTCGACACCATCTGCAATAATGTCGATGCCATCAAGCTCCAGACTCAGCCTTGCGCGGCGAGGTGCGGAATCACCAACGCACAGGCTGGTGAGTGGCTCCGCCGACCAAAGAAATGTGTGATCTTTGCTAAGATTGTGACGGTAAAGACTTGATTGCCAAGACTGCAAAAGTTATTTGCCTGGCAGACCCTCCGAAGGTGTCGAAGGACCTACCCACGAGCCCATAAGTAAAGCATGGCAGAAAGAAAACAAGACCTTCCGACGATTTTGCCAATTTCGGCGATGTATGTAATTATTGTAGCGTTTTCCATAGTTTCTAACAAGAGCCTTGACTGGTGATGGCAAGTCGTTCACACGAATACTAACTTGCAGCCGCAATAACTTCAATGGAGGGTGGATTCTTGCCGGCTGGCAGAGGGAAGCGTCAACTATATCACATTGCATCGATCTGTCGATATCGTATCTCGCGCGATGGTTTCACCTGAACGATGCATTATGCATACTCATATATCCATGAACTGTGAATCTCATACATGTACATTGAATAAGCTCACATCACGCCATTATCAACGGTCCAATGCCGCTTCTCGCTCGATTCCATGATCCCTCCGTCATGACTTGCCTCGCTAAGTTGCAACCTAAGCTTAGTAGTGACTGCGGTAACCGCTACGGTAACGGTATCCACGATTGTAGCCGCGGCCATAGTTCCCGTAGCCACCGCCGTAGCCTCCATAACCATAGCCATCGTAGTAATCGCCATAACCACCGCCGTAGCCACCGTAGCCACCGTAGCCACGATAGCCGCCGTAGCCGCCGTAGCCACGATAGCCGCCGTAGCCACGATAGCCACCGTAGCCGCCGTAGCCGCCGCTCTTTGAGGCCTCAGCTCTCTTGTAGTGGCCGCCCTTGTAGCTATCATACTGATCATTATTATTGCCGTAGCCCTGGTTGCCGTAGCCCTTGTTGTCGTAGCCCTTGTTGTCGTAGCCCTTGTTATCGTAGCCCTTGTTTTCGTAGCCCTTGTTTTCGTAGCCCTTGTTGTCATATCCTTTGTTGTCGTAGCCCTTGTTACCATAGCCCTTGTCGTAGCTATCATGACTATCGGACTTCTTGCAGTCCTTGTCCTTTCCCCCACCAGCCTCAGTGGGAACGGCCAATGCCGTGGCGGCGAAGAGAGTCAAGACGTTGAGCAGCTTCATGTTGACGCGGGACTGTGATTGGACTTGGGGAACTTGAGCTTTGAAGAAAATTGAAGACTGAGGATGAGAAAACTGTTGGCTGAAGAGGATGATGAGGAGAGGGATAACCGATTTGAGGGGGATTGTTGTGATATTTCTACTTGGCATCGACTCTCCTCCGGAAACCTTGTTGAAAAGTGACGAAGGCCAGCAAGCATGGTAATCAAGCTAACTCAGCCTGTCTCTCGATGACATCGGCTCAAGGGCTATTCCGCGGACTCTGCAAAGTCCCGGAAACGCACCCTTCATTGCAGTAGAGATGATGCTGACAGAGCAGCTTATGCGAGCCTAACTTGAAAAGCTGCAAGCCCACTGCTCGAGTCGAGGATCAGCTTCTCAGCTCAGAGCACTGGTGACGTTGCCGCGGGCGATCTAGAAACCCAAGACTGGATCAGACCAAGGAAAGACGCCAGAAACCCGGAGCACGAGAGTTGAGAGCCGGCCCCCTATCCATCGATATAACTCACCATCTCGACCCGATGAACTCTACTATAGTTCATCACGTTCATCACGGCATGTAGGATTGCAGTTTGCAGCCTTGGCGCATGGTCTGGGGGGCGCCTATGCTGAGACCGCTACGGCTACATACTCTAGGCAAGCACGACTCCGATGAGGACAACTGGTCGACAGAGACGAAATACAGACCGCCCGTTAAACTACCTGTTCCGAAAAGAAAACAAACCCCTCTCCCACCGTCCTACGGGACGCTCCTCAATGAGATTCCCGAACCATGTCCGTCCAGGCTTTCAACTGTTTCAGAATCTCGGAACCCTCGATATCCTCAGCGGATACGGCGGTTCCGAGCCACGCCGCCACGCCTTCATCATCTAAGTCTTTTACATCGTCATCCATCATCGACTCGATAAGCTGATTCCGAAACTTCAAGGTTTTGGAATAGTAGAGACCGATGATGGTGTCGTAGACCAGCTTGCCGTTCTGACACTTGGCGCCATGACGCTTTTGCCATGTACCTCCAGCGCCCTTCATCCAAGCGTTGCAGAAGTCCCGTGGCATGGCGCAGTCAGAGCAGCCTCCAAGCGCACGGGAGCCTTCCTGGAAGATGGCCTCACCAAGCTCTTTTCTGAGCTGTTGCCTACCTCCGCTTTCGCAATCCCGCATGTTATGCGCAACCTGCTGACCTCTCCAACCTCGGCCGACGCAATGAGCGCACTTGCCCGTCCACCACTCGACTGCCTTGGCCCAGTCCGCAGCTTCTTCCCTCGTTCCCCAGTGCCTTACCGTATCGTCTACTTTATCCAAGACTGCAGCATCGTTTTTCGAAGCGCCTTCATGGCTGCCGCTACGTCGACGAGTCCGGCAGCGCTGTAAGAAGTCGAACGCTGACACAAGCATGCCAAAGACCACTAAGATCTGAGGAATCCACCTTGATCCTAAAGTGTTCTGCCGTTCAAGCCATCGGCGTGCTTCGTGCTCAGAGTCTTAATTCAGTGGGTAAAAGGGGAAGTTGTCGATACACTTTGCCAACATCGCGGAGGAAGTGCACAATATGGCCACGATATTTGTATTGCTGCCCTCGAACCTGCATGACGTTCACAAATACATGAACTGGAGCAATTAGCATCTCTTCTACTTTCGTCAATTCAGGGAGGAACACAGGGATTAAGCCAAAATCCAGCTGATTTTCAGCTGAAAAAAACCAAGGCTCATCCTCCTTTTTGTTCTTGTCCTTGGCGATGCAACGCTTGCAAATGTCATCTTTCAAGCCCATGTCAAACCATGTCTCCTGACAGCGGGTGCAACGTTCCATTCGGTCGTTTTCCAACTCCGTCCAGAATTTCTCCAGGAGCTCCTTATCCCTATCAGACAACGGACAATTGGACAGATCACCCATCCAGTCAGGGTCCGGAAGCTGGAAATCTCGACGTTCGATGACCGACTGCTGGACACTTGGGCGGGAATATCTCCCCCGGGCGTGTCTCGGCCAAATAGAAGGACTTGATACTGGAGATTCGATCGGCGCTCCAAGTCGTACGCCTTCTTGAGATGGAACCGAGGGACCTGGTCGGGAAGTAATCGGCGCAGGCGCGTCTGCTCCTGTTGACATGGCAAGTGGCGTTCCCAGCAGAATAGGTCCTTGTGAGATAATTGGTGTACCTAGTTGTAAGTCTAATAATGGCAATCCTTGCCGGCGTATTGGGGACAACTCAGCTTGTTCTGCAGTACGCTTAGAGGTGCCTGAGGCCTGTCGATTCCTACAGTCCAGACAGTTGGCCGTGCGTCTTCCACGTGTAATGGAGGACTTTGTCTTCGAAATGAATTGATCTTCCGGCTTCTCCTGCTTGCACTTCCTGCAAATATTCGTTGAAGGGATAGAATCAGCCATAGTATGTTGGATTGCTGGGACGGTTTGATGAGGAAGGGGGAGGGGGGACTGCGCGGGCAGGCCAACCATATAGACCGCGCACCTGGCTTTACACCTGAAAGGGCTACGGAGTACCAACCAACGAATTGAATGCATTGCAGAGAAGAAAAGCGGGATGCTCTCGAGGAGCTGGCTACCTAGTGACGTATAGACGATGCTCAGGGGCAGACTGTGAGACCCTCATTTGGTGGCGTTATTAGCATCGGCATCAGCCGAGTGCACATTGACGGCTCAGCCCGTTACAATACCCAGGCAGGACTGCCATCCAATCGACGTCGAGTGGAGACTTATGTGACCAATACGAGCAGAGCTTTTGAACCTCAGTTATCGTCGTAATAAAGTCCTTCGGACTGAATAAATTACGCCGTCATGAACTGCAAACTCCTGCTCCATATCATAATCAGCAGACGGAGACGGGCGCTGCAGTTTTTGGAAAACGGCAAGCACAGCGTCGCCAGTAACTGAATCCAAACTCTGAAGCTCGATGGTATTGAAATTGAGCGAGAGTTCCGTCCGTACGGAGCGAGCGAGTCCAATTACCAGTCCAAATCGGGGGTCAGTACAATGAATCTGAGCCTGTCGAGTAAGCCATATCATGCGAGTCTTCATCTTGGATATATAGGTCATGAATGAATCGTAGTCTGACTTGGATATGTTGTGGAAGTAGGAGTCCTCGAGTTCAATTGTGGACACGACGTCGCGGCCCGGGTCATCATCATCCTGGCTACTGATTTTCCTCCAGTGGACTTTGATGCCCTGCTCCTCGAAAGTGCTGGCTAGCTGGAGAGCAAATTCGTGCTTCTCCTGGTCGTACAAGAATGTAACATCAGTTGTACGTGTAACGGGCTCAAAAGCCGTTGCGACAATGCTGACATTGGCCTGGTGTGAGGCCTCGTTGTCCAGGACTGCAGCGTCGGCACCGGAAAAGCCTGCAGCTCGAAGCTCCTCGTCCCATCGCTCAACAGAGACGAAGGGCTCGTTTGGGCGGCCGTCGGCCTCTCCAAGCCACCAGCCAGGCAGAAACCCCTGTAGATGCCGTATACAGTTAATCAAGACGTTACAAGTTGAGCAAAGAGGTGACTCAAAGAAGTAGGCGTTAAATTACCATGAGGAAGTTGATACACCGAGGCCCCCTCTCTATTCATAATGTTAACATAGTTAGACTTATAGAAACGATGCCGAAAGGAATAGCCTTTTACCTTGGACCAGTTCTTGGAGGAATAAACGTCCATGAGGACGAAGAAGCGAACGAACATGCTTCAAAGTCTCGTGGAGCGAGGGAGTAGCATGGAGAACCTTGGAAGATAGAGTTTTAACACTATTAACTCTCGTTCTTCTTCTCGAAATCACTCACGTTGGATGCCACGACAAGGTCGAAAGCGCCGAGGTCGAAGCCTTGTTCGGCCGGGTCTTTAGAGATGTCTAGGGTTTGATATTTCAGCGCAGCGTAATCCTGGAATCGTTCTTGAGCAGCTGCAAAAAACCCGGAAGAGATATCAGTGAAGACGTATTCAGAGTACATAGGCTTGCCAGCCTTGGAATGTAGTGCTTCGAGGACATCTGCGGTTGTTCGTCCCGTGCCTCCTCCAATTTCAAGAACCCGTAGGTTGGGCTGAGCATGAGCGCAGAGGGAAAAGAATTCATGGCAGTCGATCCTGTTGCCGAAAAGGTTATATAAACTTGTCAATCCGCCATCTTCCATCATTAGTTGAATTGGATTTGCGTCGCCGAGGAAAACATTCCTCACGTTATCGTGATCTGACATTTTGCGGAAGAGCTGGCCAGTACAAAATGCTTCGTCGTCATCCTCCAGCTCGAGTTCGTTGAAAATGGAGCTCCAAAGTAACTCCCGGGCTTCAGCATCCAAGGAAACCCATTTCTGTGCCTCTGGGACGATTGCATTCCATACGCCTTGTGCGATATGGTCCTTTTCTTTCCGAAGGCAGAGAGCATGCTTAGCCAGATAGTCATCTGAGGCGGGTAACGTTGAGAGCGTGTCGACGGTCCGTAGAATGCAGAGGGCGCAAATCTTGGCGAGTAACAGCTGCGATTTGTCTTTGTCCAAGGTGCATCTACGCCGCATCAAGTCGCCTGCTGCGAGGAAGTCGATATCTGGAAGCCACTGCAGGCGAGTCGCTAGGGGGCCGTCCGGTTGTCTTGGCTCGTCTCCAGTTTCGAATTGACTGAATACCGCTTTCTCGAGGCTGACGGCAACTTCATTCGCCATCGTCACGGCCCTGACCTCACCGACAAGGCCTCCGAGCTGTTTGCCGTGTGATATGGCTTCAGCGACCAAGGTAGTCACGCAAGGTTTCACAACGACAACTGCGATGGCGGTAGGGACGACAAGTCCATCCAACCGGCGAGCGACGCCGTTCGTTGCGGCAACGGTCAAGAGCTGCAAGCAGAGGTCGAGAGTGACTGGGTGGACGCTGTACTTGGCCTCGTGCTCGCTAACATCGTTGCGCAATGCGGCCATTGCTCTTGGTTGATGAGTATCCGCTGTAATCTCCCTCATGCCTTGAAAATGGGGCCCGTAGTTGAGACCTAGATGTCCCAGTCTCTCATACCAGAAAGCCTCGGATACATGGCGAGGATACGCCACAAGGTCTCTCCTCTTCGCCTTGAACTCCTCGCCAGCTTTTCCCTGAGCAGAGCAATGTTGTATCCAAGATACGCCGTTAAAGGACGAGATGGAGAAATCATACCATGATGAGCTAGCATTATCTGACAAGCGCGAAGGCTTCATTGACGTCATAATCTCGATGGTTTCCGATGCTGATAGAACCATGGCGACATTTATGGCTAAATTGCGAACTGTATAGACCTCGGAGCCCGTAATCTGCCTCAAGGCCTCGCCAATCATAGCAATATAGCCTGCGCAGGGAAATACAACATTATTCCCTACCTTATGGTCCTTGAGCCAGGGAACCTCGAGGTTGCGGAGCACGTTTCTCCATACGGGTTCCAAGTCGCTGGTTTCAATGCAGATGGAGCCGAGAAGTTCGTGGTGAAGGTGCTTCTTCTGCCTCCAGGCCCGGGAGATACGACCCTCGTTCCAGAGCTCTGTCGTATGATGCCAAGGATAGGTAGGGAGATCTGTAAGGATAGGTGCTGGCGGATTGATAAAGGAGAAGTCGACGGCACAGCCATGCGCATACAGTTTGCCTGCAGCTGTCAAAATTGCGACGGTTGAGTCGCAGCCTCTAGCCATCGTAGGGACGTAGTCGCAACTCTTGCCGGAATATGTCTGCAAGATTTGGCGAAGCGGACCGCGCAAGGTGGAATGAGGCCCTATTTCTAGGAAAATGGCACCATGGGGATGAAGCTCATCCAGAAAGGACTGGACAGCTGTGCTGAATAGGACCGGAGACTCGAGGTTTCTCCTCCAATAGCCTGGGTCAAACGTGGTCGAAGCCGAGACTTGTTGTCCGGTCACAGTTGAATAGAAAGGCACCGTTGCCTTCTTTCCAGACAGATGACGATTCAACATGTTCTCATATGCGCCTCCAATCTCTTGCATGTGGTCTGGGTATTGAACAGATGAACAGATTAGCGTGGTCAACTAGCAGTGGTATGGTCTCGTCGAGGGTCCTTACGTGAGTGATACGCCATGTCGACATGAAGTCGTCGGGTAAACGTGGACGGGAGTTCGGCCTTGATGGCCCGCAACGTCTGCTCAAGGGCGTCTTCCTCGCCAGATAGCGTCACGCTCCTTGGGCTATTCTCGCAAGCCACCACCACGCCATCGACAAGGTGCCGAGCAATGCCATCTTGACCCAGACCAACAGCCGCCATGCCACCCTTGGGCGCCTCGTGTCGGCATTGGGTCGCTTTGCCACGGTAATATCCGCACAAAATGGCCTCGCTTGCTGTCAGTGCCCCGGCTGCGTATGCACCAGCGATTTCTCCACTCGAGTGGCCGACAATGATGCTTGGCGTCACACCAAACTTGACTAGCAAGTTAACTAGGGCAATCTGTATGGCCGTGCAAAGAGGTTGAGCGAAGACGGCTTTGTCTATGAAACCGCTGGCGTCGTCGGAGAGAAGGCACTCTAGTCGAATTGTATCCATCAGCTTGTATTGTAGAGACATTCGCGTGGCATGGTAGAATGCTTACCTTCAATAGTCCATTGAGGGCCGTCCGCCAAGCATCTCAAGTCTTCGTCCATCTGCCGTATATCTTCGCGAAACGTAGGCCAATTGTGGATGAGATCTCTCCCCATTCCAACCCACTGGGCGCCTTGGCCGGAAAAAACAAATGCCACCTTTGGCGAAACGTCGGCTGCCCTGTGCATCATGTCGAATTCACCAAGCTTCTCTCCGCTTGTAGAGATGCTGAATGCCCTGTGACGCAGGTGGTCGCGTCGCGTCCCCAGGGTGTGAGCGGCTCTGTCAAGTGTTTCTGGACGGGACTGAATGTAACGATTCAGGTCTTGAACCCGCGTACGAAGTGAGTCGGCGTTGTTTGCAGAAACGGGAAGCAGGCGCGGTCGCGGCTTGTCGTGTCGATCTGGATCTTCGCTCACCATGTCTGGATCCATGGCGAGAGGCAACCCAAACGAAGCAGCCGAGTCGACAATGGCCTAGCAGTGCACTATGATTAATCCTGCCGGTTGACCTAATACGGTTGACTTACATGTGCGTTGGCTCCGCCGATTCCGAAGGAGTTGACACTCACTCGGCAATTACTGCCCTTGGGCCAAGGTGTTGGCTCTACCGGCACTCGAAGCTTTCCTTCTTGAAAGGGAACTGTAACAAGATGAGCCAATGAACCATTTGTGGAGTTGACTGAACGCACTTTTGGGGTTCGGCTTCGAGAAGTGAATGTTGGGTGGGATAACTCGGTTTTCTAAAGCCAGAACCGCCTTGATGAGGCTAGTAATGCCAGATGCACCCTCGGAGTGGCCGAGATTAGGCTTCACCTACTCTATATTAGTACTCATGAGGCCGGCGAGGATATCAGTCGGCTATAGTGTTCCCTTACTGATCCGATAAACGTCTCGCCATGGCCAAATGCATTCGCCACCGCCAACGCTTCAAGAGGGTCTCCAATTGGCGTACCGGTGCCATGGCACTCGATATATGGTGTTTGGGACATATCGCTGATGTTAGCCACGTCGTAGGCCCTTCTCATCAACGCCTCATGGCTTTGAGCGCTAGGACAGGCAATGCCTGGCGTTTTCCCATCGCAGTTGATTGCTGTCGAGCGAATAACGGCTCGAATCGGATCACCGTCCCGGATTGCGTCGTCCAAAAGTTTAATATAGACGGCATTCACTGCCTCCCCCCTGGCATAACCATCTGCAGCCGCATCGAAAGTCTTACACGAGCCGGTTGGGGAAAGCACGCCTTGGTCCGACATAGACAAGGTCATAGAGGGGCTCATGATCAAATTGGTGCCAGCAACAATAGCCCCGGTACAGTCGCCATTGTATAGGGCATGGCAAGCCTCGTGAAGACCAGTCAGCGAGGAAGAGCATCCCGTGCGAAGCGTCATGCTAGAGTACAATTAGCCATATAACTTGGGTCAACGGGCAACGATCATGAATCACCTAGGTCCCCGCAGGTTATACTCGTACGAAATTCGGTTAGAGAGGGCAAAGTCGCCGTTAGTAATGACGCGGTACATTGTCAAGTCCTGCGTGTCCTTGGCCATGAGATCCTGCCAATCATCCCCAAAGACACCGACGTAACATCCAGTATTGGTACCACGCCAATTTGTCTGGCCGGCGCTCTCCATACATTCCCATATGACCTCGAGTAAGAGCCGTTGCTGCGGATCGAGCATCTCCGCCTCGGGCCTGCTCATAGAAAAGAAGGATGCATCAAAGTTTTTGAAGTTTACATTGTCCAGGAAATACCCATACTGAGAAGAGACTTGTTGGCGGTGCGGCTTGACATCGTAGAAAGCGTCGACGTTGTACCGATCCTTGGGCACTCTACACCTAGCATCCTGCTTGTCGACAAGGAAGGTCCACAAGTCCTCAGGTGTAGAAATCTCTCCGGGAAGCCTCAAACCAATGCCAACAATAGCAATCGGTGGAGGCGGATTTTTCTTTGGGACCATGACTGATTCCCGCTCGAGCGTGACGTCAAAGAGCAGTGGAAACGAGCAAACGCTGAATGATGGACCAAGCAAAGTTTTAGTCCGAATGGAAATATTACCTTGACAACAGCCGCCTGGAGGAGGTTTAGGGATATATGAATCAAGTCTTTCCACGGCACATGCAGATGCATTTCACTACTGCTGGAGCTGAGCCATTCTCGGCCGGCCGGCGGCGATCATCACCTGCATCATGTTTGTGCCAGTCCAGGGATCCAGGAACCGGCATAGCAGCACTGATGATGGTGACATACTCCGTACATGTAGGATAGTCCGACCTGCATTGTATACATCCTGGGACAAAGCAAGCACTAGCTTCTTGGTTTCCTCGTTCCGGCCTCGTTGGTCCTAATTGTATTTCTTCACAAGGCCAATGATTCCACGTCGTTCAGCTTCCCCTTGTAAAACGATCAGCCCATGGTCCTCGGAGTTGAGTTGCCGTCACAAATACCTAGATGTCTTAGACACGATGACAAGACTTGAGGCGGTGTAAAACTCACCGTACAAGTATTCGTCTTGAGAAGAAGGTCCCGTCCGAGGCGTAGAGCCCGGCAAGAGGTTCCGAAGCCAGGCGGCTAGGCTGGGCTCTGTAGCGCGCTAATGCGATAATGTTGGAAGGTCAGGGTTTAGGGAGGGAGTAGCAAGGTATAACGGGGGCACAAAGTGGTCGCGCTACGAGCCGTGCCGAGCCGACCACGGTAGGAGATTGACTACTGTCGGCTCCCACCCGTCTGCGCACACACCCAGCTTGGCCCTTACACAAAAGGAAAATAGGCCTGCCTAGAAGACAAAGTTGCAAATGTATTTTTTTAATTAGTTAGTTTTATTTACTGTTGTCAGTCCAGCCATGAATGAAGTTGACGAGTACAAATCTTTTACGACGCAGGCGCCAGTCCCTATCGACTGTTCTCCATTGACCTGGTGGCTGAGAGAGGAACAGCAGCAGAGATACCCCCGTCTTTCCAAAATGGCAATCGATATTCTCTCAATACCTGCTATGTCCGCCGAGCCAGAGCGTGTCTTCTCTGGCGCGAGAAGGACGATATCGTGGGATAGGTGTCTGCTAGGAAGCCAAACGATCGAAAAAGGCGAGTGCATGAAGAGCTGGATCAAAAGCGGGATCACACGGGGAATACCAGTCGATTTATGTAACGGTCTCAACTGAGTGTGTTGACAACTAGCTGAGCGACTGCGACGAGTATCCTAAAGCTAAGGAGAAAAGAAGGGAAGAAAGAAAAGAGAAAGATCTAGAAGCGAAGTGAGTTCTTGAGCGAAGCTCAAGAACGCGAGTGGGGCTTGTCGAGAGTGGAGCCGAGACCCTCACGGGCTCAGCCCGTTACACTACCTGATGGCAAGTGGAGTTCCATCATGTTATTTATTCACGCTTGAGGCCCTACAAGTCCTAACAGAACAGCAGGTGTTTTGATGAAAGTCCGCGACCAGGACCGGCGCAAACAACAGCAACTTGACCAGCCACTATTCCAACCTCTCTTTTCGTGATGACGGTATTGCACGCATCGCTTCGCGGAGCACCACGGCAAAACCACACTTTTTGACATGAAATATCATGCCATAGAGACACATCCTTCGGACTGTATTACACCCTCCCCACCTCCGGTGAGGGTGTCAGCATATTTTATATATATAATTATATTTCTTGGAACAGTTTTACTTCCTATTTAAAAAAAGACTAACTAGATAGTCTTAGTCGGAGCCGGAGCGATTAATTAGTGACTAGTTACAACCCTAATAGGAGGACAGGAAGGGACGCTCGCGAGAATCTGTGCATCGTAGCCAAAATATAAAACCTTGGTCTGAAGTGCTAGCCTGCAGACAGCTATGCCTCTCACAGGCTACTCTACGATAAGGGCGTGCGTACGAAGTACTTTATACGAAGCACGAAGCACTTTGTAGTACAGGAGTACGAAGGACAATGCAATGCTTCGGTACGACTAAACAAGCAAAGCAAATATTTGGCCGTGTCTCTCGGTGGAAACAAAGTATGTACCTGAGCAGTGATCATATATGTACGAAGTACGAAGTACGGCGTACGGAGTAGTCTCGGCTGACCTAGTCCCATGAAACATTGTCTGGGAATTACTTCAAAGTCAATCATCGAGCATGAGCTGACTTTGCTACGAAGTATAAGGTCTCATTAAATTCTCCGTGCACCGTCTTTATACCTTGCGCATTCTATAAGCATAATGCTTTTGTGCTTCAAAGGTCGTCAGTTCCATACCTCGCCACGCAACCAAACAATGGATAGACCATCGACAGCTGCGGATCCTACACGACATCAGCGGCCAACTGTAGAAGATGCTAGGGAGACATCGCCACAGGCGTTCAAAAGTACAAGTATTCCGATACAGCGCTTTTGGATGCTCACTGTTGGGTAACGATTCCGGAAAACATGCCTTTCATGTACAAATGAAGGCTAATATACATTGGATCTTAGAACATGCCTCGGCCTTTTCCTCTCTACATTGGACTCGACAATAGTTGCAGCATGTTTATATACTATCGCTGTCGACTTTGAAACCTTCAGCTCGATCAACTGGGTTGCGCTGTCTTATATGCTGGCGAACGTTGGCTTCTCCGTTGCGATTTCCCGAATATCGGACGTCATTGGCAGACGTAATGCATTTGTTGCCTCCTACATGATCTTTCTTGTCTTCTCTATCGCTTGCGGATTCGCCCATAACCTACGGCAACTAATCGCATTCCGGGCTGTTCAGGGAGTTGGCGGCTCAGGTGCGCATAGTATCGATATAGCAGCATTGCTTCTCTATAGGCTAACAATCTTGCTAGGCCTCTACTCGCTAACGATGATCATACTGCCGGAGATCAGCCCCGACCATCTCAAACAGTACCTAGGCGGCGTTGTTGGCCTGGTCATCATTGGTGCAAGTGTCTTGGGTCCTGTGCTGGGCGGTTTGCTTTGCCACTACACAAGCTGGAGATGGGTATTTTGGATCAAGTATGAACAATCGTATTCCTCTTTCCATCCGAGCTAACCATATCAGCGGGCCTATTGGTCTTGTGTCCGTGACGATATTCCTTCTTAGCTGGCCGGAGCCACGGTTACTCCCCAGCGTCGTTCGGCATCCATGGAGGACACTCGACTACCCTGGGACCGTCCTACTCATTGCCGGCTCTGTTCTTACCGTGTTTCCCTTCCAGCATATGGGTGAATCAGCCCTTGCAATCTGGAGCAGCAGCAGTTTTATTGGACCACTTGCTGTCGGTCTTGGCTGCTGGGCAACTCTCTTAGCCTGGGAGTATACCATCTATCGTCGGCTACAGAACCGTATCCTTCCAATTTTACCACTCAACTTGTTTCAAAACCGGTTTTATACAGCCGGGGCCATTACCGTGCTATTGCTCGGATTTCCACAACTGCTTCTCGTCTTCTCAATTCCCATAAGGGCGGAAGTAGTGAACGGCAGAAGTACATTAATATCGGGAGCCATGTTGTTACCAATGCTAGGTGCAACTGCCCTTGGCGCTTATATTACCGGACGGATCAATTCAAGGAAAAACTATCTCTTCGAAACCTTACTCTTCGGAGCATTAGCAATGGTTCTTGGGTGCGGACTCCTCACAACTATCTCTAACTCTGGAGATGACCTAAAAATACTCGGTTATATTACCTTGACGGGATTGGGGTTTGGGTTTGTTGGAGCAGCGGCCACGACCCTGCCAGTTTACGAAGTGAAAATACAAGATTATGGTACGGTTTTATTTACTCGTAATGATTGCTTACTACCATCTAACTCTGATCTTTCTATTACAGCACCTGCGCAAGGCATTATCGCACAGGTGAGATTATTTGGCGGGAGCTTCGGTCTTTCTACTTCAGCTGTCCTTTTGCACGAGGAGATCATTAAACGCCTAGGGAACCAATCACTGCAGGAGGTATCGACAATAGGGGACGGAAGCGCAGCGCTCTCAATCGAACGTTTAGTTGTGCTGCGGCAAGCATATATTGAGTCTTTCAGAAAAACCATGATTGTTGCTACGGCTGTTTCCGCGATAGCCGCTTTTTTCACCATTTTTGGCTACCGGAGTAGCCGAAATGACCTCGCACAGCAGCGACAAGCCTTGTTACTAGAGGAGACACGCCGTGGGCTGGAATTGAATAGTGAGGGGGATAGCGATGAGGCGAAGATTAGGAGCCGGTAAATGATGCGCGTCGGTAGAGCCACCGTAACAAGCACGGGGAAGGTGTGAAAGTCTGGCCCGGGGTTTCTTCAACAAGCAGGTGTCTTGGTATTGTCTATCTAAAGCTACGGGGAAAGAAAGAGAACCTCGAGCCTGGGGCCTAAGTCTTGACGGACCCGGTAAACCAGGTCCACTACATCAGGCCCAGTCCGTGACACAAGGTGTTGTAGCATCAGAAACAGCGTTCCCTAGTATGTTCAACGGAGCCTAGGGTTGGGAATAGATTCACCGTCTCTCCGTCCGCCATACTCTTCCATGGAGCCTCTGCGCTGTGTCTAAGCCCCAAGTCGTACCGCATTCATATCCTTGGCCACGGCACCTGCTTGTCGAAGAAACTCCGGGCCAGCCTTTTATAGGGTTAAATAGTTAGTATCCCCTCGGGCCGGAATAACACCTTGCATTCATCTCATTGTCTCCCATTCCCTCAGTCCAGAAACTCCAATTTTGAGAAAATATGGATCCTCTTCAATCCGTTTCCGTAGCGCCCCCTTCTTATCGCACAACTCTTCCACATCCCATCCCGCCCATACAAAACGACCGTGCAAGAATCGCGCCTCGGGGGAGGCCGCCCAGACGGCAAACTGCCCAGCCATATTCTCTGTACCACGTTATTATTTCAAGCACATATAGAAAAGACTGCGATAACTCACCATCATCCCAGTCATAGTGGTCTTTCTTAAGTCCAGCCTTCTCTGCCGCCTGAGTGAAGACAGCTCCTGGGTGAAAGCTCACTACCTGCATCTCCTCCGGTCGAACGTCCTTGGCAATCATCTGTAGCAGCATAGCCCCCGCGTTCTTAGTGGCGCTATAGTTCGGGATCATAGCTGCTAGGCCACTAAACTCGTAGATAGCTATCGTCGACACATTAACAAGAGCCTGACTACCGTTAGTTACTTCTAAATGTAGTATCCTTAACTATTTATGTGTTATTTACTTACTCTAACTCGCCCTGTCGCATTAGGCTGCTTGTATAATCTCTGGGCGAAATCCAAATGCCCTCGCACATTTGTAGTAAAGTCATCCCATGCGTTGTGTAGTTCTAGCGTTACGATAGGTTTCGCTATCGGGTATTTAACAGCGTTAAGCACCACGACATCAACGAAGACCTGGTCCTTTTCTAATTTCTTCCAGAGCCTCTCGACGAGCCCAGGGTTACCAATATCGCAAACGTGGCTAGTTATCTTCACCTTCGGGTACTCGGCCCTTAGCTGTAAAGCCGCCCGCTCGAGTATCATAACTCGACGGCCGACTATGATGACTTGCTCCGCCCCCGCCTTGGAGAACGCCCGGGCGATAGCGAAGCCGATACCTGCCGAGCCACCGGTAATAAGTATCGTCTTGCCAACCTGAGAGAGCTCCGGGCGACTGGGTGAGATAGCTGGATATGGCGTATGGTGGAGCACCTTGGTGAAGGAGAAGCCCCGACAGGTGGAGGATTTGGCAGATGACATTATTTTCTTCGTATCTAAGGAGACGATTGATGTTAAACGGGGCAACAGAGTTGATTCGAACAGCTGAGTTCTAGATAGAGGCAATAGGTTCAAGTAGTTCACATCCCTACTTCGTACATGTACAACCTAAATAAAAGATTGGCCCTGTCCAGGGGGCCATCGTCATGAATTACAGTGTAATTGAGTTCAAGACAGGTCTGACAATGTTTCTGGAAGGACAAGTGACGTGTCATTCTTA
The DNA here is from genome assembly GCA_000956045.1 of Hirsutella minnesotensis 3608. Taxonomy (NCBI): domain Eukaryota; kingdom Fungi; phylum Ascomycota; class Sordariomycetes; order Hypocreales; family Ophiocordycipitaceae; genus Hirsutella; species Hirsutella minnesotensis. The sequence goes on along the minus strand of KQ030507.1, from coordinate 76,398 downwards.
CATACGTGCAAATTTCTCAGCTTGTTGATCATAGCGTTCGGGGGCACGGCAACCACGGGAGAGTCAACTCTCAGGCCCCTAGTTAGCGGGGCATCCTTTCCGGCGTGCAAAGTCGGTAGACAAGGCTAAAGAGCAGCTGGTCACTGACCAGACTAGAGACAGACCGGGGAATGGGTGATAAAAGAGAGGCATTGATAAGCCGCAGCATTGTCGATTCGACCTCCGGCGGTTGGAGCACGGCGGTGAGAGAGATGACATCCAGTGACCACGCCACGGCTGGATGAGACACCGAACCCCCACATCTTGGGCGAGACTCGGTCCCAAAAGCAAAAGAAGCTGGTTATGGCACCAAAACCTCGAGGGGTCAACCACAACTCTCCCCTATTAAAACTCTTCCCCGTCCATCTTCTTAAGCGGGGCAAAAATTTACAGGCTACCCCATTATGCCCTCGTCGAGGCCCTATTAGTACAGAGGAGGATTCTAGAGAGCCCGTGTTTTTACTTCTTCGCATGCGATTTTTAAGAGAATAGCGTTGTCCCATTAGTTTGCCTAACAAGCGCACCTCAGCTACTGCGGCATAGCATCTGCCACGAACTTGCATGCTAGTATTATTTAGTTATATACGTGCATAAGTCGAATATAGTAGAGAGACTTAATAGTTATGTTGCGCTTTTCTTAGCAAAATAGTAGGTAATGTCACGACCCTGCGCGCCAGCGTAGAACCGCCAGCGTAGAACCGCCAGCGCAGAGCCTCACCAGTGACACGTGCACAAGTAGCATCACGTGCCCACGTGCGACCTCGTGCATAATAAGGGCCAGCTCGATCGTGTAGTCTAGTCTTTCTTTGCTCCTTAGCTTTGAGTCTTCGTTCATAGTGCCAATACATCTTTATAGCCGTCAAGGCTCGTATGTGCCTGGCCGTAACACTACTCAAAGCTCAGGAGATCGCTTGCCAGCGATCAATAAATAGGCACCCCCAACTTTCACGTCACACGCGCCTGACGAAAATCCAGCGCACCAAGACCCAAGACCAAGACCAAGACCCAAGACCAAGACCCAAGACCCAAGACCAAGACCTAAGAAAACCCTAGAACCAAGACCCGTGATCACGCAGGAGCGCGATCGTTCGACCTCAGACCCTGGCTACGAATGCCTAAGAAGACTGACCAAGACCCACCTCGCCGTTCAGCTCGCCTAGCTTTGTCTATAGCCGGGCCCTCGACTATGGCGACCCAAGACCAGACCTCAGAGCTTGTAGAAGCTCTGCGAAGACAAAATGAGATTCTCTTAGCCAGGCTAGAGCGCCTGGAGAACTCGACTCGGACCCCGAGTCAAGACCCTGATCGTGAGGAAAGAGAGCCCTCTACCGCTTTCTCTGGACCTGATGGTCCGACGTTCCGACCAACCGGCAAGGCCGCCTGGCCGGAGTTTGCCCCGTTCACGGGGCCAGGAAAGAGAAACGCCGCATATAAGGATTCGATCAAGTCCCGTATACGGCTCCAGCTTACGTTCGATGGGAAGAAGAACGAGTTCCATCCCTTCCTCGTAAAGCTGCGCAGTAAGTTCCGCGAGGACTGCGACACCTTCCGAACAGAGATGAGCCGGATGGACTTTCTGTACGGACTTCTAGAAGGGAGAGCCCTCCGTTGCCTCGAGGCTCGATTTACGTCTGAGACCCGACCCTTCTCCGGCGTGGCCGAGATGATCCAGACTCTCGAGTCTGTGTTCGGGAACCCGAACGAAGCGATCGAGGCCCACGCTAAGCTGCAACGCCTGTTTTTCACGATCGGTGGTAAGTGGGATATCACGGATTTTATCGCCGAGTTCGACTCCCTCTCGTCAAAGGCCTCCTGGCCTCAGGATCAGCTCAAGCACGCACTCTGGTGCAAGCTCGGGGGAGGACTCGACGGATCCCTCCTGACCAAGACCCGTGACCCGACCGTGACCTATGAGACCTTTTGCGAGTCTGTGAAGGACTCGGTCCATAGTAAGAAAAGTGAGTGGCGGCCGAAGGAAGCTCGGCAGCCTGATCAGACCCGCCGGGCAGCCCCGGCAGCCAAGACCCCGACCAGGAATTCGAATAAGACGGGCCCTCCCCCGGTTACCTCGCAGAACGCCGGCCGAGCCCTGACCGAAGAAGAGAAGAGAGTCCACTGGGACAACGACACCTGTTTCACCTGTGGCAAGGCTGGGCACGTCTCTCGCGACTGTCCCGACCGCGCCAAGGGCGTTTCTCGGCTGGCTATGACAGCTGAGGAGTCTGATCAGGAGTCGGGAAAAGAGTAGGACCATCGAAAGTCTCCCCGATGGTCTCGAATGTGTCGCAGATAGTAGCAGATAGACCGGAAACCTCATTCACCGTAAAAAGCAAGATTTGCGTGAATGGAACCAGTCTACCAGCGAACGCAGTTTGCGACACTGGAGCCGACACTCACCTCCTGATCAGCCCAATCTTCGCCAAGCAAGCCGCCCAACGCTTAGGGGCGAAGCTCGTCACCCTCGCCAAGCCGATACAGCTACAAGACTACCGCCGGAGACTCGCCGGCTCGATCAAGCAGCAGTTACACGCATCATTCGAGGTAGATGGTCGACGCCTCCCCGATCAAGTCTTTAACGTCGCCGAGATAGGTGGCGACATCTTTATCGGCCTCTTCTGGATGCGACGGCAACGACTCTTGCTCGACTGCGCTAGTGCTTCGATCGTGTGGCCCGACGACCTCCCTGCCCTGGCGAAGTTCTCCCCGACCATCCAGCTCTCTAGACAAGACCCTTCCTGCAAGATCGACCCGAAAGACCAAGCAGATGCCGACCGTCGTGACCGCCTGATCAGACAAGATGAGAGACGGTACCGCATCCTCCAGAGGAACTGGAGGCAGCCCGAGAAAGATCAGACCCCGGTGCAAGTCTCTGCGAAGCCCGCCCCCCTGAAGACCCTAGAAGAAGACGACCAGACCGTGATCAGGTCTTTGATCACGCAGGTTAAGACCAATTCCCGCTGGAAAGAATGGCAGGATCTCGAACCGACGATGCCTCGAGATCCTGTCGAACTTAGGCACACGTACGCCGAAAGTTCAACTCCTGAGGTTCAATGTCGACCGACATGGCGGATACCGGATGCGATGCTGGTAGCGATGGAGTATATGTGACGACAGAGGACGCTCGGCTGCGAGGTTGCGACTCGGGAAGGGCAGGATGACGCTGGTGAGCAGGCGTCGGCGGGCCCAAGGTCAGTGGAGAGGCCCGCAGGGCAAAGACGGGGGGGAAGGAAAGATAGGGAGGCAGTAGGGGAGCAGAGGAGTAGCGCTGTAGGCAGAAGATGGGCAGGGAGACTGGGCGCCTGTGCAGTCTGCGCGTGGGGTTGGCCCGAGGGGAAGCGATCAGGGTACGGAGTAGGGGGATTTGTAAGTGTGGCGAGGCGTTGCAGAAGAGACGAAGAAGAATGAGGCAGACGAGGGCAACGTGTGCGACGTCGTGCTTCGAATCCGCACGTCGGACGGCGCAGGCTATGGGACGCTAACTGGCCAATTACCACGGGAGGGGTGGCCTGTGCCAGCTCAAAGGCGCAAGGACCTGAGCTCGGACAGGTACAAGCGTGTGCGTGTGCGCGCCGCAGAGCTTCGGGTACCGTGCCTTTTGTCTTTGGCTTTGGCTGCGGTTGGTGCCAGGCAGGAGCGTCTACGGGGCACCTCCCTTTAAGCCAGCGCATCGCTTGACGACATCGCGACAACCTGCAGCTATCGAGTTGCTTCGACACGACGCTTGCAGGCAGGGTAACTTGGGGCGTCCAATGCGCACGGCATTGACGTGCTCCAGACGGCATCCCGGAAGGATGGCCTGTGAAAGTTCGTCGAGGACATGGATCTGGCATGCGAGTGCTGCTCACCTGGCCGGGCATCTCGACTCGAGCTCCAAACAATCCAGCTTGACAACTGGCCATGGTCCAGCCCTTAATCCCGATGGTCGTCCATTTCCCTTGTGTTCCAACCTTGACCTGCTTCGAATGACAGTATGCCGACCTTAGGCCCATCTACCCATCTGGCCTCCATCCCCCCAGGTCAAACCGTGATAGACCCAGCTGTGTCCACTCTCACGAGGCAGCTGTGAAATGACGTCGCCCATTGCATCCAACTGCCCATGACAGCGGCACTCTACGATCCACCCTGCTCCGACAACATAAGCCCGTAACCACAAAGAACTCAACTCCGGAAACACTCGCCCTGGCCCCACGAGCGAGCGAGCGAATCGGCCTCGGACCGCGCCGCCCGGGGGTGGTGGGGTGGTGGGGGGTGACCCCGAACCGCATCCGAGCCGGGGGACCGCCCATGGAAGAGAGAAGAAGAAGGCCTCAGGAGGCGCTTGCGTCGACGCGTCGAAACGCGACCGTCGCCCGAGGAGCGCGGTCCGTCGTTAAATTATCGCGTTGTAGCATGCGTCTGCCGGCCCGCAGCGTACTACTACTACTACTACTACTACTACTGTCTGTTTTCTCGCCCTCCTTTTCCCCGAAACGATATCCCCCTGCTTGTTTCCGCCCCTGCTATTGGCTGCCGTCTGTTTCACCGTCCTCTCCGTCCTTTTTCGCCGAAAAAGCTCCCTCATCCGGCGCCGGGGACACGGACCCTGCCGAGCCGCATGCCCCGCGCATGGCGGAACGGTCCCGATAGGTCTAGGCGGCCCTTCCGAGAGATGAGAAGGGGCACGGAAAGAAGAAAAGCTCATCACGGATGGGCAAGGAAGAACGCCGCGCATTGCCGCCTTTTTGATTTCCGTCTCATCGGTCTATTTCAACGTTGCCTATAACCAATCATTCTCATGAATTTTGGGAAATATGCATTTTCTCCCAGAGTGTAAGGCGCACACACACAACTAAACAGAGAGTGAAGAACGGGGGCCAATAATTCAATTCATTGATCTCTGAAGAGCATACTCAAGTCGACCTACGTCGCTCTTTTAACCTCCAAACAACCTCCGCAATGTCTCGGAAGTCTATCAAGATTCTGCACGTGACACAGAGGCTTCCTTTTAACTGTGATGTTCTCCCGCCACGACCAAGTGAATAACAAATATGTCAGCTCTGCCTCCACTCAGACCTGGCTCCTCGCCACCACGATGCCAGCCGCCAGCAACCCATTTGAGGACTCCGCCGCCGACAAGCCCGTGCTCGCCAACGGGCCGTGGCGGCTTTTCAGGTAGAGGGTCAGAGCAACCGCCTCCGCGAAAGGTCGATGCCGGACTCCTGGAACAAGAAGCGGCCGAGGATCGTCGTCTGCACGCCGAAAGCAAACAGATCTGGCGCGATCGCCAGGGTTGAAAGCCACTCCACTCAATCCACTGGCTGCTCGAGTGGAGTGGATAGATCATAATCCACTGAATATCTCAAGTTAGTGGATCCACTGGGAGTCATCGTGGATTGGGTGGAATAGCGTGGATTGAGTGGATTAGCAAGTGCCTCCATTCGTGATGTTGACGCTATCCTGTGAGACCTGAAAGCCTGAACCTCTTACCGACTTACACGACCCGCATGATCTTATCCATTCCTAAATGAGATCAACCCCAGCTGACTTCTGCCTCCTCCTGAGCACTCGCCACTTGAGTAAGCCACTTTGTCGCCCACTCTTCAAGTTGTTGATTTGACATTTGAGCCAGCTCGATATTAGTCCTCTCTTCATCTACCGGGATAAAGAAGGGGTCTAAATCCTGAACAATGTCTGCCCGTAGCCACGAGCGTAATACCTGACACATGCCGATTATTTGCGCTTCAAGTCGATTACGGAGAGGGGTGACCATCCTGCCTGCTGCAGAGAACAGACGCTCACATTCGGCGGACATTGGTTGTATGGTCAGGAAGTCGAGTGCCATTCCCATTCGTGACAGATTTGGGTATTTGAACCTCTTTTCGTGCCAATACGCAATAGGATCGTCAGCTGAGCCATCGCCAGTTTCGCAGTGCGTTATCCAATGCAGGTATTCGTTGTCACGATCCTGCGCGCCAGCGTAGAACCGCCAGCGTAGAACCGCCAGCGCAGAGCCTCACCAGTGACACGTGCACAAGTAGCATCACGTGCCCACGTGCGACCTCGTGCATAATAAGGGCCAGCTCGATCGTGTAGTCTAGTCTTTCTTTGCTCCTTAGCTTTGAGTCTTCGTTCATAGTGCCAATACATCTTTATAGCCGTCAAGGCTCGTATGTGCCTGGCCGTAACAGGTAAAACCGTTGCCTTTTAGCTATATATCTAGTCTACTTCGTACTTTATGCTTATTCTGGTATATTAAAATTATCTAAATAAATATATCTAGTAGAATTAGTACTCTGGACCCGGCTAACCGTTTTCGGTAGCGTTTTAGTAAGGTTACGAAGTCTCAATACTTCGGATTAACTCGGCCTCCGGACCTAGCTCGTGACACTTGCTAGCTCCCATGACTCTTGGCCCCACCACAGGACAAGACCCCTCCAACAGTCAGGTCACCACCACTGCAGTGGCCTGACCTAAGCAAGAGGCGACGTCACCTGGGTGAAGCTCGAGGTCACTTCTTATCCTTGCGCCACCAGCGCCATAGCCACAAGCTTTCAACTGGCACCTCCTCTATCGCTGACTGCTTTTTCTTCATCCGAAAATCCTCGCCGAGCTTGAGTCGCGAATTCCCCGGCCAAGTACATGCAATCCGTCGGCGGATCCGCGCCCAAGGGCTGCCATGTATTGCCAAAAGTGTCGCCAGCCCCTGAAGCTGGATGGCTCGCTCGAAGATCTGAATCCGGCAGCATATGACCTTTTAATTTGTGCGTATCTTCCGGATTCATACTCGCAGAGCCATTCGAGCTTCTAATCTTACCCGCGAATAGCTTCTTCGGCGTCATCGCCGCCAAAGCCCAAAAAGTCACCCCAGAACCGGGTCCAGTCAGCGCAATCACAGGATCAGACAAGACGAGAGCTCTACGACAAGGCCTCCAAAAACGCCGGACCTCCCTCTTTCAAGAGACATCATGGAGCGCATCCAAGAGACTCTACCATGTCGTTTATATACCTTACTGAATCGCAAGTCGGCCATCCGCAGCCCCTGGCACAAGCGAGCGAAGGGCCATCGACACCTTCACGCCTCCAGCGATCTAGCTCGAACCGCATCCCTGTCTCAGTGCAAGCAGCATCAAGAGGTGACGAAATAGAGCGGTTAAACAGACTCTTTGAGGTTCTGTCAGCGCGCTCAGACATTGATCATCCCGTGTGTGTCGACTGCACCGAGTTGCTCGTAGAGGGTCTGCAGAAAAAGTTGGACATGGCCTCCAAGGAACGTGACGCATACGTCAAGCATTTGCGGCAAATTCAATCCGAACAGCCAAGCCCAGAAGACATCAAGGCCCAGCAAGAGGCTCTGAAGAAGGCAGAAAAAGAAAAGGTCGCTACCATGGAGGAACTCAAAAGGCTCGAGCAGGAAAAAGATGCCCTCGACGAGGAAATCCTCGCGCTGGAAGAAGAATCTAAACAAATGGACAAAGAAGAAGAGGCATTTTGGAGAGAGCGCAACGAGTTCGCCACCAGGATGGCTGACTTTCAGGCCGAGCGAGACAGCATCAACGCCAAGTACAGCAACGACTCGCAGCTGCTCGAGAAACTACAGCGGTCAAATGTGTACAATGACACTTTTTGCATAAGTCACGATGGCAACTTTGCAACCATCAATGGCCTTCGGCTCGGGAGGCTGTCAAATAAGCCCGTCGACTGGTCCGAGATCAACGCGGCATGGGGCCATGCGCTGCTACTCCTTGTTACCGTGGCTGACAAACTCAACTTCAAGTTTCAGGGCTACGATCCACAGCCAATGGGTAGCACCTCCAGGATCGTCAGATATGATACTCCAAGCCCGGCGTCAAGTCGTCTTGGCTCGCGTACGCCACAACCACCTCCCAAGAAGCACGTTCTGGAGCTCTTCAGTTCCGGAGACATGCCCCTGGGTCTGACGTTCATGCACCGAAAGTTTGACAACGCCATGGTGGCCTTTCTCGAGCTGGTGCGGCAGCTGGGCCTATTTGTCCAGCAGCAGACGGAGCCGACGGGCAATCCGCTGAGCTTGCCTTACCGGATCGAGGGAGACAAGATCGGCGACACGAGCATCAAGCTCGGCATCGCTCAGGACGATGGATGGACCAAAGCTTGCAAGCTCACGCTAACGTGTTGCAAGTTTCTCTTGGCCCACGCGAGCAATGTGAGCTCCAGTGCGAGAAACGCCACCTCTTGAGACGTGGCTATCCAGGACGGCGGTTTGCGGACTTTATGATGGGACTTTGAAGTTTGGCGTACAGCCTCTATACCCTACTCTCGTTGCTCCTTGCGTGAAGAGTACGTAGAGCATTCAAAGCATGATACCATTTTCATTACCAAAATTAGATGTCGCAGAGTTGAACTAGATATTGTCATTTCTAACTATTTCCAAGTGATACACTTACCGCGATTCGTTTGGCAGCAAGTAAATAGAGGAAAGGCCTCAGAGGGCCTGGCTGCTAAGATGAAGAGACCACCTTAAGGCGACTGAATCCTTGCGGAATCTTTTGCGTTTGCCCCTTGCCGGTTTGTCAGGATCAGATGCATAGGGACTTACTAACAGAGCACAGGACACGAAGCAGACTGGGCTCCAGCAAACGCGCACAAATGAGGTTTCGAAGCAACGATGCGGCACTTCATTCGAGAACCTGGAGTGAGCCAATCGAAGTCCCCAGCATCCTGGAAGCAAACACTTGTTGAGGCGGCAGTTCGTTTTCTCTTGACCCGCTCACGCAGCAGCCCGAGACACGGGCAAGGTGAGAGAGTCTTGGGCGCTGATGGTGACGGTGACGTCCCCGCTGACTTGTACAGAGTCTGCTCCTGAAGTCGGGGGCTTGATGCCGGTTTCTCTTGGGGACTTGACAGTTGCGAGAGCAAACCGGCCTAGACCTCTTGAGGGTGGTGCCAGCTGCCGTGAACTGGCCATCACGCAGCGTTTGATGCTTGAACTGCTCAGGTTCTGCAGGCCATATAACCCACCTCCATCTATCTCTACGAAGTCTTTTATCTCCTCGTTCCATCTCCATCTTCTGTTCTCTGACCGTTCCGCCACTCAACCTTGACGATCATCTTCTACACAGCCATAAAGGCGCATCTTTCCGGCCTCCGCACAACCTCGTCACCAAGCAAGCAAGCCCTCCCCCTAAGTTTCCATCTTCATAGAGACGCCATCGCTCAAAATGTGCCTCTACACCGATCTCGTGTCCCGCTGCACCGCGTGCGACTGCGACTACGAACTCAACAAGTCGTGCGAGCCCGTCGAGTGCCCCGTCGTCCGCGAAATGCCCCTGACCGAGGACGGCAAGTTCAGGTACGGCGAGTGCAACGACGTCGAGAGGCAGAGCTTCGCATCCAAGCGCGGCATCTGCCCCCGGTGCGAGCGAGAGGCCGAGGAGCTCCGCGAGTATCAGGAGGCGAACCGCCGCAACGCCCTCAACGGGGGGTTCGACAAGATGGGCAGGTCTTCCAACTCGCGTCTTCGCTGAGAAACGACCAGGACTGCCCGAGCCTGAGCTGACGAGAAGTTGGTCGCGGGTTGCGACGTGGGGTTTGGGTATTTTCACTTGATGAATGGCAAGTCATGATGCCGTCCGTCGTCGACTCAACTTTCGTCACATTGGGTTAGAATAGGCTCGTGCGGGTACTTGGAGGGATTCAGCAACGGGGATTTGAGTTGTCATGGGCTTCGGCTTACATGTGCGGCCTATAGGTCTCGGTATGCTGGCACAATCAAAATATATTTACACGTATATACAAGAGAATCTGGTACCTCAACTTGCCTCGGTCATGAACCAAGCGGTTGGCGGTCCAGAATCCACGATGTCAAGTTCAGCAGTATGGATTTATTTACCATAGAACACATTATTTGCGCGACGTGAATGAAAGCTTATTAGAACCGCGATGATGTTTTGAATCAAGCCATACAAATCTCATCGCCAGACGAATAGCCTCGCCGGTGCTCTTGACTTGACACGATCCAAGAGGGGTGCTGTTCCGGAATATTTTTGCACTCCAAAATCTCGAAGAGTTGAGATCGCCAACAGCCTCACATAGAAGCAGCAGGGTAAGACGCCATCCCTACTACAACCCTAAACCAAATACGAAACACGAAGCAGCAGTGAAGAAAACAAGCTTCACGTTTTCATTCATCGTCTGACAACCACCAACATCAGCATCGCCATGTCATCTCAGAACCCAAAGCGCCCGCGCAGCCCAGGCCTCATTCCCAACCCGTTCGTCAAGAAGCGCAACCTGCAATGGACGCTCCAATCACCCTCTGCGCCTCGCGATTCCCAGCCCAGCGACGAGCACCGCCAAGATAGCCGCAACGACGACGACGTGGATCGAGGAGCCCGCGCGTCGCCGCCGACGACGGCCGCCGTTGAGTCCGGCGCGGCCCTCATCACCGACCACCTCGCCCACTTCGCGACACAGCTGGCCGGCGCGCGCACCGCCGCCGCCGTCGAGCCGCTGCTTTCCATGGCGTCGTACGAGGCGCTGTACCGTGGCAGCGCGGGCAGCGCGGCCGGCGCGCACTTCGTCGTCCACCAGCACGACCACCCCGTCGCCGGCACGCACTACGACCTGCGGCTGCAGATCAACGCGACGAGCAGCGTCAGCTGGGCCGTCATGTACGGCCTGCCGGGCGACCCCAACAGCGCGCGGCTCAACCGCAACGCGACCGAGACCAGGATTCACTCGCTGTGGGTAAGTCGCGGCCTCGTGCGTGTGTGAAACCGCCGTTCCCCCGGGCTGGTCTGACTGGCTTGACCGGCGTCGCTGTAGAATCATCTCATAGAGACGGCATCGCCGCAGACCGGCTCGCTTCTCATCTGGGACACGGGCACGTACTCCATCCTCCCGAGGCGGAGCAAGCATGCTCCCCGTCCGGACCCTCGCTCGCCTCCCGGCTCTCCTGCCGACGACGCCGACGCCTCGCCCGCCACGCAGCAGGCGCTCCTCCATGCCGCCTTTCAGAACCGCAAGATTCGCCTGCGCTTGCACGGCGCCAAGCTCCCGGACCCGTACGTGCTGAACCTGCGCCTCACAAAGGCCGAGGATGCCTCGGGCCGCTCCAAGAGTCTGCGTGCGTCCGGGACGCGCCGCCGCCGGCGAGGTAGACAGCCAGTCACGCCTCGCCAGCCCGAGACCAGCAGCTCCGACGATGATTCGGATTCCGTGCATGGTGAAGACAGTGCCGAGCATAATGTTGTCCCCACGGGCCGGGAGGCCGACCCGGCCGCAAACGTCTCCGCCGTGGATCGCGAGGTGCAAGAGTTGGAGGACGAGCAGGTCCGCCGCACGAACGCCTATCCCGGTGCCTCCAACACCATTGGCAGCGTTCATCAACGAAGATGGTATCTGTCCCTCGACAGAGCCGGCTGCGGGTTCGTCAAGGAGAACCGGCACGGCCGAGTTACTTGGGGCCTGCCAAACGAGGCGACAACGACGCCTGTTTCTCAACTCCCGCCAGAGCCCGGCGGCGAGGACACATCTCGTCGACTCTCTTTCCCGTTCTACGTTCGAGGTCCAGATCACGAGATCAGCGTTGTGACCGGCCGACGCGGACAGGATGTCTTGCGAGACGAGCATGTCACCACATTTGCACGTCGACAGGGATGGGCACCTGTGCTGGGATAGCAATCTGCTTCTTAATACTCTACATACACGTAAAGCTTCTGCTTGCAAAGTAGTACAAACCATGTGCTTGCGACAAGATCCTCAACCAGACCGGCAGCTTTCAAGGACTTTGGTCGCTACTCGACGCTCGTAACCGAGGGCCGGGTCTGGTGGATCACTTCAACGATTCCTGTTCAAACTCGCAAACGCCAGGCAATGCGCATCATAATGTGCTTCATCCTACTTTCCCGGTTCCAAGCATCTGTCGCTGCGGTTTATGCCAACCGCACTGCACTGAAGCCCGTCATTGGATTCATGCGAGTCAAGAGCCCGCTTCATCAAGTTTTTCCCATCACGCAGGCTTCCTCTCAACAGGCGTCGGTGCTATTCGCCGCTTCTTAGGCTCCTTGGCATCTTCCTTTTCGCTTTCGCTCGCATCCCGCTTCATGCCAATAACGCTCCCTGCGTTGCTGCGAGGAGTTTCCGGAGGTGTCGTCATCGGCACTCCACCAGCCTTGCCTCCACCGGTAGCTGTAAGACCAGGCATATTTCCGGCGATAAGGGGGGGATTGCTGACAACCCCAGAGGGCACCGTCGAAGACTGAGTTGCAACTGACGATGCCGAGTTCGATCGCGTTGGGGACGACGGACGCTGCATCATTGGCGGGGCTGACGCCGGCGGGGAGGGCGCCGTAAAGGAGTTGGAGTTGCGATGCTGGTGATGTGCTCCGTTCGCAAACGGTGAGGCAGGCGCAAAGCTGGTCGTTGGGGTGGGCGTGGTTTGACTTGGCGTCGCGGCTACTGAGCCTTTGGGCGGTCCTACCTCTCCCTTGTAGATCTCTCCGAGCTCACCAGGTGCAAAAGATAAAGACGAGCAGAATCCATCCGAGGAAGAAATCATCAGGGTGAGCCCGTCGGTGGACCTGGTAGTGGTTAGCACGAAACCTAAGAAAGAAGAACAGGCAAGTCTGCATACCAGGCCAGGTCGGTAAAAGTGGCACAATGTAGATTACTGACGACGCAAATGGGAGTCTTCTGCTGAGTGTCGTATAGGAGCACGGCATCCTGCGTGGCCACTGCGTAGACCATGCGATACTGTAACGAAAATGACGGTTTTGGTCCGGGAGTGGAGGCGTCCGAATCGCTACTTGCGAGCTTGGTAGAGCCCGTGGAATGGTCTGCCGAGACGCTGTTTGGCGGAGGCGGGGGGTCCATAACAGACGTGGCCGGCGATGGCTTAGAGATTGGTTCTGGCAGAGAAGTCAAGGGCTCTTCGGCTGAAGAGGTATCGATGGTAATGTGCTTGGTTGAGGGAGCCGATTGTCGGAGCGTGTAGAAGATGGGAGAGCACTTGACCACGACAGATGGCTTCTTGTGGCCAGGCAGATGAGCAATAGGCGGTTTATTGATGCCGCCTCTGGTGTAGATGTATACGGTGTTGATGATTTCGTAGATTGGTTTTGCATCCTTGTCCGCTTGGTATTGCGTTTGGTATTGGCCCGACGGGGTCAAGAGAAGACTTCCGTCTGGCGTGAAGGTGAGTCGACGGAAGAAGGAGGTAAGTGTCTCATTTGCGTAAAGACTGGCGTTCTTAACGCCCAAACCAAGACTTGTGGCCATTGAGTGCGGCTTTGGTGAGGCTTCCATCGGCATGACGGCCGGCAACGGCATGGATGGGGCCGGGGAAGCGGAGCGCCTGGAGGAGAATGAGGAGCGTCGACTGTGGCTGACAACGCTGGGCGGATTCATGGGAACGGCGAACGAAGTTGGAGTTCCGGGGGCCGAGGCTGTTGGGGATCCTACAGATGTGCTCGAGTCCACGACGGACAACTGCGTTCTGTGACCGAAATCGGGCGGCGCAGGGCTACTTGGGGAGATTCGCCTAGGAGGAAGATCTGCCTTGATGTGACTAGCAAGCCTAGGCGGTTTATCTTCTTGGCTGAGGGTATATTGGCCGTCCTTGGTCCTGAGGGAATAGATATGGACCGAACGATCTGACGACTGTGTAGCAATATACTCATTCAAAGGATCCCAGGTGACCCCTTGCACATAGTGACTGTGCTCCGCAATTTGACGAACAAGAGTGCCTGGTGAGACGTGTCAGTAGATTCTCCAAAGTTTGCCGTGATCAAGGTGAGTCTTGGGCGAGGATCTGGTGGACGCTACCAGTATTGGCGTTGTAGATGCGAGCAATATTATCCATGCTGCCAATAATGAAGTGAGCGGCATCGGGAGACCAGGCCAGATCATATATCTCGGCTCCGCTGGAACGACACATGTGCTTGGCTCTCCACGACTCCTTGTCCTCTTGTTGATCGGAGCCGAAATTCGACACGGGCAAATCGCTGGGTACCCAGAGAATGACATTGCCGTCATCGCCTGCGGAGGCAAGGATCTCGCCTAGATAGTGAAGTATCGTAAGTTTGGAGATCCGGAGATGACGGGCTAAGCTGTTGAAAGGGCCGCATGGGAAGAGATTGCTATTCACCTTTGGGAGCCCAGCGGACGACGTTGACAGCCTGGTTATGCTTTGAGAGTGTGGACAGATATTCCACCTTGCGCTCCAGACCTGATGCTTCCACCTTCCAGATTCGAACGTGATTATCGCCTCCGGCCGTGGCTAGGCGGCCTTTGCCATTGGGTTCGAAATGGGCGGCGTAGACGGGGGCATTTTGGTCATGCCAGTTGATGATGAGGGGCGTGGCCTTCATCGTGACGAAGGCTCGTGTTCTGGAGGCTGATTATTCTGCTGCATGTGGATCAGATGGTTGATGGAAGCAGTCGAAAGGACGATGGCGTCTTGGGGGGCAAAGCAGAATGCTGCCGAGGGTATCGTGACGGGGAGCCGCAATTGAAACGGGCGAAAGCTCCAGAGTCGTCGTCTTCGGTCCAGGGAAAGGCCGTTGCGGTAATTGACAGCGTCGCTCGAGATTCGAGGAGAAGCTTGACGTTGTTGCGGCAATTTGATTGCAGCGAGGGAGATGACACGACGGCGATGGAGGTTGAGTTGGTGATTGAATGTGGTTGATTGTGGTTGCGGCTGCGGCTGCGATTGGGGTTGGTGCTGATATGGGCGCTGCAAGGGTGCGTGCAAACAGGATATGGAGAGTCGGAGGCGCCAGGCTGGTCTACTGTACGATACGACGCGGGGCCACCGACGGCCAACAAGCCGGGAGAACGGATCGGAGCTACAGGTCACTGCACACCACTGGAGCAGTGGCTCAGCACGCTAATTTACTGGCCATGTCTGCCCTGCGGCTGGCTGAGACGAGGCGTCTGCAGTGTCGATGGCACCGACGGACAGCAGGCATCGCCAATCGTGAAAAAGTACTGCCGCAACGCGCACTGTGGGATGAGTACTTGGCAGATGGCAGCCCCTCCTTCTCCTATCCGCGTATCTCTGCATCGCCGCTCGATGGCGCGTGACTTGCGCTACACCGAGAGTGGAGAGCTGGTGTGGGTCACAGGCAAGAAAGCTCTGAGCTAAGCTTGGGTGGGCAGTCATCGGCTGGTCTGATGGGATGCATTGCCAAGCATCCAGATAAATTTCGGGCCAGACATGATGGATGGCGTGTGGCTGCACGGTTGCACACGGAAACTCGTCCACTCGGCCCATGAGCCATCGCAAATCTGCACGTTGGATGCCGGGGCTATGGAGTTTCTCGTTTGGCCTCCTCTGGTGCTCATCTACGCATGTCCAGGGCAGCGCAGGTTGCAGCATGCATGTCAGAAATGCATTCGAGACGGCAGGGGATGAAGGCAACAGGTGCCGCGAGATTGTCCCGCCACAGACGAAGGCATCGCCAGCTGGAGCTTGGTGCGACGCGCAGCCGTTGGTCCATGCCTGCTTGGTTCACGGTACATTAGGGGCATCTGCACGAGCCAGCACACAGCCATGCTGAAGTAATACACAAATCCCCCGCGGACGCTACCTGGTGCTACTAAGACTTTATCTCGCCTTTTCATTGTACGTATATAAAGCTAAGGTGGAATAAAAAAGCTAAATATAACTCATAATACACGTAAGGCTGCTTGAAATATAAAGAGTTATAGGATTATTCTGCTTTTAAAGTTTTATTAATTATATATTATTTATTTAAATAAAATATATTAATATTAAAATATGTGTAAAATATAGTCTTTAAATACTATTACTATGGACGGCCGAAAGTATATTATCCGACCCTTTTGCGCGTTTTCAACAATGACTACCACCGCGTCACTCGCATCATTTACCAACCTCACGTATCGGAAATCTAAAGGTGTACAGCATTCCCGGCAAGAATATAAAACACCCGTGTCGCGCCATCGTTGCTCTGGTTCGTAATCGCGGTAGCTTGAAAGCCTGTGAAGACTCATCTTCATGCGCTCATAATGGCCGAGTGCAATCTTTTCAATCTTCCGGCCTGAGGCCAAAAGACTTGATTTCACGTGGATTCTCGTCGTCGTGAACCTCTCGTTCTTCGGCCAATATATAAGTCAAGGCTTGAAACTGGGGGGAAAATATCCTCCGGATTCCCACATCTGATCCAACAATCTAAAGAGTCTTCGGGCAGACAAGCGCAAATGAGTCGATGCCAGACGCTGTCACCCTCAAGACCGCCCGTCACAATCGTATCTATACGCACCTTTCTCGGCATCGACTAGACGGTGTCTGCGGACTGACTGATAGCTGTGTACAGCCTCCAGTCTCATCAGCCTCCAGTGTTGGACAACATCAAAGCTTCGCCATGCCTTTCTCTTCTGACTCTACGCGTGTTGACCTTTTTTGTCGCAATGCCGCTGCTTGACCGCGCCAGGTTGATTGAGATGCTGGCAGTTTCTTCGAATAGTAAGCTGCCGGGTGCAGAACTCATGTTGCCGGTAGTCGCCGGGGATGGTGGGGCACGTCGGAGGCGTGGCGGGGGGGTTAGGACCGGAACGCCCCGCACGTCGCCGGCGCTTCGCAAAATGTCTCCCATAATTGGTTTCCAATCCAGCAGAATGCGATACCATTCCTCTACAAATGGATCAAATTTGCGATGGACCTACGTCTTTACTGTAGCACACTCGGTCATCACGGGCGTGACAAGTGGAATCGGAACTGTAAGCTGCCTACATGTATGCTAACATTGAGAGCCGATCTTTAACTCCAGGAAACGAACCCAAAGCAGTTTTGGCTTCTAGACAACGCTAGAAGTTTTGATATTGGGTATCTTCGATGGAATATCTTTCCGATTTGGCTTCCTTGAACCTAATCCTCGCGTTCTCGGAGAACAGTTAAGCTACTCGGATGCGCAATCCGGGACGAAGACCGGGTGGAAGACGTGCTCACAATCTGATGCACGAATGTTTGACCTTGCGTGCCTTGCAGCCTCGGAGAACTTGTCGAATAAAGTATTCCTAGGGTACCTTGAGGATACCTGCCAATTTACAAAGTCCATGGAAGCCGCCGTTGTGGACAAGCTGCAAGGAAGAGGCGTCCGGGTTATCTATTACCAAGTATAACATAGGCCGCTCACAACTTATGCTTCACCACAGGAGCTTGGTGGCGTCCGTGACTCCTCTATGATTTGTTAGTGGGAGGGCTTAGTATTGGCCGCTTACTCTCGAGGGCTTTGCAGGCATCAGGCTACATGTGTTGACCCAGGTCGGTGTAAGGCAAAAAGACTCTTCATGCTTGGTGACAGAGGCCTCCCCCGTTGATAATCTCATCTTATCACACATCCTGCACAAACAGCTTTCAGAATTCAAGTTACTTTTGCTGCAACGTGTGATATCCATGCTTCTCTCTGGCGTCAGCAATCGTGGACCCCGCGGATATCATCCCCTTGATACCCTGCTCACATTGTCTGATGTTCTGTGCGAGTTCGGCCACCTCACGAGCCCGATCCCGCGGCACAATTACAACACCATTCGCATCCGCCACGACGATATCGCGAGGACTCACTCGGACGTTTCCCACGCCAATCGACTCATTGACACCTCCCACTTGGACTCGGTCCTTGCCTGTCCGCATCCAGCGTCCGGCTGTGAACATGGGGTAATTGTCGCTGATGGCGCGGTCGACGTCTCGGCACACGCCGTCTATCACGGTCCCGGCAAGGCCGCGTAGACCGGCATATTGTGTCATGATGTCGCCCCAGACGGTGCAATCCGTCCGACCGCGGTTGTCGATAACCACGAAGTCGCCAGCGGCCACGTCATCGAGAAAGTCACCCACGCTGCCGGGCGGGTTGCTGGCAGGCACGTAGCGCACCGTAAATGCTGGCCCTATGGTCGTTTTTTGGTAGTTGATGAGTGGCATGATGTTGCACGCTTGTCCCGGGATGCCGAGCTTATCGAGGGCGTCGGAGACCCCGGCAGTTTCACATCCGACGAATAGGGCCACCAACTCTTGATCCTCGGGGTGAGCTTTTCGTGGGTTTCCTTTGACATTGTCGAGCGTTCGTAACCCATCGCCAGTTGCACGTGGTGCAGTTGCAATGGCTTCAAACTGCTCGTCGTGCATAACCTCTGCCACTGAACGACCGGCTCGAATCTGCTGAACCATGTCATTCTGACGACGGTTGATGCGCTCGCCCAGTTTCAGTACCTCGTCAATACGTCCGGCGGGTATGAAGACCGTCCCGCAATTATCGGCAATCACATAATCGTCCTGATTCACCTTTACGCCTCGCATCTGCACCGGTGTGCCAGAATCAATCTGCGCTATCCTGCCGCGCCCACTGATCATTGTCACACCGCGGCCAAAGACGGGATAACCAATGTCTCGGCTTCCGTCAATGTCGCGGCTCATGCCATCAATGACGGACCCCCGGATCTTCCTGGCCTTGGCGGCGTTGGCGATGATGTCGCCCCAGCACGAGATGCCCTCGATGCCGCCAGCGATGACGAGGATGCGATCATTTGTTGTCGTCGCGTCTACTACCGGGGTGATAGGATGCACCGTGCGTTGAACACCCTTTGTCTTGAGACCCAACTGGATGGTGCTGGCACGGCCAACAATTTTAGGGCAGCTCCAAAGAGGCCCGAGACCATAGGTTGCTCCTGGGAGACCGAGAAAATCCAAGGCGTCAGAAACCGTATTGCTATCTAGCGCTGAAAGACGGTCGAGAACATTGCCCTCCATGACGGCGCGTCGAGAGGGAACTTGGACAACAACGAGACAGAAAAGATTGAAACGAGTAACGATACAGACCTGATACTACAGAGAAGAGGTCCAATACCTATCCATTCGACCTGCATATCCGCTGCCACATGATTCTTCCCCGATCAAGGTGCACCCTCTGCTTACTTGTACGCGGGAACGGGCCGGGACCCGGGCTCGACTGCGACGCGGAGCTCGATATCCTGCAAGGGCCACTGTGAGCTAATGTCTGGCTGACGCTCTCTTGCATCATCTCTAGACACGGAGGAGGAGGGGTATCGTACCGAGCCGTCGCTAGTGGAGTTTTCGAGTTGATTGATCTACTGGCGTACGGTCGGGAGACAATGCCCAGATCGTTGTAGGCCGGAACAGCAACAGTAGCTCTGCCGCCTTTCATGCCGACCCTTGTCGACAATGTATGCTCATCCGGAAGACACAGCGGTTGCTAGGGCCACCCGTTTGCTGGAGAGGCTTCCCGCCGACGTAGTAGTGTTCGATATTGACAGTTCATGTTCTTTTTTCTTTGTCAACCAGTACTCGGGTATACATACGCGAGTTTTGGAACATTTACGGAGTAGTCCCATCCACACTTCTCACCTCCTTGCATCTGGCTGGAGACGCACTAGCTTACCTCGGCAGTTTCCGACAGTCTATATAAGTCGCACTGGCTACGTGATGCCGCATGCGGTAGCGATTGGTAGCCTACCACAAATTGATTGAGGAGTGGACTTTTGCGGCTACGTCTCAGCCTAAGCATTCGGCTTTTATTCCTGCCACTTCAGCGTCGATACTGACGCGACGGTTGTGTTCTACAGGGCTGACCCAGAAATAGACCATCAATGGCGTCTCACCCCTTCGCAAACTTACCGCAAGGGGAGATCGGTCAGACTCATACAGCTTCCCCAGTGGGCGTAACGGAACGTATCAATTATGCTAACTCTTGGACGCTGTAGAGTCTCTCTTCTCCATACTTGCACAATATCGCAATGATCCTAGTCCAGAGAAGGTCAACCTCATGACTGGCGTTTACACGACGGAGCATGGACAGCCATTCGTCCTGCCGGCCGTGAAAATGGTACTGGCCCTCACCTGAGTAATTGTGTCCTGCCGTGAACCTCTGACAATACTGCTGTCCAGGCTAGACAGAAACTCTTCGAGGATCCCGCATGGAATCACGAGTACCCTCCGTCTCAACTAGGGAGAAAAGAGTATCGGGATCTATCCTCTGCCCTCTTCTTCGGCAAGGATAGTCTGCTTCTTCGCGATGGCCTGTAAGTCTATTATAAACGGCGCTCTTCGTTGGGTGACATTCTCTAATCATGAAGATCACAAGTATTTCGTCAATGCAGTGCTTGGGTGCAACCGGCGCTTGCCATATGGGAGCCGTTTTTCTGAAGCTTCACTATGAGCCCTTCAGAGATAGCCCACCTGGCAAGGTTTATATTCCGTCAGAGACTTGGGGTGAGGTTATTAATTTCCTGTCTCAGTAAGTTGGAGCTGAATTTGACGTGTGCGTCCACAGTCAACCATCGGAGAGTGTTCCATCACGTCGGCCTAGAGACGGGGTCGCTTCCCTGGTACAATCATGCCACCGCTTCACTCGACATCGACGCACTCGAAGCAGCAATCGATTTGCTTCCCGAGAAGTCGGTGATTGTGCTCCAGACGGCGGGCAATAACCCAACTGGCTGCGACCCTTCAGCTTCGCAGTGGCGACGGCTCGCAGCCGCCTTCGCAAGACACGGCCACTTTGCCTTTCTGGATGCGTCATATCCCGGCTTCGTGACGGGCGACGTGGAGAAAGATTGCGAGCCAATTCGCCTCTTTGCAGAAGCTAACATTCCGCTCTTGCTTGCTGCGACTTATGGCAAGGCATTCGGGCTATACGGTGAGCGCGTTGGCATCCTCTCAATTACATCCTCCAGTCGTGATCTTGCTACGAGGATCGAGAGACAGATGAGCCTCTTGGCTCGCGCTGAAACTGGATCACAGCCAGCGTTCGGTGCGGCTATCGTCACGATGATACTCTCCGATTCGGAGCTGAAACGCACTTGGGAGGGCAACCTGAAAGAAATGGTGGCGCAGCTGGTTAGTCGAAGAGACCTGCTGCGGAAAGAGCTCGCGGCTCGGTCTACTTTACGTAACTGGGATGTTGTAGCAAGGCAGGCCGGCATGTTCTTGTGAGTGCAGATGTTAACATGTGAACTGATCTCCACTAACGGCACGCCAACTCGCCTTGGCTTGAAGCTTTAGCAGCCTTTCCCCTGATCAAATTCGCAGATTGAGAGAGGACACCATGTGTACATCCAGGACACGGGGCGGCTGTCAATTTCGTCAGTTCCCTCTAGCCGTCGATGGCATCCGAGAATGACAGCTGACAAGGTTCAAATCCAGCGGCATTAATCCTTCCAACGTTGCTCACGTTGCAAAGAGCATCGACTCAGTCATAAGAGCTTCGGATGGAGTAACCGGCACGAAGTAGTGATATCTCGATGAGAAGCTGCAGCCCGGTCTCCGGCCGGCTTTGTTATTGCCATCGCTTTGATTGCACCAGACATGTGGTCCCGGGACCTGGGCCGGAATCCTACGGCTGCGAGAGCGGGAAGTGCGGGAACTCAACCATGGTTGAAAGGGCGGGACGCCGAATACCTGCATGAGGATTCACAGTTAGATAACTACTTTAGGCAGGTAATGCAGGTTCATCTGAGCCGCAAAAACCTGCAGCAAATTGGCGATAGGAGCCGTCCTACCGTCGTCCCTTCGTCTACTTGGTACGAGATGTGTACAGGGGGAAGCTACGGAAGGCGATATAACTAGGTATTTACTTTTTAAAAAATTCAGCGAGTTTAGCTACTACACTTATATTAACGTAGAATTCCGAAGGCAACCAGGTAATTGCACATACAGTAAAGAGACCTGGATAGAAGACGGCAGGACCATCTCCCATTCTTCAATCTTTGTACCCCACGCTCGTCTCCCTGATTCTTTGTGATACCCTATTTTTTCCAAGCATTTTTCCGTCCTTTCCAATGGACCGGTTCCGGGCTCACTCGCTTTTCCAGCCCACCAACTTTGTCGCGGCCATCGAAAACCGACATGATGGAGAGGGGCCAGAACACTTGTTTGGTGCTGTGCTGGCGATTCCACACACACAAGCTGCCCGGATCGTGGCAGTTCTTGGCTTTGACTTTGTCTTCGTGGACACGTTGCATGCGTAGGTTGTGAACCTTCCCACTCACCTGATATCTCGGCTAGAACTACGACGGCAGCGCAACCAACGCAGAGACTCTCGTAGCCATCATACAGACCATCAACTTTGCAAGCGAAGGGAAGACGTGCACTCTGGTCCGCGTCTCCGGGCCCGAATCGGATTTGTAGACTTATGCTTTGGACGCGGGTAAGCGTCAACCTGAGTAGGGGTGTCGGGTAGAGTGAAGACTATTCAGCTAATGAACCATCGAGGCGCCGCTGGCATCATCTTCCCGCAAGTTGACACGGCTACCGAGGCATCGGCAGCAGTGGCAAAGGTCCGGTACGCATACGCTGGAGGAAATCGATCTTTATCACCACTCGCTTTGCTCGACGGCATCACAAATACCGCGCCACCGGGCTGGACGGCGGAAACGATTGCGGATAGGAATATTGCAGTCATCTGCCAGATTGAAAGCGTGGTAAGAACAACCTCTTGTCTATTCTCGGCGCGATGCATCTCATCTTTTGGACTTAACCACTAATTGGATCGGAAAGCTCGGAGTCGAAAATGCCCAGAGCATCGCAGAGACACCCGGTGTTAACGCCCTCATGCTTGGGGCCGGAGATCTCCGCGCCTCCCTCGGTCTACCACTTCGGAATCCTCCCGGACAAGGCGAACATCCATTATTCTATGAGGCCGTTGATAAGCTCGTAGCTGCGTCCAAGAAGAGCGGGATCCCGGTCATGGTTCCCGCGTTCAGGACGAATCCAGATACCATAGACTGGCTGCGCAACTTCAAGCTGATCCTAACTAGCGTGGATATTCTGAACCTGGTAAAAGCCCATCGACAGGACCTCGCTGTGATGAAACAGTCTCTACTTGGGTATGAGAATAGTCCCCAGAATGGACAAAAGAATGGGCAAAAGAATGGCCATCAAAATGGCCATCAAAATGGCTGTCACAATGGTCTCGTAGACAAGACGCTGTGTCTCCCCGAACATGTTGAATTTTGCGGCAATGGAGGCCACGACATGCCTGAATAATGTAATAGAAAGCAAGCAGACAATGAACTATGCAGTAATACCTCCGGGTGAATTAAATCTGATGCTACTGGCGACTTTTTTATATATCCAATTCACATGCTGTATGTACCTAGCTGTGGGAGCTCGAAAAAGCTCACAAGGGAATATTGTATTATAGGCCTAGCCTCTGTAACTCATTGTAATGATTGTCCCGGGTCCTGACTAGCTCAATTTCGGCTGATTTTTGGGTGGGTGGACATAGAAAGTGGGTGGACGTTTCGTCAAACGCCAGGCCGCATATAAGAAGGGCCTGAGTGAACGTGTCATCCGCTCCTGTCGTCACATCACTGCCAAACCTACCTCCCCCACTGAGATTCCAATCAATTGCCCTTGATTAATCTTTCTTTACAAAGCTGCAGGGCCAAATGAGTTCTGCTACTGCATACATGGACGGCTTTGCCACGCTATGCTCTAATGGTGGACTAGCATTGATCGTCGCAATTCTACTGGTGAGGCTGTCCCATACTCTTCAGCTCTGTCCCAGCTATTTCTCATCACGTAACGACTCAAGGGTCTCATATACACGATATGGATTGCTGCGTACAATGTCTTGTTGCACCCTTTGAGGAACTATCCCGGACCTTGGCTCTGTGCCATGAGTCGCATCCCCTATTCGCGAATGGAATTGTCGGGCAACGCGCCGCGGCAAATCCTGGACCTTCACAAAAGATACGGGTCGATTGTACGAGTAGCGCCGGATACCTTGTGCTACAGCCACCCTGACGCAATGAAGGCGATCCGGGGTCGTCGCAGGGCCGGTGCGGACGAGCACCAAAAGGACCCGTTCCGTGACGTACTCCGAAATAACATTCTCGGAGCGGACAAAGCCAACCATGCGAGATACAGGAGTAGTCTGGCCAACGCCTTTTCGCACCAGTCGATACTTGCCAAGCAGCCCATTATCAACGGACATGTGGACAAGCTCATCCAGCATCTGAACGACTGCTGTGCCGGAGGCACTCAAACAGTCGATATTATGCAATGGTTTAGCTACGTGACATTTGACATCATTGGCGACTTGTCGTTTGGGGAATCTTTTGGATGTCTGGACAGCCAGACCTATCACCCCTGGGTGGAGTTGATATTCACCAGCTTCAAGAACCGGTGGTATCTCTCCACGCTGAAACGATACCCGCTCTTACTACCACTCCTGAAAAGAGCAGTGATGCCCACCAGCCTGGCAAGCAAATATTCGGAACACAGAAACTTGTCGGCTAAGTTGGTGCAGAAGCGGCTATCAACCGCCACCAATCGTCCTGATTTCATGACGTCCATGACCTCGAAGGATGGACCAGCGGTACGTTAAAAGCCATGACTGACGCGACAGTGATCAAGTTCTCACTCGATACTAAGGCACTCACCTTCGACGAACTGGTTTCCAACGCCACCGTTCTCATCGCCGCGGGCTCCGAGACAACTGCCACCGCACTGACTGCCGCGACATACTACCTAGCGCTTCATCCAGACGTCTTGGCGAAACTGGCTGCCGAGGTCCGCTCCGCCTTTGTCACCGAAGCAGACATCGACTTGTTGAGTGTGCAGCACTTGCCATACATGCTCGCCGTGCTGGACGAGGCAATGCGACTTTGTCCTCCGGCGCCAGGAGGGCAGCCAAGAGTGATAGCAAAGGGGGGAGATGAAATTTTGGGACAATACGTTGCTGAAGGGGTAAGTCCTGTCTCTAGATACGCGACACAGTTCTTCCTAACGAGTTTTTGATTGCTTGCAGACCTTTGTTGAGGTCTGGCAATGGGCCAACTACCGTGATCCAGCTCACTTCAGCCAACCCGGAGAGTTCATTCCGGAGCGGTGGCTGGGCGACGCACGCTTCGAGCACGACAAGAGGGAAGCCGTCCAGCCCTTCTCCGTGGGTCCCCGGGACTGCATTGGCAAAAAGTACGTGCGCTGATCTCCGCAGAGAGGATCTCGTTCACTAACCCTGGTCAAATGTAGCCTTGCATATTCCGAGATGCGCCTCATCCTGGCAAGACTCATCTGGGAATTCGACATTACGTTGGCCGAGGATAGCATTGGATGGGATGAGAGGAATAAATTCTACATGATGTATGCAAAGGGGCCGGTCAAAGTATACTTGAGGCCGAGGTCAAAAGAATAGACTAACCTGTTGACGAGACTTGGGACGGATGGGCTGACTTCCGTCGGGGTCTATGTAATATGTGAGAAGGGAGGGGATCATCGAGGTCGCCGGGCAGCTTTCCCAGCCCCTGGAGTGTGTCTCCGTATGACTGATAAAATGCAACGACGGCTAGGTATCTATGCGGGGCCACCAAGGTGATGACTGCGTTGGTACAGCACTGTAGGTCAAGCAACGGGATTCTTTGCCAAGCTACAGCTTGGTTTCGCCACACTATCCTTGCGGCCTTTACTGGAGGATGGGTGCCGGCTTATCTTTCGTCAAAGTCATCAGCCAGACCAGGTACATGGGACCGAAGCTCATCAAGGTTAGGACAAAATAGAGCTGCGAGCCGTCGATTTCGAGGGCAGGCGGAGGCCAGAAAAAAAGGGCCATCTGCCCCTGCTTAGCAGCGAAGAGGGCGTGAAGGGAGGTGGTCAAATGACCATTTATTCTGGCCCCCGCCTGAAGGATTCCTCAAAACAAAGCAAAACCGTGACCTGGCTGTCTTAGACACCGTCTGTAACTAAAGATCCTGGCTAGGCTAACTAGGTTATGTTGACGGCTTCACTCCTAACCAGTGGACTGGGAAAAGAAACGGCGATACGGCTGAATCCGAGTAAATTGCCTCACACCCCTAGACCTTTTGAACATGCCGACTATCGGCTCGCGATATATACAGTCTCTGCAGGCGCTTCCTTGGAGACAACGTCGGCGGCAGACTCTATCCATTCCGTCGGCGCTCGTTAACACCGTCCGCTACTGTCGACGGGATCCAGTGTCAAAGTCACCGGGAGGGTGGAAACTCCTGTGACGACCGCTAACGGACTGATACAAGCACCAAGAATCCTAGGCCTAGTGTCTCGACTGTTCCTGCTATCACGGCCGATTTCCCGCCGACCATCTATCGACACCAATCTCGAGAATACAGATAGGCATGGCTAGCGAGGAGCAACCACTGTTGTCGGATGGACGAGTTCTGGAAGAGAATCAATATGGCTCATCCCGCATGGGAGGATCCAACTCCCTCGATGCGAAAAAGACCGCGAACGATCCAGAGGCATGGTCCAAAGCCTACAAATGGACCGTCGTCTCGCTGCTTTCGCTCATGGCCTTCAACGTGTATGTGATGCCCAATTTTTCTGTTCCATCTACAGGTCGACCATTTGACACTTTCCAACAGGTCGTTCACTTGTAGCTCTATTCTGCCTATAGCAGGGAACATTGTATCAGACCTCGACGACAATGACGAAAACTCCAACAAATCCGTTGGCGTTCTTCTTGTCACGGTATGGGAGTTTGGCGAGGCCGCGGGCCCTCTGCTTCTCGCCCCCCTCTCCGAACTTTACGGCAGGCGAGCCGTCATGAACTCGGCCAATGCAGCGTTTATACTGGCGACGATCCTGACGGCGCTTTGCGAAACGACACCGCTGTTTGTTACTGCGCGGTTCCTGACTGGATTGACCGTGGCATCCAACGTTCTCAATCCGGCCATCGTCGGCGACATGCTCGCCCCGGAACAGCGAGGCTCTGCAATGACGATAGTCATGATGGCGACGCTCGTGGGCGGCGCCGCTGGGCCTGCCGTCGGCGGAGTTGTTGCCGAGATCTTTGGCTGGCGCCCGGTGGTCTGGACAAGCGTTGCACTGGCTGGCGCGAGCCAACTCCTGCTTATAGTTCTCCTCAAAGAGACATACCGGTTCAGAGTCCACGGTGAAACGGTGCTGGATAGTGATGTGAGTCTTGCTCATCACGGGTGCATGCCCAGGCTACGCAGCCTCTGGCATTCCCTTACGAGACCGGCTCAAGTCCTCTACCATTCGGGCGTACTCAAGGTCCTGTGTCTGTTTCACGGCATGGCCTTCTCTTACTACTACATCGTGGTCGTGACATTGCCAGACATTCTCTATAACGTCTATGATCAAACTCCGTCCGAAGCTGGACTGTCATTCATTTATTTCAGTTAGTCTTCTCTTCTATACAACGAGAAACGACCTGGCTAATGTTGGTAAAGCTGCCGGTACGGGGATTGGCGTTGTGATCTGCGTCTTGGCCATCGACAGACTCTACACAAAGCTCCGGGACCGCAATAATGGCATTGGACAGCCAGAATTCTATCTTCCCCTGGCTCTGGTCAGTGCTGTGGGACAGCCAGCGTCGGTAATTCTATATGGTTGGGTCGCCCACGTGCAGCTACCACTCCCCTACTTCCTGTTTACGCTGGTGCTGCTTGGCATTGCCCTGCTGCTATCTTCTCTGCCCGTATTCGCGTACGTTGTCGAAGCATTTGGCATGTATTCAGCATCGGCCGTCGCTGCGATAATAGTCACGAGGTGTGTCATGGGGGCTCTCGTTCCATTGCTGGTTTGGCCACTCGTCGGCATACTAGGCCGCGGCTGGGCTTTTGCCGTTCTCGGTGCAGCAGGCATCTGCCTGGCGCCCGTTCCAATGTTACTCATGACGCATGGATCTTCGTGGCGGCAACAATCCAAGTACACAAAGTCGCAAGCCCACGCACCAGGATACCAGGACCTAATCATATATTGAACTCGAAGCAACATACAGGTGAAGATGCCAAAGAAAAGAAGCTGCGGTACGGGCGGGAGAGTGCCGAGGGTTCATTGTGTCTTCCACGCTATTCTTGACGTGGCACGTCGGACTTGGTCATTGTCAAGCGCCAACAGCCTACCTACCTATTATACCAACCTTTGTCTTCGACATAGGCTAAGTATCCCTAGTCGAGAGCTGAGTTGATACAGTAAGGAAAGAAGAAAGGCCTTTACTGTCTGGCTGTCACGGGCTATGGCCGGAGGTCTACCCGGGTCCGGAGGTGCACGCTCGGTCGCCGGCCCTCCCGACGGAGCGGAGCCGATCGTCGCGACGGTTTCCTTACATGCTCATGCTCAAGTCCGAATTCGGGGCGTCACCTCGAGGCCAGCTTTCTTTCTTCCTGAGATGTAGACAGGCAATACAAGGGCACTTACTCATTGAATAAACTCCGAAACAGCTTCGTACAATAAAATCGACCACATGAAATGCATGATCACTAAGGATAACGGGATCGTTATTCTCCCTAGGCATAAGGATTAAGGAGCTTCGCGAGACACGGGCGACACAATTGCCCGGCAGCCAGCGGCAACGGATCAAGGCAACAAGTAGGTAGTCTTCAATACGGGATGAGGCCAAGCATCTGCTAGACAGGGCCCTGTCTCGCTACCAACGTCTCGTGCATGTTTTCAGACTCGACTCTTTCGCTAGATAGAGAGAAATAGAAGCCAAAAAAAATTGGCAAAGAGCAAAAAACATACAGCAGCCGGTGTTCGCTGGTCGTCACCGACCCAACTACTAATCTGCCTCTTACTTGCTTAGCGTGTGGAGAGCGGACGGGATACGGTGTCAGATGAGCGAACCTACCCGGCCTTCCCCCGGCCTTCCCCCGCGGTCCGCCCGTCCGGTCCGTCCGGCCCACTGTTCTCGCATCCTGGCCCCACTTTTCGGCCCCTGCGACCCGTTGCCCGGCCGAGTCCGTTTGGGGCCTCCGTTTCCCCCCCCCCTTTTTCCGGCTACCGTTTCGACCGACCCTCCGATATCGACGCGCCGACTTGGCCTTCTTGTTCTCGGACGACACCCCCTACCGTGTCCCTTGAGATGCGCTCGTAGCCGCCCGGGTGAATCCTTGGGGGCTTGGATGTGGCCTTTTGCCTTCGTCCTTTCCCCTCCTGCAAAACAAAACGGCCGTCGACGAAATGCCTTGCTTTGCAGATGCTGCCTCCCCTGACAGACAGGTGTTGCCGGCCACCTTCCCGCGCGTCTGCAGCACTTTCTCCCTTTTTCATCCTCTCCTCGCCCCGGCATCCTTAGCTGGTCTATCCTTCTTCATATTTCGCTCGAAGGGGCTAAGCAGCCTGCTACGGAAACCTTGCAGGCAAAGAGCTTTGAACTTGGTTTCAATCACATCTTGCCTGTCATTTCACTCTTGTGCCATTGCTCCGGGGGCCTTCTTCTGGGATTCCCGAGTCCCTCCTTTCGTGTACCCCTGCACCTCTGCTCCTGCCTTCATTGTAATCGTGCACGCGCACACGGATACACCTGGCCCTGTTGAGCCCTGACTGAAGCACTTCCGCCCCGAATTGGATTCCTGCCATACCCGCCCCTCGGTACTTAGCTCTTTGTTCATCGTTTTTTCCCCCTCTCTCTCGATCTTTCAGCATGAATCTTGGTGAGCTCCTTGGAGATCAATATGACAAGTCGAAAGCGGCGCCAGAGCCTTCGGTCTTCCGCCGACCTCGCCTACGCGCCTTCGACCCAAAGGCTGCTTTGGCCACCTTGCAGCAATACCGGGAGAACCCAATTGGAGAAGCGTCTTACATCGATCCCGAAACCCAGAAGCGACGCGACAGGCTTTGGCGGAACTGGGAGGAGTGTGTTTTGCCCTGATTTGCTGCCTTCCTTCGCCATTCCGTACGTACTAACTTGCTCATTTAGTTTCGCCGCTTCCGTCAAGATTCACTCCGAGAAAGTATGGATCGATCTATGTCTTGGCTCGAAGGACACGAGGCAGATAAGAGGGTAATGAGACCCAAGAGGCTTGCTGAGCCGGATCGAGCTGCATTTTGGTCGCTCAAGTTCTCGTCCCGGCACGTAGGCCAAGGGTGTGGCCCGGCATACGAGATCGGCCGGGTAAGTCTAGTAACTCGCCCACCTTTCATGGACGCCTTCTGCTGATACAATGGGGTGTGAGAGCAGTGGATCCCTTTCTTGGCCGATGAGCTCGGCTTATCAAAGCAGCAAGGCTTCGAGAAGTCCGAGATAACGTCCGAAGACGTCATCTGTATTCTCGATACTCTCTGGAGACGAGCCGAGGACATCCCGTGTAAGCCAAGCACGAGGCTAGCCTTCCACTGCGCCACGGTACTCGGAGGGATTGGAGGTTGGAGGCCCGGCAGCCTCGTGCGCATCAAGTATCAGGACGTTTCCATCGCTTGGATCAGGGATCCAAAAGTGCCGAGCAAAACCTGGCCGCTGGTCTACACGACAATTCATCACGTCAAGCAACGGCGGCACCGCATTGAGAGAGATCAACGCTCCAGGTACGGCCCTGGAGATATCTATCCGCCCCTTTTCCTTCACCTCATGTCGTCGGTTTGACTCGTTGAGAAGAAAAGCTCATGATTGAACAGACTGCGCTTCCCCATGTCGATTGTCCCCCATAAGCTGGTCTGCCTACTCACCCTTTTCACAGCAAGAGCAATAGCAGACAACGCGTTTGAAGCCGGCTTTGACCGCTGCGACCAGGTTCTCTACCCGCCACCGCTGGAGGATGGCGTCGACTTTGTGCCGTTGAAGTGGAAAGCCAGCATCTTAGACGAGCAAATCGTCCCCATCGCGTATAGTAGCTTCAGGGAGATATGGAACCGCGTGCATTTGGTCGCGGGCTCTCGCGACACCAAGCGTCCATATTCCCTCAGGGTTGGCGCCGGCGGCCGTTTGGATGGTACGAAAAAGGCCTCTTAGCGCCCTTGTATCCTACGCACTGCTGACCGTTTTCGCTTTCCCATTTCCAGGAAGTCTCACACCTGCCCTCCGCAATTTCATCCTCTCGCACTCAACGGATGTATTTGAGCGGAGCTATCAGCCAGTTCAAATTCGTGAACGGCTCGCAGAGATAGCTTATGGGGAAAGTGCAAAACAGGACGATGACTTATGGTCGGTCATCTCCAACGCGTTCCTCCAACGCGATCCCTTTGCTCCTCTCTATTTGACCCAGGGCGAGGTAGATGAGTTCGGCCATCGACGGGATGTGCAAAATCTGCGAGAGCGATACAAAGCTGCACAAGTCGAGAAAGGAGTGCAGTGTCGAGAGGCCAAGGAGATTCACGCACGATTGACGTATATATATAAATGCCTGGAAGCCCTTAAGCTCGAGGAGAAGCGACGCGCCTATTTCGCCGAGGTAGACAGGCTACGAGCTTCGGGCCAACCCACCACCCATCTACACGATCCTTCCGCAACCAATCCACGCCGAAAGGTGCACAAGACGAGCAGTTCTGTTGCCGCTAAAATCTCCCTGCTCTTTACAGACAAGAACCCACCTAAGGGTCTTCCTGGCAAGCTTGTAGCATATGTTAAAAACTGGTCACACGAAGAAGACGACGAAGGCGGACAAGAAGAGGAAGGTTTGGGAAGGGAAGCTCCTGACAGCACGACGGAGCGCGAACAGCCACGATGCCTATTCGGTTGCGGTGCGTACTACAACCGCCGAGTACTGACCAAGCATGTCCGAGCGATGCATATGGATGTCTTTGAACAGCCGTTCTTATGTCCGGAGTGCGAAAGACTGGGCTGGGGTGAGTGCGTAATTGAAGCCAGTCCATCCGCTTGGAGCAGTCATGTCCAGCGAAAGCACGGGAAGCGACATACTCCAGACCTCCGGCCTGGAATTTGGAAGCCGGCATGCTGCATGCTGTGCCAAGAGTTCTTCACGAGGAGAGGGTTCACCTCACACTTCAACTCGAGACACCCCGAGTCGGAATTCGCTAAAGACTTCACCTGCTCAGTATGCCTCCGGCATGGTCGGACCGAATCCATCTCGATTACGAGTCGAGATGCTTGGATTGCTCATGTAGCAGAGGCGCATCAAGGAGGAGAAATCCGCGGAGCCGTGCTGGTGAAGGATGAAGAGGATATCGTACGTCGCGGCTTACTGGAGGCGAAGATGCGCTTCAAAGAGGGCACGAACTTGAAAGACTTATCCCATTGCAGGAGCTCTGGCTCGACCGGCCCTGAACGTCAAAGGAAGAGACGCCTCAACAAGTACCTGGGTCAAGAATCGGAGGAGCTCGAGGCAGTTGAGTGGGCCTGGAAGGATGAAGCAGCCGACGATACACATGCTGAAGAGGAATACTGGGTCACGGGTAGAGATAGTGACGATGCTGCAGTGTGCCACGGCGCATAAGGAGCGGCCTTCTTCGTAATCTCTGGTCGAGGGACGTGAACTAAACGGATCTAGCAGACATCTCAATAATAAATATATATTTAGTTATGGCAAAATTATGTATTTATTTATTATTGGGATATCTGGGATCTAGATCTACTTTTTAACCCAACCCTCTTTTCATCTCTCGACCACATTTTGTGTTCTGTTCCCTTTTATCGAGGCCGTGCTCGGGTCTACTACTGCAATTGCTACTGTTCGAAAGGCTCCTGTGATGGCCTGGCTCCTATGCTCTGTGCTCTCCTAAGACGACGCATCTCTCATGTTCCGCAGGTGGCATAATCCATTGTCGCACGTGGCTGCGAAGAGCTGTCGCGCAGCGCGTGGTGGCAGCATCTTAAGCTTCTTCAGACACATGGCAGCGGAGAGTCCTCTAGCGGCGGCCCTTGCCATATGCTGATTTCCGCCGCCCAGCTCATGAAGGGAGATTTGAGGCTAGATCCAATAAATGAGCTAGCAGATCAGCAGACCAAGCACTCGCGCTCCTGCAGGAGAGGATTTATAAAGCCTGGAGAATGAGCAGAGTACTAAGTCTCATCAGCTTTGACGTGAAGGGTGCATACAACGGAGTGTGCAAAGAGCGGCTGGTCGAGAGGATGAAAGCGAGAGGTATCACCCCTGAGAGTCCCGCTGACGGGCGGCAGGCTTGCAACGAGCGCCTCTGAGCCGATTAAATGCTGAATAGCGGGTGAAACGTAGTATAGCGTTCGTAGCACGTAGGCAGCCATAGCTCAGCACGTCCTGTGCTCCTACGCGGAGACCTGAGCAGCCTCTGGCCGCCGGACGGAAAATACACTACTACTCCAGGAATGCCAGCGTCGAGCACGTACTTTCTTCGCATTCCATACCTCCGTATCATTATTGATTGTCCAATTTCTAGATAGCAATACACTCAAAGTTTCATCCTAGCGGAGGAAACCATGGTCAGTAGGCACTAGGCGTCCCCATAGTCCATTTGTGACAATCATTCTGATCTTTGAGAGAATTTCCAACAGTTAATGAGAGAACGGTGTTTCCAAAGCGAGTCTAGTTCCCTGATCGCGGCTTGACGTTCCTGGTAACGTTCAACAATGCTTTCAACCTGTAAACCAACATCTTCTTTCACAATCACATCATCAACCGGTTGATCCATTTTAACCAGTTCGAAATCTAAGACACGAAACACTCCATCGGAACAGTAGTGAATATTTGTCAGACTGACGTCTTCAAGCAAGACACCCGCAGCCCTGATTTCTTCTAATGGCTCCCTGAGCTTCTCGCGTAAGCAACTTTCAGCAAGCGAAGGCATCTTTTCATCAAGCATCATGATACCTCCCACATCAGATAGGACGAGAGCCGGCGTCCCATCAACACTAGCAAGGCCGTAGTACCGGGGTATAACACGACCCTGAAGATGCTGTAGCTTCTCGTAAAAACGTTGTTCAGTCTCAAAGAGAGGTTCGTTTTCGGCGTCTTTCTTTTTGAGGACTATGTTCTGTGGTAACCCTTGGAGGTTTCCACCTTCAAGGACCAGTCTGACGACGTTTTGGAAGTAGAAGTAAGGTGGAAAAGATACGGGCCCGCCTCGACCGCAAAGTGTCTGTGACTGGAATTCGAAAATGACCTAGGTACGTATAAGCTTCAAGATCCAAACTAGACTGCGGACGCAATTTACCGAAGAGTTCATTTTTGCCCCCTGATTGAAGACAGAGTGAGTTGAAACTTAAAAGACAATGAACGAAGAGTGGCAGAACAGCGATCTTATATTCCACAGGTCACGTGTGGGTTGTCTCAGCCACCATGTAGAGACATACAGTGTGTTACAGTAAATTGTGGTTACTTTTCACACGGTATTACATAAGTTCTTGATGGAAGTCACCTTGGCCTCGTCCCTCTGTCCTTTCGCTCGTCGCATCATTTATAATGGCTCCTGCTTAATTTGTTATTTAAAAAAATTGTTTGTCTCGCGAGCTATAGTTGTAGCGTTGTGTGGTGTCTACGAACGTACCTAAAGAACGGACGAACACGTCAAAAGAGATAGAAGGTCTCCTGCTGCCCTCGAGGTTACCACTGACACCACAAGGTGTGAGGGAATCACGTGACCTCCAAGTTTAATGAGTGTCTCACTTCAATGTATAAGTAGCTTCAGTGAGAGTTTTCCCTAGGAATCTCTCTCCTTTCCTCCTCGTGGATATCACTTCATCCAAGTCGCACTCGGCCTTGCTCGTGCCTTGTACCGTCACACAAGGCACCGGTACTGGCCCTCAAAGAGTCCACCATCCGACCTAGTAGGACTACCTAGGGGCAATATGGGGCTCAAAGCAGCCACATCGTCGTTATTCTTAATTGGCGCTATAAATATCTTCAGTAACACCCGATGGTGCAGAAGCGGTCCTCCATAGAGCATAGGAATCTGCTATTCTCCTCCCGTAACTATCAATTACCCAAGCTCCATGAAGCTTCCAACATAGACACCCAGACTCGTCTGTGTCTCGTACATAGCCCTCTGGATGGACTCGGGACTTGTCTCCACTGGGACCTCGCCAAATTGGTTCTCCACTAAAAAAGGCACGACTGTGGGCTTGTAAGTTGCCAACAACGGGCAGTGAAAAGCCTTCACTTTGCCGCCGGCGGAACCCTTGAACTACAAAACGGTAGAGGGCATCTCGAAGAGGGTATCCGAGTCCCGTGGAATCCGATTCGAGCCGCGGGAAAATCCAGCAGTCGACATCACAGGTCTTTAGATCCTGCAATTTCAGCGCCCGGAATTGCAATAGCATAAGAGAGTTGATATCGAAGCAAAATATTTGAGGGCATTCATACTCAACCGCATACCTAGTCAGTTAGTCAAGGGAAACTCACGGCACATAAGTGGAAAGTACACTATTACACTCACCCTCGTAATTCGCGGCTGAGTCTCACTTGGTCGGGTTTCTTTTCCAATGTCCCATTCATCCAAGCTTTCGCGTCAAGCAAATTTCTCTTATACTCCCCTATAACAATGTCGCGATTTTCCCATTGGAAAACGGAGTCAACGATGACTCCACTGCGTGATAATGTGCATCGATGGTAGATTGGCGGGTATTGTATGAACTTTGACAGTACCGGGGATACAATTTCGCATCGAAAGTAATCACAACCCTCATCCTCATTTCCCAATAGCCAGACAGACCTAGGATTGGGCTGAAAGGAGGGGAGCTGTCGTCGAATGGTGTCATCGCTGCCTTCAGAAACCAAGGGAGTCCAGTCCGCGTCTATTGTGCCATCAGCGTTATAAAAGGTGTGTATTCTCAGCTGCTTGGCTTTGATAGAATGATGACGTTCTGTCCACTTCTTGTTAGTAGATGATGACGTCCGCTCATTAAGGACTCGATTGAACGGGTGTTGCAGAAGATTGTCAGTGTTATTCATGACGATAAGGGGAATTATGAGGCAAAATCGAATAAGGTGAGTCTGCTGAGGAATAAGGTGGAGAAATGAGCGATGTAACAAGAAAAAAGGACTGTGTAAATCAGATATTCGAATATCTCGGAGTCTTGCTGCCCGCTGCCCTTATATGGCTCATATAGGGCCTCTTGTCAACAGCAGAACGGCTTGGAGAAAGGATGAGTGGCTGCAACTTCTGGGCAAGGATTCCAAC
The DNA here is from genome assembly GCA_000956045.1 of Hirsutella minnesotensis 3608. Classification (NCBI taxonomy): domain Eukaryota; kingdom Fungi; phylum Ascomycota; class Sordariomycetes; order Hypocreales; family Ophiocordycipitaceae; genus Hirsutella; species Hirsutella minnesotensis. Next base: position 40,592 of record KQ030507.1, on the reverse strand, counting down.
AATACGTACAAAGAACTAGCCCCTAAATACGACGGTAACACATCACCTTTCGCTTAACTTTAATCAACTCGGATTGCATCAGGTGGATTCAGATTAGCTCAGATCCCCACTAATTTCCCACTCCACGTCCAATCGCATGCGTTTTAATCATCTCGGAATGAATCAGATTGACTCGGATTGCGTCGGAGAAAATCGAACCGACTCAGATCGGCTCTAGTCGCCACTAAATTATCTCCTGCCCCACCCAGACACATTGGGCAGCAACAGAAAATCTCAACTGGAGAGAGCTTCGATGTGCCAAAGTTTCAACCACATTTCATACCCCTACCCCTCGTAACCGGAGCAGGCACATTTCCCACAGCCTCTTGAGGTACGGCGGACATGAAAGAATACATCCCGGCAGATATTGCAACCGATGAGGGTAGGCTCATGCAGAAAATCCTTGCTAAGGTATGCCCATATGACATGACCCTTAGTGCCCAGTCTGACATACAGTATAGTTTGGGGATGGGGCTACCGTCGGCAACGAAACCGCTGGCAACGGAACATATGAGAATGTCGACTCTGACGTTTGCGGGATATTGGTAATGGCGAGAAGCGGTGCTGGAGCTGTTAGGACTATCGGGGCGGGGGAGGAGGAGAACGTGGAAACAAGCCCACGAATGCAATCACGATATTGCATTATTGTTGTTGAGCAGGGACAGTCGTGTGCCATCTTGGGGAAGCCATCATTTCGCCTTATTAAACGACAAGCTACCTAACTGCTGCGCCGGTATTGTTGGGTGAAGGCATTAACCAGTTCCCAAGATAGCTCTATCTTTGTATTCCGATCAAGCCTGACAAATGGCAGCGGCTTCCCGCTGAATGGAAGTGACAACTCCACTTGTGTGTGGCCAAAGTTCTGCTGAAGGAAACCAAGGAGCTCACCGCCAGACACGTCTAGGCAGACTTGGCGGCTGTCACGAGGGGTACTTGGAAGGATATCCGAGTGGCGATCAAAAGCTTTCGTTAATCCCCCCGGGGGGTCTGTGATTTCTTCCCACCACTTCAAAACTGATTCCATATAATCCATTGACTTGAGGGTGCCGAGTTTGCTTGGTGTGGCCGCAGTTGAGCACAGAAAGAAAACCTCAGGAGCGTGCATCCAGAGATCCGTCAGAATTGCATGTGCTCTTCTCTTCGGTGAATTGTCCCCGATATCGCTCTCGACTGTGTTAACCAAAGCCGTGCATCTTTTGATTGCGTTCAGTTGGCGCGTATGTAGAGGGTAGTATTCATCTGAGTATCTCTTGAGCTCTTCCTTGAGAAGGCTGACCAGTTTTTCGTTGGTCAGAACGTCCTTGGCCATGATTGACGACAAATGACGCGAATCGAGACAAGCAGATCCGATTTGAAATGATCCGAGGTAAGCCGAGCTGAGAGGTGACTCGAAGAAATATATGGGGCATTGCACGTGACCGGGAGGCACGCTGGCTGGCTATCCCACTTCGAGAACAAGTCTGCTGATTGGTTATGAGCTAGCTGCAGGTCAACGTGCACGGACGGCACAGTGATTAGGGTGGTGCTGATGTTGGCTGCGCAACAAGGCTGACAAGTGTTGCAGTAGCCAAGTGAGAAGTCTTTGGCCACATCACCTCCCCAACGCGAGAGAGGCAAGCATGTACGTTTGCATTGGAGCTCGTGTTGACCCTGGATCTCGCTGCTATAGGTAGCCAATAGTTCACCTGGCAAATTGTATCCTTCTTCCCGGACTCATCAGAACGGGTGAAGCACCCTCATCCACCTACACAATCAAGTTCTAGGGACGCATTCCCTTGTTGTTGGCCCCTTGATCCATTCAATGGACGTAAATACTAGCTGTGCCCGTCTTTGTCTACCTGCACTTTTCTTCCCTGTCTGATTGCCCGACTCCCCTCTGGCTCTCTTTATCATAAGTCACAGAATTTCAACATGCCGCACAGGATCACGGTTCAGGAGGTCATCGAAGCAGGAATTATATTCGCGGTGACGACGACTTTTCTGGGCCCTTACCTCTACTGGATGGTCAAGCTCAAGCCACGAGAAACCCCGCGCAGTCGAACTTTAGCGTTGATATTCACTGCTTCTCTTTTCTTGGGCACTGGGCTCATATTCGCCACCTTGTTTGGCGTTGTGAGATGTGGACTTCTCCCGGAAGTATTTGCCTATCCCTTCTTCATTATTTGGAGAGGTGCGATTGTCTTTTGTGTCGATATTATAGAGGTCTCAGAGAGTCTCCAGTCCAGACAGTGCTGTATTGTACTGATGGCTTGCAGCTTATCCAGGTCGTTGACCCCTTGATACACGCCAGTTTTTCTCCCTTTGTCGACACTAAACCCGCTATTCAGGCGAGAATCACCATTTTTGGAGCAGTATTGGTCTTCCACCTCCCCTTTATTATAGTGGCCATCTGGCAACTAAACGAATCTGACATCGAGTACTTATGGGCTGTACCGGTAGTGCCTCATTTGAGCACCGTCATCATGGTTATGGTGGTTACGACAAAAATAAAGCGTTCTCGTCGATCGAGACTGTGTCAGTTACACCAATCACAGCCTGAGCAACCGCAGTCAAATCAGGGTTTGCCATGGCTAGGAGCAATCAGCGGATTGGTATTTCTAGGATCACTTGTATTGCTACTATGCTCTATAACTGGCTGGGCTAGACACCAATTCGGAGGTCAGTGTGGACTTTGCCTAGTGGTTTTGGTGGTACCCGCGATACCTTTGGATAGCATAATCAAACGGCAGCGGGAAAGAAGGAGGCAAAGAAAATTGCAGCTGGCTGTAGCGGCAGGTTCAGGCAATGAACTGTCCATGGAGCACTTGACGCATGAGCGATAAGAGACTGAACTAGGACGACTGTAATCTACTCTGCCGTCAGTGGTCTCCTTCTCGCCTGTTTCTTTTATCTTGAGCTGGAGCGCCCCACATTCGGGCTACACGCAGACTCAAGACTTAGGTAGTCGTGTGAGCTCACCGTTCACGGCCATTCTTCTCGTCTTGATAGCGAGAGGCGAAGTTGCGTCGGTCGCATCCTATTGCAACCTGCAAGTATCACTCGCATTCTGGGGCTCAGGGCTCAACCGGTCCGCAAATTGGAAGGTAACTAAATTTTCGTATTGTGTAGTGTGGCTTGCGGGGGCAGCGGTGAACTGTTGCGATCATTGGGTGTGGGTGGCTGCAATAGCTCTCGCGTTGGCCGTATTCTCCCTGCCTAGTCAATCTTGCATGGGACCTGCACTCTGCATGCGCGTCGTAGGTATTACGGCCAACAGCATAGAATAAACTTTACCTGCTAATGTATTTTGATGACGGCTACTGGCGGCTGTTGACATGGACGACTGGTATATATATAACTAATGCTTAGAGTTCCGCACTTAGGGACAGTATCATTACTATTGCAAGACTAAATAAATACAGCAAGCATTACCAATCAATAACCCACAACACGATTATGGAAAGACAATGCGTCACTCAGGGTTCTATTCGTTGTGGCCATATCCAAAAGGTTTATATAAAGGAGTGTAGTCACGACGAGTCTCGCCGACTTGGGACTGATCCTTTCGAGATAACCACCAAAATTTGTCTGCGCTGCGCGCAAGACAGAAGGTTCCGTCACAATTTTCACGACCTGAGAACCAAGCTTTCTCTTCTCCGTTACTGGTACTGCCGACATCTCAATGAGGATAGACATATCTATGGACCTCCGATCTTGAATATTGAAGTGGGTATCCCGATGTTCACGAGCATTACCCACGAGATGGAAATCCAACTGCGCGAGATATGGAAGGAAGAGTCGAGGAGATTTGTCAAATTGGCAAGTTGTGCGGCAAGCGCTATTTACATGAAAGATCAAGGATGGTGCTCCGCCGATGAACTGGACAGCGACAAGGGTAAAGCACTTCTGGAAAGGGCGATAGAGAAAATGCTTCAGGATGCAGAAGATTCTAGCAACCAGTGATGGAACAGAAAGGCAACCACAGTTGTGCCTCCATTGTGATCAAAAATGTTGCGTGCCACTCTGCGCATGCTCAGCCTACCCTCTTCACCCGAGACGACCAGCCGGAATCTTTACAAAAGACAATGGGTCTCCCGCGTTCCACATGGTCCTAGCGGCGCATTAACTGTCCGATAAAAATAAATCCAGAGGCAAAGGAGGCGCACTGTAGCGGAACAGCCCAGACATGACAAGCGGCCGAGATCCGATAGCTAGATTAGTATGTTGGCCATTTGGTCATTATCCTTCCCTCTTTATACCTAATGTTTACATGTCTGTCGTTTAGAAGGTTAAATTGGGCCATAGCGCCTCACGAAGAGAGGGACCGAAATAGGGCGTCTTTGGTCAGTCGGCACGACGATAGAGGCCAAGCACTTATCGTTCCGTTATACAAGGAGGCATCGCTCTCGTACGACGGCTCCTCGTTGAGGTGGTAAACTGACGTATACTGACACCCGTTTCGCCATGTCCGATTGGGTTGAAGAGGACATGGAGTCCGACGATCCACATGCCAACGAGAAGCTCTGGGTTGAGGGCAGAGACTGATGGACCCGATGGACTGGACCGTCACCTAGCATTCTTGATAGGCACATGTAGGCAGCCAACCATTTCCATTACTTCAACCAGAGGCACTTGACGAATGGGAGCTCGATCACTGTGAGCGAATCCTTTGGCGATTCATGGAAACGTGCGTCAGGTCGCATGCTAGACGACCTTCTCGTAATCTCTGCTGGTGTGCAGGGAGAAGTATAAAATGGGCGGTCGCCCCCTCGTTCCCACCCGACCCAACTCTCACCTCTTCACGTCACTTCTCTTCAATCCACTGTGCTCAAACATGGAGACTACTCTTGCAATCTCATACCCTCAGCTACCAGTCTCTACGCTCTCAGATGCCATCATGCGAGATGACACGATGGATCTCTCACGCTGTGTTCAAAAAGGCGCAGACGTTTGGACAAGCGACGTCCATTCGGAAAGCTGCCCTGCCTTGATCTCCCGCTCTCATGCCCTTCCTCTTGACGGTCCGAATCACTTTGATTCGCTGGCGTCACCCATGTCCGAGCCTCAGAGAGCGCATTTCGGGCTCATCGACGTTCCTTTCCCCTGTTCCAACAGCTCCAGTCACTACCGAGAGGATCGTCTCGACAATGACGAGCGTGTTGGTGGAATATTTGAAGGCGTCAACTACGAGACTCCTGGATTTTCTATTTATGATGACGAACAATCGGCTTCAGTTGGAGAGCCGAGTCCTACGGCGAGCCAGTGTTCTGCAAGGGACACATGCATGGATTGCATCCGCGAGCGCTTCCATCTAGCTCTAGAGGACCTCCCGCCGACGATGTCAGAGCTATCACTTGAGGAGTTCTCGGATCTCTGCGACGAGAACTACCCGGATACTAACAACACTCAGGGTGATCGGTCTTTTGTTGTCGACGTGACTGATGGCCTGGAGGATGAGCCAATGGTCATCGACCTTACGGAAGATTCCTGGAGTGAGATTTCAACAAATGACGACGCCCACGGCAGAAACTTCTTTCAGGGGGATGCGGACTACATCGTTGTTGGCGGACGTCTTTGCCCTGTATATAATCACGACGGCGTGGTTTTTATTGATCTGACTACGCTTTAGAGCTTGATTAATTGAACGGTACTTTCCTGACTCGAAGCTATCGACTGATTTGGGGAAATTTTCTTCTCCGAGCCGTGCAGTGAAGAGAGAAGAGGCCCGCTTGATGCTGTTCTAGAGCAGTGACATTAGAATACCTGAAATATGTAAAGCCTAGCTAAGCTACAATTATATTTTCCCCGAAAGGGTAGACGAGGCAAGGCAGTGAATGACAACGCTTCCATTCTAGCTAATGCCTTCCTTGCGTCCATCTGCCTAGAAGGTTTTCTTCCTTCTAACCGCGAATCCTGCAATCTAGCCGTCGATAAACCGCTAATGCAAAGCGCGTATGGGTTGAAATTGCCGCATGAATTTACATTTAAGTACCAGATCGTCTCCTTTCTTCCCCGCCCTCCAGCATATTTTATTCCAGGTCGCCTCACCTCAGATAGCGTTATCCCGGTTTTGCGGCTGACATGCATTGTATTCATGGCTCATCGGTGAACCAACCAAGATTGATCTCGCCGTATTGGCTGCTGTTGCCTAATAGGCCGCTTTTCATGCGACCCAAAGGCACCACTTAATGAAAGGTTGGGAGAACCGGCGTTTGCCAGCTCTATGGAAATTGACGCCGAGCCGACCGTGGCTCAGAAAAGGATTTCGTTTCAGCGAACTATCGTTCCGTCACTGTCACCGAAGTCTTTGCAGGAGATGGTGAGCAGTGCAACTACGTGAGGTATAAGAGGGGCGGCGAGCACCAATCCCTGTTATCGTTCTGGGAATAGGTGAAAATTAGACAGAGGTGAAAATTAGACAAGAGGACGGAAACAATAGGAATGGATACACTGGATACGTTGCGCTTGGTCGATTACACACGTCGACTTGGGCACCGGAACCGAAGAGGAAAGGAAAGAAGGTACGGAGAAAATAGGCAAACAATTTTTTGTTTCAACTTATGCTGTAATCTACTCTCATTTCATTATGAGTAAACCAACAATCCAGAACTCCAGTCATTCTGCAGCACATCCATCCGGGTTCGTTATGATAGTGTTCTTTCTCTGTAGAGCATTTCGCCACAACAGTCTGTACTTCTCTGCCGACAGATCCCCGAAGTTGTTTCTGGTTTAGAAAGCAAAAAAAGAAAGGATTATTGTACTGTTCGGATGCATCAACACCAATTCGACATTGACCTAGGGCTCGCTGCCCGTGCTTAGACCTAACTAGAATTCCTCTGCAAGTTATGGTGCCTGGGATATAGAAGATAATTATTTGAGAAGTGTGATGAAGTGAAGCGCTGGATAATTCAGTTCGAAAGAGTGAGGATCGTGGCAAGTGATTGTGTGAAGGCAAAATTGCTCGCTTCTGGCAGCACTCTTCCGCGGTAGCCCCTGCCTTTTCCCTTGAGCCCGGCAGGTCATCCGTTTGGTCCCTTCCGTCTTTTCCGTTTTGGAGCAGTGCCTTGAGGAACGAAGTGAGGTACGAACGAAGTGATCGAGAGGATTTTTGCCTTGAGGAACGAAAGGCTCCTTCTGGACGCGGGGGAAAAAAAAACCAAGACCCCCAAAACTACTTTCATCCTCGAAAATGCCTTGAGGAACGAAAGGACTTATTAGCGCGCGCGGAAAAAGGAAAAAAACTGCCTGATTTGCCTTGAGGAACGTGCCTTGAGGAACGAAAGGACTTATTAGCGCGCGCGGAAAAAGGAAAAAAACTGCCTGATTTGCCTTGAGGAACGTGCCTTGAGGAACGAAAGGCTCTTTGCCTTTTTCCTCTTTCGTCCTAGCCTCTCCTTGTCCTTGCAAGCTTCCGTCGCGGGCTTCCTTGTCATTGGTTATTGCTTCGCCTTCTGGTCGCCTTCTGGTCGCCTTCTGGCCGCCTTCTGGTCGCCTTCTGGTCGTCTTCTGGTCGTCTTCTGGTCGTGGTCGTCTTCTGGACGCCGGGGGAAAGGCCCCCAAACCCCCCCAAACCCAATGAAAGTATCCTGGCTTCTTATTGGCCCAACCCCCCCCCTTTTGTTTTTTGTCGTGGCCTTCTTTTCGCTGAGAGAATAATCGGTTCTTGTGATTGGCTCATGGCTCACTCCTGATGCTTTGAGAAAGCTGAGTGAGGTCTAGCCAGCTTGAAGCCCCTCGAACAGTTTCGTCGCTCAGCTGAGCCAGCTTCGCTTCTGCGGCAGTCATCTCGTCTGGGACTTTGTTGCCCACCAAGTCTCTCTCCCGCACTTTCGAGACCAGCAGAATGCCGTCCAGCGTAGGGCAACGGGACAGCTGCACGTACAGGCTGTACGGGTCGCACGGCGAGGACACGGCGCGTCCGTCGATGGTGGACGTCCGCGTCCCCCGTAGCTCCAGAGCTATACGCTCCAGCGTCCAACCCTGCAATTTATAGTCTGTATGTATGTATGTATGTATGTGTATTTTCCGTCCAGTGGCCTCACAGGACGTGTTAGGCAAGTGGCTAATTCGTAAAAAGGACACTATCTAACATGGCATCAGCTCAAAGGCGCTCACAATCTGCTCTGTTACCCGTCAGCGGGTTGTGCAGATGATGCTCTCTACTCGGACCATAATGGTCTGTGGAGCGGGCTGCGGTGGCAGCCGGGAGAGGCTTGCGCGGGCAGAAGGTGTCAACTCCACCTTCCGCCTGTCGCCGCCGGAGAAGAAAGAAAGGAAAGGGAGCACGACAGTGCTGTGATGGATAATTTCATCTAGTGGTGCGGGCAGATCTTCTCGAAGAAGGAGCTTGCCTTTACCAGCTTGACGAATTTTGCGAAATCTCTACATAATGCCCGGTTGATCGCTACGGTCGGTGAGGTGCGAGTCTCATTCGACAGCGCGGCCGGATCTTCCGACAATAGAAGAGATGCGTCGGCGCCTTGCGTCGACTGCAAGAACATGTAAGACAGGCGTCTTCGTGCTGGAATCTTTCGTGGTAGTCAGCAAAGTCACCGTGGTGAGTCCTCGCGGCCAGGAGGTGGTGAAGCATTGTTCTTGGGAGACCTAGCTCCGGAGGACAGCCAGAAGGGAATTTGAGGGTCAGACTCTGATACTTATCGGGCGCTGAAGCATCCCACCAGGCTTGCACTGCGATTCTAGACCGATGTCTAGCCGTTTTTCGCAAAAAGGCCAGTGTTGGGACTGCGTCTGCGGGTTCGGGCTGGGCGCATCCCGTCTTCGCCAGGATGTCGGCTTGTTCATTTCCTGGAATCTCGGTGTGTCCGGGTATCCAGCGGACTTCAGTCTTTCGGTGCGTTCTCGCTAGGGCCTGAAAGGTCAGAAAGACCCTTTGCGACGAGTCTGATGGTTTGCCTCGTAGGCATTTGGCGGCTGCGATGTTGTCGAGGCATACCACTATTCGCTGTGTGGCAGACGAAGGGAGCCTGAGAGCGGCTTTGAGGCCTTCCAGCGCTCCTTTGGCCTCCGCATCGAATACCTCGGCAGGACCGAGGCGTCCAACCCCTTGGCGGGTTGAATGCCCGTTCTGGTGTACAGTGAAGCCATAACCGGCCGCACCGTTAGGGGACAGCGAGCCGTCTGAGTATACGATGAGCGTGGACGGCAGGATGGGTCGTAGCCAGTCGAGAAAGCCTTTGGCTGAGTCTTCTTTGGATGCGATTTGTAGCGGCTGCGGAGCTTCGCTGTTGTACTTTCGTGGGACCAGTACAGGGCGCTGGCAGTTCGCTAGCAATTTATTCGTCCTCCTCAGCCGAGTTGGGAAGGCCTTGGGCGGAGGCTGGTATCTCAGCTTGATACACTTGATGATGGGCCGAGGCGCAATCTCGGTGGTGCGTTTGGCGAGAGGGTGCGCATGATCCAACGATTTGATGCGCGCAGAGAACCGGAGCCGTCTTGCCTCCAAGTAGTTGGCGAACCGGGGGTATGCCGCTTTCTCGGTGCAAGACAGCGATCGGTGTGGTCTTCCACGTCGTGAGAATCGCTCGGACGGCCTGCACGAGGGCTTTACTCATTTTCCGCAGAAGCTGTTGGATTCGGGACGGTCCTTGCACGTCTCGTCGGTTGTCTCCAGCGTGGCGACGTTGGGCCTGGGTACCAGGCTTCCACGCCGAAGAGCAGAATCGGTTCGACACAGGCTCTGACGGCCCGCTGCACAGCGCTCGGCAGAGCGCCGCGCCGGGTGTTCCCTAGGCTTCGGAGATGGTTGGCGACCGCTTGGGCCTTGGCTGTCCACTTCTCGACATGGGTCTTGAATGTCAGCTTCCTGTCCAGCCAGAGGCCTAGCCAGCGCATGGCTGTTTCTGGTTGCTTTTCCACGTCACCGTGGCGGACGGGCGGCTTGGTTTCCCGCCTCCTCGGCGAGAAGTGCATGACTTCTGTCTTTTCTGGATCGAATAAGATGCCGTTGGCAGCGCCCCAGTTCACGAGTTCTTGAAGGTATTCCGACGCCTTTTGCGATGTCTGCTCCAGCGATTGTCCGACGCAGAGAATGGCGGTGTCATCCGCGTATCCGAACCGTCCTTCGGGATTGCCTAGCCGATAGATCGGTTCGGTGTAGAGCAGAAACAAGATTGGAGACACGGGTGAACCCTGTGGGAGGCCGCACTGCAGTGGCGTTGTCGGTGTCGTGATGTCTTGGTATCTGACTCTTGCGGAGCGGCCGCTCATGAACGAGCCTGCCCACCGCGCAAGGTTGTCCGGCCAGCCTTGCTCACGGAGTCTCAGGACAAGCCTGTTGCACATGGCGGTGTCGAAGGCTCCTTGGACGTCTGCTGTGACCAACGTGGCCACCCGTCCGCGTGCGAACGCTTCTTCGATGTCATGAATCAGTGCGGCGACCAGGTCAACGGCAGACCGTTTCGGGAGAGCGCCGGCTTGCTGTGGGTGGAGGACCGCATAATGGATCGATGCCCATGCTAGACGGCGAGCGATTAGCCGCTCAAGGCCCTTCACCGCTCAAGGCCCTTCCCAAGACAGGAGAGCAGAGAGATAGGGCGCCATGCCCTCGGGGTCGACAGGTTTTTCTTCCCCGGCTTGGGGATCATGACCACTTCTGCTTCTCGAAATACTCCAGGATGATGGCCCACCGTTAGGCATCCCTGATAAGAGGCGACGGACGTGTCCTCCAATAATGTCCCATACTGCTTGCAGCAGCTTGACCGTGATATTGTCGGCTCCGGGCGAGGTGTTGCCCGTTTTGATTGTAGCATCTTCTGCTTCTTCCAGTGTGACTTCGTGGGCGAAAGGTATCTTGCGGGCTGGTCGGACCGGGATCCATGGGTCCGCAATGTCATCCGCCGCGGTGCGGCGCTCAAGTGTGCTGCGTCTCAGCGCATTCGCTTTATCCAGTTGGGTCTCGTATACAAC
>KQ030507.1:12778-29001 GCA_000956045.1 Hirsutella minnesotensis 3608 | reverse complement strand
TAGAAGTTGACGATTGTGACGCCGTTCACTGTAAGCCATAGGATGTCTCGGGTGAGTGCCGGTCGTTTCTGGTCCGCGATAATCCGCGAGTCCTTACGGATGTATGTCATGACCCTCGGCCGCGTGTCATTGCTATTCCAGCTGTCGACGGGTGAGTTTTGGTGAGGCATCTTGAGTTCTTTGCCTCTGTCCAGGGTTCTTGAAGGAGGACGATGTCATATTTGGCGGAGTCAGCCAGTGCCAAAGCGCAATCGTGGGCTGGCGGGATCTTGCCCACATTCGCTTGGAAGACCTTGAGTGTCTTCTTGTCGGAATTGTGTACTCTCGGCCGCCGACTCATGGAGAAGACGGGTTGGTGTTGGCAATGCGCCGCTTCGGGGATGTCAACCGAGGACGCCTCGGAGACATTTCTGGTCCGAGGTCCGCGGCCCTGAGGCGCACCGGGGACGACGATGGCAGAACTGGGAGGGTGCAGGTGAAGAAGTTAGTGAGGGCTTGGGGGTTGACATGTTCCTGAGCTGGCTCCATGACTGCCACTGGAGCGCGCTGTTGTTCTGTGACGACCTCCGATGCTGGCTGGTCATTACTTTCCGTCTGAGATTGTTGTCGCTGCTGTGCAGCCTGGTGTTGTTGAAAGAGGCGGGAACCCATCTGTCTGATCACTGCTCGTTGTTCTCCGGGGAGACGATGAAGCAGGCCATGAACTCTCTTTGGCCGCGCCGGACATGCCGCGAGGTCCGCGACATGTGGCCCGAGGCAGTTGGCGCACTGCTCAGGGGCAGTGCAGCTGTCACTGGCGTGGTTTGTCTTTCCGCAGCGTTTGCATCGCGTTTGTCTATTGCAAGCATGTCGTGTGTGGTAGTCCCAGCAGTTTTCGCATTGCTTAGGAGGGTTCGGCCGTTCGATGTGTCTGGCTACTCGGCTGGTGCCAAAAAGGCTCCATGATCTTTTTGTCGGTTCCAGCAAGGAGATGATGAGTGTCTTGTAGGGAAGCTGTTCATTGTCACGGCGAGGGACTCGGACGCTGACCGGCGTGTATCCCGTTTGATTGTGTACTTCGTCACGGACGGCGGCGTCATAGTCTACTTCGTTTCCGTACAGGTCTGTAAGCCTTCGAGGGCAGTTGTCTACGACATAATTGTACCATTTTTGGCTGGTCTCAATTGCCGTTGCGCCAAAGTCGTCGGCCCATTCGGCTTGGCGTTCTACAAGCAGATCACGGGTGACTTTGTCGGCGGCGCGAATGGCCCAGCCGCTGTTCACTTGGAGGACTTGCGGGATCCGTTTGAGCTCAAGGCCCGTCTTGCTGGCTACATGAGCTCGTATGGCGTAGCCGATGTGGTTTCTAGACGGTGCGTCGGCTTCAAGGCGGACGAAGACCCGGAGGTCTTCTCGAGGTGGAGCGGGCACCGGCGATCGTTGCGCTTGGTGATAAGTGGCAGCAGGCTTGTGTTGTGGGTTTGCAGTGTTTGTGGTGGTCAACCGAGTCGGAGAGGTGGTCCGTTTGGCGGCAATGCTGCTATAGGTCGGTGTAGATGCACAGTTGGTGTTGGCCAGGGCCTGGTTCCAAAATTCGAGGAAACTACTGGAGAAGTGTTTGGCGAAGTCGCGTTCCGGCCCGGTAGTAAATTCCTTGGCGGCCTCGTTAAAATATGAACAGAAGGTTCGGAAGACCCTGAGTTTGGCGTTGTAGGCCGCGGCTTGTGCTTCGACGAGCTGGTTAGCTGCATAGGTGATGTCAATGGGTGACTGCTGCTCGTGTGTAACCGCCGTAGGCAGTGCAGGGAATTCGTCGAGCTGCTGTCCTTCCGCATTGGCAGCATTGCACATCCGGGTCAGTGGTGACGAGGGCGTCTAGGCCGTCCTTCCGCGTGCGGGTGAAAGGCCAATGTCGGTGATTTCCACAGGGGAGCTGTCTCGGAGGAGGGCTGCGCGGGCGCCTCGAGCTAAGTCATTGGGGGTATAGATGCCGAGATCAAATGGATCCGGCTCGTATGGCGGGCTGGGTGTGGCCGTTGCCATCGCCGCCGCCGAGGCTGCGCAACGCGCAGGAAAACGAAGTTTTCGACAAATGTTAAGCAATTTGGTGTAATTTCGTCTACTTTCTTAACAGTTTCATGCCAAGAAAGTAACAATACAGGGGAAGGTGACGCGCACACGTTGAAACTGTCAAGATCGTCATTAGTCCAGGTTAATTAGGCATGCAGTCTGGCGGTAAGTTGGGTGTGGGGCCGCCCTAGTAGTCCTGCTACATGGAATTGCCCGAACCAAACACTCATCAGTAAGTATGAGTACTTTTTTAATGGGTCCACTGGTGTCACAGGTCCGGGGGGGGGGCGGCCGACCGGTAATCCGGTAATGCGATTACCGCCCCCGCCCATACTAAAGCGTGGCTTTTTCTGAAGGGGCCAGCCCTGCGCGTCGACCCGTTTCTTAGTCGGATTACCGCCGTCAGACGACAAAATTGAAGGCCTGCACACGCACAAGACCTTCGGTTTTCACCTTGTGTCAGAACGTAGGGTAAGCAGATCAGGAAGGCGGTGGCTCGAGGTATCATCGTGCGGGGTGCCGTTCCGTTCTTCATCGTGAAGGTCGTCGTATAAGTCGCTTGATCGCGAGAGGGTAAGCAATTTATCAGCCGGAAGTTCCAGAATACACTGATTCTCCCGGGCTCATAACTCTCGCGAAGAGAGTTACTATACGGGTAGAGAAGTCATTTAGCTTGAACAGATAGAAAATGCCGTATAAGTCTCTTCGTGTTACAAATCGTTGTTCTTGTTACATCTTCCTAGGAAGGCTTCCCCTTCTTATACCCCTATTCCGTCATATCTTTATACCCTCTTATTTAGACCTTCTTGCCTCTCCAACCTCTTCAACCTCTTCAACCTCTTCCAACCTCTCCAACCTCTTCAACCTGCATTAGCTCCCTGCATAGGTCGGCCCAGATTATCAGGTCTCCGCTGAGCCTACTCCCTAGATCGGACCTGCTTCTCAACAGGAGGACTACGAAATTCGGCACAAGGTGGGGTACATTACTCTGGATAATGCATCCAATATGGACGCAACGGCGGAGGAAATTGCGGGGGCGTTGGGGTTGGACCCGAAGAAGCGGAGGGTACGATGCTTCGGCCACGTCCTGAACCTGGTGATGAAGGCCTTGTACAAGACTGAGGCTTTTGAAGCGGAGATCAGCGATGACCCTGGCTCTGATGCCATGCGACATGAAATCTGGCGGAAGAAAGGCCCATGGCCAACGACCAAACGCCCCACACTTCTAGGTCGCTTGCTTTTAGCTTGCAGACGGTACGGAGATTGAAGAGACTGGGGGGAGCTCAATAGTGGATAAGGCTAGACTGACGGACGGAAGACAGCCAATGGGGGACAGCTTGTGTCAACTTGCATGGGCCCCACCCGCACTCACTCATGCATTGTTCACAGCAGAACGAGGACGGAGTATAAAGACGTCAGGGGTCGCCCACCTTTTCAATCCGAGGCGGATTCATTTTCCCTTTTCTTTACATATTGCGCGAGCGGCGCAAACATGTGAAACGAAGTTGACGGTGACACACGACGAGTTTATTGACCAGCGGGAGACACGATAGATTCCTCAATCACTAAGAGGTGATCGCTATTTATTTGCAAAGGCCATCGAACGTGGATGTGAGAGCGTTGAAGTGGACGCGACAATTTCCCTACGGCAAAATGTGCGAAATGAGCACTAAGCAATTCTCTGAAATAGCCGTCACCCTGGTGCTACCACAATGTCGACAGATGACGGGCGACAGTACTGGCAGGGCCTCGAGTTAGGCTCGTCTTTTGGGCGTGAGCTTGTTCAACCGCGGCTCTTGGGCTTCCCGTCGGCGGGGGGGGATTTCTCGTCTTTAGCCCGGCTGGGGGAGGACGACTGCATTTGCTGTGAGCATGGATCGAGTAGGGCTTCATGGGCCCATCCCTGGTGCAGGCGGTGGATCTTTGTCCTGCTGTTGACGCAAAGTCCTGTATCGAGTGTCGCCCTGTCTTTGAGACTCTTCGACTGCTTCGGAGACCGACTATACTTGCACTTTGCTGCGAGGTGGGTCGAGCAAGGCGTTTGCCACTACCGAGTCCTGCTCTATCTTGGCCCAGACGGCTCGGGCTTAAGGGAAGAAGATTGTAGGAGGTTGAGATCTTTGTTAACCGCGTCCTCGGGCGCATTGTTCGCGCTCACTGAGTCAGGGATGTTGAATTTCCTTGTGGAGCCGGTTCGGTGCTCAGCACACTGGATGAGGCAGCAGGTGCCCCGGTGGGCCTCGTCGATGGTCCGAGAAGGGGTCGAGTTCTCTGGCTGTGAGATGCTCTTCAGCCTTCTTTTGGACGACATAGGCAGCTCCGGGATCCTAGAAACGGAGGGACAAGATGTTAGCAGCCATAGTTGAAGACAGCAACACAACTCAAGGAGAACCTTGGCGGCGTAAGTAGGCAACCTCAATAGCTGGAATGCTTCAACTCGCGTGGCACCGAATTCAGGCAAGCCTGATGCAGAAGATCATAGAAAGGGGATGGATTGTAGTTCAATTCGTTTACAAGCTGTAGATGTTCATAGAGATGGGTACTGAGCCCCGCAGGGATGGCTAGAGATATAAGACGGTGATCAGAAAAGGTCGGGTCTTTCATTCCAAGACGTCGCGACCGAGTTCTCCACCAAGAAGTCGACAGTACACCGCATCTTCAACCGCTGGCAAAATAACCATATATTGGGAAATCGCCTAAGAAAAGGGCGCCCGAAGAAGCTCAATGGCCGAGAATTACGGTATATAAATCTCATGATTAAAAGACGTCGGCAGGTCACATACCGGGCGCTCGTCGGTGCGATGGGTGGTCGCGTATCTCGTAATACGATCCGTCGAGCTGTCCAACCCGAGTGGAAGCGTAAATGGCTATCAATCCAGCGGATTCCGATATCAAAAGAAACAACGGAAGAGCGGCTACAATTTGCACGCTTTTGGGAAGAAAGAGAGGAAGAATTGACGGAGGTATGACTTCCGGAAGATCAACCCTCTATCGGTCGGCTCACCCGGCGTAGGTCATCTTCTCCGATGAGTCAACCGTACAGAATAGAGGCAACAACGCCCGAGGCTGGGTGTTCCGGAAGCCTCACGAGAGATTCCAGCGCAATGTAGTCAACGTCACGTATCATGGGAAGCCCGAAATCTCGATCATGGTATGGGCGGGTATTTGGAAAGGCGGCCGGACCCCCCTTGTGATCATGCGGCGCGATCCTTCGGCCAACCGGCGCGGCTACACTGCTCGAAGCTATCGCAACGCGCTCCGGGAGGGTCTCTTGCCCGTGTATGACGGCACGAGAGGTTTCCAGCAAGATAACGCGAGAATTCACAACTTCGCCGGCACGCCGCAGTGGCTACAGGCGCAGGCGATCGAGTACATCGACTGGCCGTCACACTCGCCCGATCTCAACCCCATTGAGCACGCCTGGCGCGCTCTAAAGCAGAGGGTAATTGAATTATGCCCTCATCTTCATGACCTCAAAAGAAACGCCGCCTCAATCGGAGAACTGGAAGAGAAATTGAAGGTTGCGTGGGACGCCTTGTCGCAGGACCTATTCGACAGGCTTGTAGAGTCGATGCCTCGCGGCCTCGCGGCTGTGCGTCGCGCACGGGGTTATTATACAAAATATTAAACGCCAGAAGAGCAGCTATCATATGATATACATAGATTCTGAATTACTTCACTTTTCGTAAACTTGTGTGCGGTTGAAGTTGGGTTCGCGTATTGGTAGTACGGTGTGGTGGGGTGCGCGTTCGCAGACTTTTGGGCACCTAGTTTAGTAACCTTAGAGCAGGCTCAGCAGGGGCCCAATTCAACCGGTAGAAAAACCAGAACCTCGACCCCGACATAAGAAGCTCATTGCACAAAGTCATTCGAGTACCAGCCCATGTCGACCTCATTCATCAATCCCCACTTTTCCACCATCTCGATCAACGTCTGATTCATGGACTCTACTGCCAAAATCTCAGCCACAGTCCTGTACGCCGAATTGACAGCCCCGATAATCCAAGCATGTCCCGAACTCAACGCTTCGCCGGCAAAATGCAGTTCCCCCCCGGCGGCTGGCATCAGCAAAGCCGGCAACACGGATGTGAACTCGTTGGGGCCGAAAAGCGCAAACGCGCCGACCGTGCCTGGGTCCTGGCAGTGTGGCTAACAATCAAGCTTAAACTTGTCAAGCTTCAATCGAGTCTAGTATCTTGTCAAGTCAGGTTCTCAAGTCAAGTTTGAAGCCGTCTCTCAATCAGTCAAGTTTGAGATGTGTCAAGTCTTCAAGTACTTGACCCTCATCGTTGAGCAGATATTTACATAGGCTTTTCCCCGTCATCTGCTTGCCAATACGCACAAATTCTAGGGTAAGCTCGGGGCCTGCGAGGTGGGGCGCGGAAGTTGAGTCGAGACGAGTCCCCTACCCACCTAAATGCCCTTAGGGTTCCGGCGGTTGAGACACAATCGGAGGTACGGTAGCTAGCCGATCGTCTAGGCCTTTTAGGGAAGTAGCCCCTCCGGTCGACACGAGTTCATTCATTCATTCAAATCCCAGTAGACCCATCAAATACTCGCACAAACGCGTCGATCTGCCGTCGTTATGAGACTCTACACGCGTTTTGGGGTCCGAAACGGCCACTAAGCACCCAAAGCTCATGCGTTCTTCCCTCCGAGAGGCAGTCTATCAATCTCATTGAGCCGCTATCTTCTTCGGTCGAGCAAGCATCTGATTCAGAGCAAGCAGTCCTGCATCAATCTGTATGTCCTCCGCACTCTCTCTCGTTTCCGATTGACTGGGGCATGCTTCGACGGCACGACGGCACTGTTCTCAAGGGCATCCAATACCGCATCAGGGACAAAAGGACAGTGGGCGGACGCGTCAAGGTCTCATGGATTTATTCGTATGGAGCCGAGCTCGAACATAGCAATGACAAATATTTCCTCTGCGCCGAATGTCACATCAAGAAGCGGTACTTCAGCCAGCTTTTTGCGGCAGAATCGACGACAGCGGCAATCCAGCATCTGGTAGAATTCCACAAGGTCAAGAGGCCTTCAGTCGCGGCCAACGAAGATGACGGCATCGAACCCAGCAGCCCTGCCGAAGCCTTCCAGCTCGTGATGGCATTCAACGAGGACGAATACAAACAGAAGCTCATTGACTGGGTAATTCAGCTACGCCTCAGCTACCGAGAGGTCACGGACGAGGCAACCGTTGAGCTGCTCACGTACGGGAAGCCTTCGCTCGCACGCCTGCTGCCATCGCACCATTCGACGCTTTCGCAGTGGGTTAGAAGTTCCCTGGAGGCACGCTTGCCGCTGGTCATTGGACTGGTGCAGTCTGCACTCAGCAACATCAACCTGTCGATCGATGGGTGGCGTGCCCATAATCGCCGAGAATACGTCGCTGTTTGCGGACACTTCGTCGACGGCAACGGTCACCCTCGAACACTCCTCCTCGGCTTTCCGCGACGACGCGGCGGCCATACCGGCGACGACCTAGCCGCGCTGGTGAAGCCAGTAATTCTGCAGTACAGCATCGGTGAGAAGCTCGGTTCCTTTGTCATGGACAACGCTGCAGATAACGGCAAGTGTCTCGAAGCGTTGCAGCGTTCTTTCGTCTCGATCGATCCAGAAGCGGACCGCATTCGCTGTATCGGTCACATCATAAATCTTGTCGTCAAGGCCCTTTTGTTTGGCGAAGGTGTCAGTGCCTGGGAGAAGAGAGTTCTTGAGGCTTCAGAGGAGCAGCGCACGGCTCTTTGGAGCGTGAAAGGTGTAGTTGGAAAGATGCACAACTTCATTAGCTACATCAACCGCAACGATGCGCGTCGTGAGGTTTTGAGGGCTCGCATGCGCGTCACGAAGACAAGCGATGGTAAGCTCTTCGTCGGCGTGCTCCTCAAAGACGGTGGCATTCGATGGAACGCAACATACTATATGATCGAGCGTGCTCTCAAGTGTCGCCCTGCCATTGATCTCTACCAGGCGCAGTGGAAGTCCCCGGATAAAGACGACAAGCACAGGAATGACTTCCTCACCGAGGCCGACTGGCACGAGCTTGAGCTCTTCTACACACTCTTGCAGCCCTTTGAGCGACTCACGAAGCGACTGCAAGGCCGAGCGGACGGCGAAGGTAACGAGGGTGGCCAAGGCTCGGTATGGCAAGTGCTCTATGCCATGGACTTCCTGCTCACTAAGCTTGAGAGTGTCAAGGAAGAGATCGACAACGTGACTGTCGGAAGCGATGGCGCTCTTCCTCCGCATTACTCTCGCGGCGTGTTGGCTGCATGGTCAAAGATTAACACCTACTACGAGCTTACGGACCAGTCGCCGATCTATCGCATGGCCATCGCCCTCCATCCCGCCTATCAATTTGAGTATTTCAGGGAGAAGTGGTGGAGACGAGAAGAATGGATAAAGACGGCAGAGAAAGAGCTTACTGCATACTATGATCGCTTTGCTGCCATCACGGTGGCTACTGAGCACGTTGACCAAGGAGAGACCTCACGTTCTTCTTCGCCGACGCTCGATGACGAATTCGATGCGTGGGGCCATACAACAGATCGACCACACCGTGGCAAAAGGAGGAAGGTTGAGACCGAGTGGGAGATGTGGATGAAGCAGGTACCCTCCAGGGAGGACATGAACGTCAAGAACCCCCTAGCGTGGTGGGTGGAACGACGCCATGTTTGGCCTGTTCTCAGTAAACTTGCTCTCAATATCTTCAGCACGCCAGCGATGAGTGCCGAGCCGGAGCGGGTATTTTCGGATGGCAGTGAGCTCATCACCGATAAGCGCAACGGTCTCGGCGATGACACAGTGGAAGCTGAGATGATACAGAAGAATTGGATTACCACGGGGATCTTTCGTGGGGACATCGCTCGATTGCTGAGCCCGTCTGGGCTGCCGGCCTCTGCGCCTCGGCCTCGGCCCTCGCTTTCTCAAGGCCTCCACCTATATTGGTGCAGAGGTCGCGTCAGCAAGCTCAACTTCCTTACATCAAGTCGTGTCCTAGGAAACAGCCAAGGGGACATACCTCTCCGAGGAGATTAGTGGGGAGGTTCTCTCCTGGAGGAAACTTGACAATGCCGTCCCATTGTCTGGTAATGGGATCAAGATAGCAAAAAAAGGAACATGTGCCCGTCTCGTCGAAGAGCTCCTCCGTCTTCTTAATGCATGTCTTGCTTCTCTTGCGACGCTTCTCCTGGATGGAATGCTTGTCTGTCCGCTTGCTGCGCCCCTTCAGTTTGCTCTTCTCGGCCGACTGTGGCCGGAGGGCATTGGCACGCGTCGTTGACCGGGTCGACCTCATGCAGGCCGGAGAGGGTTTTCGTTCTTTACTCATTGTCTAGATCAATTTTTTTGGGGGATATTCAAAGCCCGTGTTTGCTGATTGTTGTGAATGAGAGAGGCCAAGTCGCAGATGAAGACAGAGAGTCATACTTGGCTCATTTTGGTGCAGATAAGTCTGAGTTATGTGTCGAGTAGGCGGCCACGCTCTCCGCTCTTCTTTCAAAGCTACTTGATTTCTCGCCGTTTTGTACATGTATCCATCAAAGCCAGACTTGGCTGGCTTGTTTGATTGGTTCCCTTGACGCTAATGCTACGGACACGGACCTCCCAATCAGAAGACGCACCCCTTTCTGCTTCCCTCCCCCCCCTCGTGTTCGGCTCGCCCCCTCTTCCTTTTGTCAGTGTAGTGCAGGGGCATTCAACCCCTGGGCAGCAGAAGACGCAAAAGTCCGACCAACATACATTTGCTCGAGCAGAAGATGCGCCGCTATCGGCTTAACGGCTAAACGGCCGATTTCAACTCAAGGGTGGATCTTTGCTATCGAGCCGCCTCACTGATCCGTTTTCGGCTGATAATATGTGTGAGTGATGACAAGTCCGCTTTTTTCAAGTGCTTGTTACTGCAATTCCTCTACAGTCCGTTTCTGGCTTTTTAAGAAGAAATTCTCATGTCGAACATCACACGTTACAGGTACTGTACTGTATCCATGTGTCAGGCGCATAAGGCGCCTGGCTGGGATGAACGGCTGGTCGATTCCGAGTCTTGGCGGGGTTGGATATTTTGCATTCAAGCACGAGGCTGGACAGCCTCGTGTGGATGTAAAAGGTTGTTGTGCAGCATGTGGAGGAGCTCTTCAGAGATCAACAATTGAATCATTGGCCCCCGTTCTTCACTCTCTGTTACGTTGTGATTGTGCGCCTTACACCATGGTCGTTCTTCCGCAATGTGACAGAGCGCCTTACAGTGTGATCTCTCTTCCCTTTAGGGGCCCTATGGATGCCTTTGGGTAGCCCTGTGTCCAATTCTGACGGTGTTCCTTTGACCTAAGAGATTATCAACTTGCAAAGCCAATAAAAGGCCGAATGTGGCTTATCGCTCATCCCGCCAGTTCCGGCTTTCTGCGTTTCCGCCCTGAACATGTTTAGGAAGGAGCCAAAAATCGACATTTGCAATACTTAGCTTGGCGCCACTCTTGGCTTTTTGCCCCGCCCGCTACTCAAACGCCAAAAACGGGGCTTTTGTGGTTACCTCGCGTAGCCCTGTATTCAATTTCAACGGTTTTCTTTGACTCAATCGAAGTTACAGTACAAACTTCGTAGAAGTGAAAGGGCTAAAGGTGGCTTATTGCCCCACAGAGAGCACTGTCTACGACATGGCATGGCATGGATTTACTACGCCCGGAGGGAAGTCCCTATGGCCTCAACGGTACCTAATTGACAATCTGGTTCGTTTGGTACGTGACACCCCAAGCCCCACAGATGAATCGTCGCATTGTTTTAAGCCAACCTCGTCGTCCTTAATTCTATGACGGGCCTGCTTGAAGGCCAGGGGTCACTGTTGCAAAACTCAGAAAAAGCACAATCCGATGTGACAGGGTCCGAGACAAACCCCACAGTCAAGTTCGTGGAGCCGATGCCTCGATCGGACTCGAGCGTCATGCATTCTCAATCACGTCATATCACTACCATTTGCCATCGATACGGACGTATCTTCCCCCTGACGGCCAGAGATCGGATTCGCAGGGTTCTGCAAGACTAGAAGGCCGTAGCTACGTATTGTGGGGCTTGTGACCCCAGACCGGCCTTCGCGCACTCAAAGGGATGAAAGCATTTCGAGGGCGAAACCGAGAGAGACCCGAAGCAGCCTCTACTCGTGCCCTGGTACATGATGTATTGTCATCAAGAAGCCGCTTCCATTTCTTGTATTGCCTGAGAGTATTTCACCCTGTCCTGGCCACCGAGTTCCTGCGTGGCGAGCTGAATGTGATACTAGAGACGGTTGATTCTTCATGGTTGGTGTCAGGGTTGCCCCCGAGCGAGAGAGTGCACGAACTTCGCCCACTGCAAAAATAGGTTCTGTCATCCGCGATGGCTATAACGTGAGGGTAACCAAGGGCGTTTTGAAATCGCGAAGCGCTACCGCAATACTGCATGTCTAGGGTGGTTGGATCGTGTTGCGGTCAAGAAGCAGAGTCCCGGGCCGCGATACTGTACGCATCCATTTAGTCAACCATCTTTTCCGGAGGGACAGAGGTATGGCGTGACCTTGGCTATCAAGACGGGCGCTGCATCTGGCGGCTGCCCACCCTGCCCCTTCACAAACAGATCGATTTGTCGCTTGGCTTCAACCACCGAGGTCTTTGGGTTAGTAGTCGGATAGTGACGGCGTCGTTCCTCGGTCGGAACCATCAGTCCAGAACGTTCAGCCTGAACGGGCGAGTCAGGAAGATCAGTCCATGCGCCATCGACGTGCTGACACTTCGTTACCTCATGCCCAAGGCACAGCGCGTCCAGTCTCTTGCCGGATGCACACTCTAGACTTTCATGCGCTAACATCGGCCAGATCTCCCTCCGTGTACGCGTCAATCAAACCGCCTTAGATCCTGACACCCTGACTTGGCCGTCTCTTCTTGCACAACCTGGGAAGCGTCCAGAAGTAGGGGGATATGCGCCTCTATTGCACCCTGCAACTTTAACAGGCACCGCGAGCTTTTGCGCCACGGCCCCACGTTTTGGGTGAGAAGGGAACCAATGTACTCCGTACAGAAGGTAGATAGCTTAGCGTAGTGGCTCTCTTGGGGGAACCCTCCGGGGTAATACACATAGCCTAGAATGCATGACAGGCTAAGTGTGCGAAAAGAGCTGTTGTGCGTACGTAGAAACGCGGTGAGATCAACTTGTTTCATTCGCTAGCTCGTCCGCCAGCGAGCAATTGACCGGTCAGGAGGCGGAAGGAGAAGGAAAATGCCAAAGAGACAAACGAGCAGGTCGTTCGAGGAGCGGCAGCGAGAGGTAATCATTGGGCCCAGGTGAACCGCCAGCAGGAGGCGAAGGATTGGCAGGTTTCTGCTTTGCCGTCTGCCCGAGAGGCCGAAAATGTATGTGTCCAGCCATAATGCAGACGATCAAGACTGCTGGTGGCCACTCGGGCGGAGGGCGATGATTTGACAGAGGCGATGACGCATCGCAACCAGGATTCCCGGCCGTACTCGTCAGCCGCATCATCTCAGTTCTTTGTAGGGTCGTAAGCGTCTTTTCAGCGTCGGATCACTAGTTTCAAGATATCAGTACCGCCTCATGCTGCAATTTGGAATGACGAGGGGTTGACGAGGAGATGCAAACTAGCCCTTACTTAAGGTAGAGACTCATGCGTGCGTGGGACTCTCTGCAATTCAACGCTCTTTTGGCATTAATGCAAACCGGCGGAGAGAAAGGACGAAGACAACGCTTGCTCTGCTAGCCGCAAGAGAATGGCGTGTGAAGGTAGAGAGAAGTTGGCAGTTGCTCCGAGACCCTTGCATGCATCATCCAGCCCCTTCGGGGAGATGCTGAATCCCGATATACCGCCGAATGCATGTTGTCAACGATGCGCCTTCGCATCGCGGTAATGTGGACAGCTCACCATTACTTCCATAGCAGTGACAGAGCTGGCGCTATTCATTCAGTGACGTGAAGGCACCTGGGACTCGGGCAACAACAGGACCCGATCATCGACACCAACTCACGAAGCAAGTGTCACCTGTAGTTGGACTTGATAGACCACGAGCCATCAAGCTTCCCAGATCCGAGTGTTTCCTCAGCTGATAGGAGGATTGTCTTCTGCAGGCTTGTAAGGATCGATCTTGGAAGGCGAGTAGGCGGAGGATATCCTGCCAAGCTGGGAGGCGTCAAGCCGGTCGTTCGGGGACGAACTGTTTTGAAGCGGCATCAGCAGCCGCCCCAGGCCAAGCTCATTTTTTCACTCTGGGAGATGCAAGTAGTTTCGGCAACAGTCGAGAGAATTCGCAGGCAGAGACGCAAGTCGGGTCGAATGGGGCAGCGTCGACAGGTGGCCGGACGCCAGAGACAAAGGACCAGCCGGCGGCCGCCGCAACGCTCGTCAAGTCTGCCAGAAAAGTCAGCGGGCGATCTTGGTGACCACGAAGGGGAAGCACAGTTGTTGATGCCAGGTCTGATGTCGTCTCACCAATGGTCAAGATTGCTCTTCGGCCTACGCCGCCTTCATGGCAGCTTGGAGACAGTGGGTTAGGCGGAGAGAGAAGGGATCAGCCTGGAGAGGGGACGAAGGATCAGGCTCGCTCCATGCTCTCTCCCCCTACCACTTAGCAGTGCCCTGGCAGCAAATGAAAGCTACCGTTGGAGATCCTAACGCAACGGGCCGCAGAGCCTGTGGTCTCTGATGTGGCCATGGCGCAGAGGGCGAGATAGGTTTGAATCATGGAAGCTGAAGAGATGAGGGCAAGATGCAAGTGCAAAACCGGGGCAGATAGACGTCGATTTGATTGCCGAAGGGACGTTCACGGCAGGCTGGCTGTTAAGCGAACGAGGGATACGTACTGCTATTATGGGGAAGAGCTATTGAGAGTGGCTTTGTGTACGAAGTAGTGGTGTATAAAAAGGTCAGACAGGCACAGGGCACAAGGGGTGGAATATGAACCCGACTTGATCTCTTGCCCAGGAGCCTCTGACCAAATCCGCTTTACATCTCCAACTTGAGTGATTGGCCTGTGCCAGGCGTGCTTGAAGGCCAATTTCTCCACTTGTTCAGTGTTCTATCCTTTAACGTACCTGCTGAAGCACGGTTTGTCGCCATACGAAGCTGGCTGATATTAGGCCTAGCAAATAGTCACTGCTTGCACGAATTGGGAGCTCCTCGGAGTCATTGTCGGGTGCTCGTCTAAAGAGGCTTTTCTTCAATTTCCTCCCCTTCCCTTGGCCTCTTCGCTACTAAGGCATGGGGTACATGGTCGTTTCGGACCAGTCATTTGATGCATTGGAAGCCAAGCGATGGCCACGGCTTCTTCCACGAAGAGTGTGCAGGAGTGCGTCGAGCAGGCAGGCACAAGAGCGAAGCCAGATTTGGGGTGGGTTCGCAGTGCACAAGTGGCGTGATGCGTGCAGGAGCCAAAGTGGAAAGCTGTGACGGCAACATGGGCAACACTGAGGCCATTGGTTGGTTGGCCTCTGCACTTAATTTTTCCACTTTGGCCGCTGAGCTGCTGGATGCAGTACCCAATGAAACGCCGCTGAAGGAGCCCAACCTGCCCAGGCACCAGACTGTACCTAGGTTGGCAATGCAGTTGGCTGCAAAACGTTAAATGTCTTCGTCACCTGCATGCGATGTCGGGGTTTTGCTGAGAAAGGTGCAAATAACGTACCTACATGAAGCAAGAAAACTGGGAAAAGGCAGCATGTTTTGACGTGCAGACGGACTGGTTTCCTGTTTGAGCTGCCTGCAATCCTGATCCTTGGCAAAGCACCAAAGGTACGCGCGGCCAGCATGTCTGCGAGACAGCCCACGAGACATTCAAGCCTCCAAGGCCAGCAAGCAATCCAAGCTTCGGAGTATGTCATGGTTGCCACCTATTCCTTGGGTTTCAGGTACTACACTTGCTTCAAAAGGGCCTCGCGGGCCAGAAGAGAGAAAACGGTAAGCGCCTGAGTTGTCAAGGCATTGTGCGGAGCCTTTTTGCTCCACGGATACTGTACGTAGGTATTATACATTACCGGTTCTCGACTTTGTCGCCCAAAAGGGGGAACAATAGGTCCGCTGGTTATGGCAGAGGAAGTCGCAGTACTCTGTGGACTTCTGCCCACCCCATAGTGACTTGAAGAATACAACTGCACAGCCCCCGCAGATGCTGTGTCGGTGGGGATCTGTATCTGCGTGTGCGTCGTATTGAAAGCGCAAACGAGACGGGTCGGTTTTCCGACAACAGAGGGCTTGTGTGCGGTCCCCTCCCTCCCAAAGCTCACCCACACCTAATGTCAGGCTCCACCCCTCCCAGTACCGACAGTCTGGTTGTGCCGCCATTGAGCTGCAACCTGCATACCCTTGTGGTCGGGCGGATGCCATCCGATGCGCCTATAAACCTTCCAAGACAGGCAAGCGCCGGAGAGGGAACGCACACAAAAGTCCCCTCCCACCTGTTCGGGACTGGTTTGGCCACGGGCTGCCGGATCATGATCCGTACCTCGATGCACACGATTATGGCGGAAAGGGATAACCGCCATTGTTTGTCGAGTCTATGGTGGCGTCATGCGCGCTGCGGCCGGAATCACGCGCCCTCAGTGATGGTCGCCCCCGTCCCCCCGAACTCACTGCACGGTACAATTGGACGCCTTTGGCGCCCACTATGCAGCAAGGCAAGCAAATCACTTGCATGAAGCCGTTGTAAAGTACCACTTTGACGGCGCACATTCGGCGGCTCGGCCGTCAGGCGCAGGATCAAGGCGTACTTGGTCATGCCGTCGGCGTTCGCCCGCTGACTGCCCTTTCTCAAGCCGTGTTACTCCACACTCCCCTAGATTGGACGCGTGGCGATTGCCCAGATCGGGACCGAGTCATTCCGCTCCCCCGTGACGCCAACTGCGACTTCAAGACAAGTCAAATTTTCCGCGTCCTTGGGCTCGTACTGTACGAAGAGTTCCGAGGCGACATACTGAGTGAACACCAGTATTAAATGCGCAATAATGAAGACAGTGATTCGAACCTCGTCCTCACGGGCGGACGGAGGGATGCGCAAAGGCGGCGACCAATTACCGCGCGTGGAGGAGAGTGTATCCTCTCGGCCTCGACCGTTGATGCCAGCGACGTCCATACCGCAGAAGTCTTACATGCGTTGACAAAGTCCGCCATTTTCCAGCGAAGACCATTCCGCTGATGCCAACGAAGA
>KQ030506.1:1008138-1048256 GCA_000956045.1 Hirsutella minnesotensis 3608 | reverse complement strand
TCCAAGTCCACACTGGGCGCACCATCCATCCAGAATAGGCCGTGGCAATGGCTACTTCCACGACCCTGCCACTCATACCTGTTCCAAAAATCAGTGACATTAAATTTCTGCTTGAGAACGGTATCTCTAAATAAGCCAAACCGCCTGTAGAAGTGCCAGGCTGCAATATGTGGGTTGTCCCTGAGAAGTTTGCTAGACATCCCCATTCGCTGTTGCTCGGACACCTCCTGCCAGTCTTGAAACTGGGGTAAATGTTGATAGAGGCTCCTCCAGTGCAAGTCTGCCGGGCTGAATGTAATGAAAGCACCAGGGCAGCCAAGGTTGTAGGCATAAGACTCGAGCTCTCGGCGCTTTCGGTACCAATACGGCCGTGTCCCGCGCAGCTGTGCTGTCTGGCGGTTGATCGAGTTGAGCAACTGCTGAGCTTCTGCAGATTCAGGGTTCTGGAAAGCCTCTAGTAGATCATCTCGCGTTATTAGACCCTGCCTTTGTTGGTGTTGCTTGACGAAGTAGCTGCTTTTCGCTCGTGCCTGTGCTCGCATCAGCGTGTTGAAAGCCACAAACCGGAAAGTGGGATGGCGGGCAAATCTGCCATCATGCCATCGAAGGGCGTGCTGTATGTAGTCCGCATACTTGATAGGCCGTAACCTTGGCTCAATGAAATCAGCTTGACCAAGAGGAAATAGTGTTGGAAAGGCTAGGGACAGGAGTGCCTGTGACTGGTTGAATTCGTTTATCGGTGTTCTCCGAATATCTGGCATTTCAAGCTGATGATGTTGTGTCAATTGTCGTGCAGGAAGCGGTTTATCGCGCTCTTCGCCAAGAACGTGCGAATGCAACGCTTCCATCTCTGTATCCTCTGGTAGTAGATCTGGCACTGCAGACTGGTCAACCTCATCTGGCTCAATGTCGTCATTCTCGACGTCACCCAAATCAGCTGCCAGAGGATCGGTGACTTCCACAGTAGCAACCTGATCAAGTACATCGCCATCTTCGGGTAGCACTGACATCCGCTTCTGGCAGACAGTAATATCCCGGTAGCCCGGGTGGTTATGAGACAGGAAGTCCAGCCACTGCTGAAGACAACGACGGCGTACGCGGAACTGGCGTCTAAATTGGCGGTCAAGGTGGGCGTGTTCACGCGCATTCGGAGGACGTAGCAAGATGACATCTAAATCGGGGGGTAAAAGGGGAAGTTGTCGATACACTTTGCCAACATCGCGGAGAAAGTGCACAATATGGCCACGATATTTGTATTGCTGCCCTCGAACCTGCATGACGTTCACGAACACATGAACTGGAGCAATTAGCATCTCTTCTACCTTCGTCAATTGGGGGAGGAACGCAGGGATTGAGCCAAAATCCAGCTGATTTTGGGCTGAAAAAAACCAAGGCTCATCCTCCTTTTTGTTCTTGTCCCTGGCAATGCAACGCTTGCAAATGCCATTCTTCAAGCCCATGTCAAACCATGTCTCCTGACAGCGAGTGCAGTGTTCCATTCGGTCGTTTTCCAGCTCCGTCCAGAAGTTCTCCAGGAGTTCCTTATCCCTATCACACAACGGGCAATGGGCCAGATCACCCATCCAGTCAGGGTCCGGAAGCGCGAAATCTCGACGTTCGACCGGGCGTTCGATAGCCGACTGCTGCAGCGGCACGGGTGGGCGGGATGGTCTTCCCCGGGCTGGTCTCGGCCAAATAGCACTCGATACCGGAGATTCGATCGGCGTTCCAAGCCGCACGCCTTCTTGAGAAGCAATCGAGAGACCTGGCCGGGGAGCAGTCGGCGCCGGCGCGCCTGCTCGTGTTGGCGTGTCAATTGGTGTTCCCAGTAGAGTAGGTTCTTGTGAGATAATTGGTGTATGAAGTTGCAAGTCTATCAATGGCAATCCTTCTCGACGTATTGGGGAGAACTCGGCTTGTTCTGCGGTACGCTTCGAGGCGCGTGAGGCTCGCCGGTTCCTACAGTCGAGGCAGTCAACCGTAGGTCTTCCACATAATACGGAAGACTTTTTCTTCGAAATAAATTGATCTGCCGGCTTCTCCAGGTTGCATTTCTGGCAAACATTTGTTGAATTGATAGAGTCAACCATGAGTGCGTTGGATCGCACGTACGGTTGGATGAGGAAGAGGGAGAACTGCGCGTTGGTGGCATTTGTCGTTGGCAGGCTGTAAGGGGCACGGGGCTTATTCAACCAGAAGCGTGCTGGAAACCAACTCGATCGCATTGCAGAGAAGAGATGGAGAAGATCTCGAGGAGCTGGCTAGCTAGCGACATGTAGTCGATGCTCAGGGGCAGCCTGTGAGACACTCATTTGGTGGCGTTATTGCTCGCCATCAGCCCAGTCCACACCCACGGCCCAGCCCGATCCAACGAACACAGACCGTGCACCAGGCAGACTGTCATCCAATCGGCGTTGAGTGGAGACGCATGTGGCCAATGAGAATGGAGGAATTACCGTCGAGTTATCGTCGTAATAGAAGTCCTTCGGACTGAATTATTCCTCGGGCCGGCAAGTACAGGGTTAAGAAACTAGTCGACGCGCAGGGCTAGCCTTTTAGAACCCCCCGGACCTGTGACACCATCCTATCCCTTTGAGTGCGCGAAGGCCGGTCTGGGGTCACAAGCCCCACAATACGTAGCTACATGTCGGATACGCATTCAGGGGCTAGCAGCATCAGCAAAGCCTTCAACAGTCAACTTTCCTAGTAACGCCTCTATCGCAACATAAACACATCAAGCATTCGAAAGGGTCTCGCTACATTACTTATCAAGGGTATAAGGCTAGGCAGCCTCACTTATAAAGCTAATGTATACCATTATTGGCAGCCAGCGGCAATAAGATGCCAAAGAAAATAGACCTAGGCTGTGGTGAGAGTGAAGTAGCTATTTGTATAAGCTTGTATTGCTGGGACTTCAATCATAGCCTAATTTGCTAGTAAATTCAAGTACTGCCCATAGCGCTATGTATCATTGGTTGATATCCCCTGCTTGTGACCCCAGACCGGCCTTCGCGCACTCAAAGGGATAGCCTGCCGTAGTAACCTGTGTTAACAGTCGGTCCGCCATCGTTTCTATACTCGTGCTATGCCCCACTTTTCTGACTAGTGAAAAGAAACCGAAATCTAGAAAAGTGGAGCGTAGACTCCGGTGATGTGGTTATATCGGTGGTGAGCGTGCTTAGGGCGCTGGTAATATGGCGGCGGCGGCAAGAAGCATTGGTCGGGCCGAGGCTCTAAATTCAACTCGAACATTTAGAATCAGGTATGGAAAGGACTGTACGCACCTAGTCAGACATCATCTGCCAAGTCGGGCGAGCTCGGCCGTGTCGGGAAACGATGCGTCTCGGCATGTTAAGAACGGACAAGCAGTAACATTCTGCGGGTGCAGTTGGCGGCGCGCCCAGTGGCCGGCCCGGCTTACATAACAGGCGCGTGTGTCCGCGCCTCGATTGGCTCCCAGCAGGGAGGTAGGCTAGCTTAGTCATGCAAGTTATTGGCCGATGCCCGTGTCCCTCCCCATTCGCCCGAAGCTCACTATTGATAAGAGGATGGCGCAATTGGCGGGCGGTTCCTCTAACAGGCTGCAATAGGCGGCCTACGCGACATGGGAACTCAGGAACACGTACAATAGCAACAGCAAGTGAGTCAATGCGTTGCTGCCGTTTCTCTCTCTCCCACGTTTGCCATAACGCCTTGGATGCAGCCCATGAACGCGACCTTGCGCCAACCACTCCCCTTGCTGCATGGACAAGGCGTTTGCCGCTCGTTCTGCGTAGCGCAGCCTTGCTGATTCCTGCATGCGGTGCATTCCCTAGCCTTACTTGGAGTTGCCGCCATCCTGCTCCGTTATCGGCGCGTGAGAAATAGAACCAAAAAGAAACACCACAAACGCCGGTGGTATCATAGGAGAGGTCGATGGCTCAAGGGTCAGCTCACAACGGCGCCGCGCGCGCTCATTATGGTCAGTGATCTCACTTCCCAAACCCGAATCATGACTCGGATCCACGCTTTGATGCCGGCGCTGCAAGGAGATCAGTTGCTGAATACCTGCAAGAAAGAGTGTCGTCCCAGCCCGAGAACCCTTTCGCGGCTCTCATTCCAGACCAGCAGATAGCCATTGTCCCAGAGTTTACGCTCGAGTCGGGCATCACCCTCCGCAATGTCCCCGTGGCGTACACGACAAGGGGTCGGCTGTCCCCTGGTGGTGATAATGCCATGATCATCTGCCACGCGCTCACTGGCAGCGCCGATGTGAGCGACTGGTGGGGACCTCTGCTCGGCGGGCCAGGACGGGCGTTTGATACCTCGAGATTCTTCATTGTCTGCATGAACAGCCTCGGGAGCCCCTATGGAACGGCTAGCCCCGTGACGGCCAAGGACAATGATGCTCAAAAGGGCCGTTACGGACCCGAGTTCCCCCTCACCACCATCAGGGATGACGTTAAGTGAGTATGCGGAAGAAGACGGGCAACGATACGACTGGCTGACGTGGAGCAGCCTGCACAAGCTTCTGCTCGACGACCTGGGCGTGAAGCAGGTTGCCGCCGTGATAGGTGGCTCACTCGGCGGCATGTTTGTCCTGGAATGGGCTTACTTTGGAAAAGACTACGTCAGGTGCATCGTGCCCATTGCAACGTCTAGCAGACACAGCGCATGGGGCATCAGCTGGGGCGAGGCGCAACGGCAGAGCATATACGCCGACCCCAAGTACGACGATGGCTATTATCCCTTTGACGACCCGCCTTCGACGGGCCTCGGTGCGGCGCGCATGTCGGCCCTCTTGACATACCGGAGCCGCAACTCGTTCGAGGCCCGTTTCGGGCGTAATATCCCCGATCCCTCCAAGGTCCGGACCATTGGCGATCGATCTCGCGCCAGCACCCCTTCCGAGGCTCATTTTCGCATCCACAACGACGGTCACAACGTGAAGCGTGGGACGGTCCGGGAGAATGGGCAGGCGGCAGACAGCGCAGGCACAACGCCCATCGGGGACCGGGCGGATCCGCAGTTCCAAGGCCCTCGTGGCGAGGGGAGCTTGACGGGCGGCGATGCGCTGCCGACGTCGACGTACTTTTCGGCGCAATCGTACTTGCGCTATCAGGGGACCAAGTTTGTCAAGCGGTTCGACGGCAACTGCTATATTGCCATGACGCGCAAGCTCGACACCCACGACGTGTCGCGAAACCGGGCGCCGTCGATTGCCGAAGCGCTGGGGCTCATCGAGCAGCCGACGCTGGTGTTGGGCATAGAGAGCGATGGTCTCTTTACGTTTGCCGAGCAGGAGGAGATTGCGCAACACGTGCGAAACGCGAGGCTGGAGCGCATCGACAGCCCCGAGGGCCACGACGCATTCCTCCTGCAGTTTGAGCAGGTCAACCGTTACACGCTAGGGTTCCTGAAGGAGGTGCTGCCCGACATTATGAACCGCGAGGGGGATGCGCCCGAGGAGGCGGCCGTGGGACAGGTCACCAAGTCGAGCACCTTTGGCGAGGCCGAGGTGGAGGACATTACGGCGTGGTAGGGCCAGCTGGGCCTCTCCACCAGATGAATGACGGTTTCAACACGGTGCTGCTTATCCGGGATTAGACTGCAGCGCAACAAGGAGTCGACAGGGCTTTTCATGTCGACATGTACTGTACAGTATAGATGGCTTCAACCAAACTCGACAAACTTGATTTCAGAGACTCGTGTGGGATGCCTGAAGTTTGCCAGATGCTATCTGTGTGACGTAAAGCCGGTCGCGGTTCAACTTCCCCTTTGCTCCCTTGAATAAGAGACTGATGGACTGCCGTTGCAGGAAATCAACCGTGAGGTGAGCCAGCCACATGTTGGTTTGGTGCACCCACCACATGGACGAAGTATGCAGTATCATGTACCAACGACGCGTGTTACGGAAGGTGAGAGAAGGTTGCACGAGACGCGAGAATCTTGTCCGAGACGGGCCTTCAGACGCCGCGTGTTGGCAGCGTCGGTGCCTGATTGAAGAAGGCGGCTTGGTCTGCATGCAGCAGACAGCCAGTCACAGCGCCGTCTTGCGATGAATCACAACGATGCCTGCCATTGGGGCCAAACCTGTTGGGTCGGCAGGAAAGTGAATCTGAAACTAGAGAGACGGCCAACAGTTGCTTGATCTGGGCCGATGGTCGTCCCTGTCATGCAAGCCACGAGCAACAGCCGGCTCCGTCGGTGAGATTGGGGTCGCATTTGCACTCGAGGACATGTCTAATGATCACCATGAGACCCGAACGGGCTCCACGGGCCGAGATTTGATGAGAGCCCACGGTCGTGCACAGGACAGAATCCGTCACGCCCTCAGCCGGCAATCTTTGGCGCCTTTTGGCGGTGACGAGAACTTGATTTCTCGCCAAGCCTGAGGTGTTTGTCATTGCGCCACAGGCCCGCGCAACAAAGGGGCGGAGCAAGCGCGCGCTCTCTCTCTGTTGTTCTCATCGGGATAGGGCATCGTTTAGGGCAACGCGGCTCGCGCTGGTCTTTGGGGCGGCAGGGCGGGCGCAACGAGGTGATTGGTGGCCATCATTTTGCACGCAGATTGGGATCCCGGCAGGCCGTGCGACTGGAAGGAAGCAAATTCCCAAGGGGGAAGGCGAGAAAGGAGAGCTGGAGGCGCGAGGCTTGATGAAGCAGCCCCGCCGAGATGGATGGAATGGATTGGTGTGGATGGGCGGCGGGGATGACGGAGCGATGCATCATGGAGTGAGGATAACGCGGTGCGATAGGACGGAGCGCACAAGGAGAGAAGGGGAGAATGGAGAGAGGGCCGACCCCGGGGAAGGGGAAGGCTGGCCGGGTGGAACACTGAGGTTGCAACTGGTCAGAGGGGCCAGTGTCTTCTGGAAGGGCGCTAGAAACGGACCCCCGCGTGTTGCAGAGGTGGCGGCCAGCCGGCACGGCTCACGACGGGAGGTACTGTAGCGTGGCCGTACTTCGTACCTACCTACCCACCTCTGTACGCACAAAGTGTCAAGACAGCGTGTACAGTACGTACATACAGTAGAGGTACGTGCGAGGAATAAATGTCAATGTGAGCAGCTGCGTGGTCGTTCGTACCTGCAGGAGCCCGCGGCAAGACGGTCAGCGGCAGGTGGATCCAGCAACGAGCGGTGCGCTGGCGCGACAAGAAGTGCTGACGTTGTCGACACGATGGACGAAGTTGTGAAGCTTTCAGTCATTGATGCTGTACTTTGTTGGCTGCAAAGTGGTTGCATGAGGCATGGCCTTGCGCTGGTGGATCTGGTCAGTAGCAAGTTGCGAGACGAGAGTCGAGTCACTCGCTATGGCACTGTTGCTTGAGCATGGCGCGACTCTCCATGACCACAATCACTTGTCGACCCATGTCCCATATCGCCGGCAGCAGGTGAGATGTCCATTGCAGCCGGCGAGTCGACGACTGGCAATGACGGCGCAAGCTGAGCCAAGAACGCACGGGCGCGCAGAGAATTGTCGCACGCCAAACAATCGCTCTAGGTTTGTGCGTACTGTACGCCATGCATGAGCCGAGACCCTTGACCAAGGGCATGTCTACTGGCAGCGCAGCAGATGGCCGCTGTCGACCTCGATGAGACGCAAGCCGAGGGTCGGTGCGCCCATCGTGACGGATCAGTTCGACGAGTTCCTAGCGAGTACGTACCCTACCCTACGTCTGGAGTCATGGATCGACTAGCCGCAGGGCGCTAGCCGCTAGCACGGGCACTAGCAATCTAGCACCCGCGACCCGCCACGAACCAGCCGCCCCACGTCCGAGCCTTGTGCCAAAAGGAAGAAGGGGAAAATACCTCAACGGCAAGCGCTCATCCGACATGCAGGTCATGGGGAACCCATGGGACGGACACGAGCGACGAGAACCCTTTTTCCAAATGTCATGCATGCTCGGCTCGCCTGGTTGAGCAGAGGAACTGGTTGTCCCGAGGCCCCGTCCTTGCCGTCAAGCCGGGTACCTACAGTACTGTACAGTACACCACTGCTTGGTACCCTCTGTCATGATAGAGCAGAGGCATTCTGCATCGTGCTTTTTGTTTGCGGGTGCTTGCAGCTCGTAACTTGTCCAGTTCTTGCAACCTAGCTTGGCCGAAGAAAATGCGGCATGACCTCGACGACTTGGCCGTAATTACAAGGCTATTCTCATTTGTTCTGTCCGCCTCCCCTACGTCTCACTTGCTTTTCCTTTTTTTTCCCTGCCTCGACTGCACGTGTCTCTGCCCTATCCAAAATTACGGCAGGGAGAATGGATGAGACACGGTCGAGAAAAAAGGTCCTGCCAGCTTCCATTTACTCCAGATTGTCCAAAGGGGAGTACTTTACTGTGCCCAAGTCTCCTTTGACCCGCGAGTGACTCCTTCTGGTGTATTAAACACCTAAACTGGTCTCGTACATGTACCTGATCCTCAGGCAGCCCTTCCCTCCGCTGTTGCACATCTGCAGTGGCCCTTCCTTCCGTCCATCCCCACCGCTCGCCGTTCCTTCCCCACGCCCGGCCGTTTGTCCCGGCATGTATCGTACGTGGTACCGCTATAACAGGTAGGTGCGCTTCGGGGCTCCTGCATACAGTACTGTAGCCTGTGTGTACAGTGTCGCCCATCTGCTTCCTGAATCCTCCCATATGTACATAGGGCCATCCCCTTCCGACTTGCAACTTGAACCATGGATGGCTGATGGCCAAGCTTGCTCGACCGACAGCCTCTTGACACGCATCGCCCAGCTCGCCGCAACTCGAAACGCTCTCGCTTCTCGCTCGCCACTCCCCGGTCTCTGTCAACTTTGTCCGTGCCGTCCCTGCTTACCCGCCGCCTTCCCGCTCTCCCGAAACCTTGTCTCGTAAGGCAGAGGCGTCTGCCAGGTGCAACAATCAGGCCGGGAACCGCCTCCACAGACGGCCACATACTGAGCGAGCAAGGTCTTTTCGGTATTCATGCTTGCTTTGCCTTACCTGAGGCCACCTGCGGCGCATCGTCGCAATCTCCATTCCGTGACATTGCCGACGACCACGTCTTGACCACACACCTCGACACGTGCCCGGCCCTTCGGCAGCATCTTTTCGAAAACCCGGCCCTTCGTCCTCTCATGTTGCCGCCGTCAGACCTCGACAGCCGCCGCAGCTGACGGACATGACGAGGTTTCGCGACGATTTGGTCTCATCGGGCGGCGCCATGGGCCCAGACCGCACCTATGGCGGCAATCGCGCCTTTCACAACTTCTACAACGACTATTCTCATATACCCGACCCTAACCTGCGCAGGCGCCTGGCTTTGTCCGAAATCGACAAGGTCCCTTTTGGTCTTTATCGTACGATTTCTTGCTTCCTTGTGCATAACCAGTTTCTCCTGGTCATGAACCCGATTGGGTGCGCCGAGCTGACATGCCAAAGACGTTCGCGCCGTCCTGGTCGCCGGCGTAGGTTTTCTCCTCGATTCTTACGACATTTTCGCCATCAATTTGGTCATTACCATGCTTGGCATGGTCTTTTGGTCCGGCGACCGCGAGCAAAATGGTTACGGCGGTAATAATGGCCTGTTGCCCGATCCCGCCACCCAGGCTCTCAAAGGGTCTACCAGCGCAGGCATCATCATTGGCATGGTTGTCTTTGGGTGGCTTGCCGAGTGAGTTGGACGTCCTTGATCTCTATCGAGCAGTCTTTGACGAACTCAGCGCTCTTGGCCGCCGGCGAATGTACGGCATCGAGCTCGCCATCATCATCTTTGCCACCTTTAGCTGCGCCCTTGTCGCCTCAAGCCCTTCCATCAGCTCTGCAGCCCTTCTCGTCTTCTGGCGTGTGTTGATGGTGAGTATCGCGGCCTCCTTACCCGTCCTGTCTTCTTCATGAAAACGCGCTGACCATTAAAGGGCATCGGAATTGGGGGTGATTATCCTTTGAGTTCCGTCATAACATCAGAGTGAGTAGTTCGAGTTTCTTGTCGAAACATGCAGCA
This sequence comes from Hirsutella minnesotensis 3608, assembly GCA_000956045.1. NCBI lineage: Eukaryota > Fungi > Ascomycota > Sordariomycetes > Hypocreales > Ophiocordycipitaceae > Hirsutella > Hirsutella minnesotensis. Next base: position 1,038,312 of record KQ030506.1, on the reverse strand, counting down.
AATGACTGACCATCCAGGTTCGCTCCAACACGGTGGCGCGGTGCCATGATTGCTGCCGTCTTCTCCATGCAGGGGATCGGGCTCCTCCTGTCAGCCCTCGTTGCACTCATCACGACCGTCGCTTTCAAGGACTCGTACATCGGCATTAAGGACGAGACGCACTGTGACGCCATTTGCCGAGCCGCGGCCGACCGGTCGTGGCGAATTGTAGTCGGCGTGGGGGCGATTCCGGCATGTCTCGCTCTCTACTACCGCATCACCATACCCGAGACACCGCGATACACATTCGACGTAAGGCACGACGTCGAAAAGGCGGACGCCGATATCCGGGCATATGTTCAGAGCAAGTCTGGTGGCGATTACGACGGTCATCGGAGGTCGGGCACGAGGGTCTCGGAGACGCTTCTCAACGTTCCCCGCGCGTCGTGGGCCGATGTCCTCGACTACTTTGGCCGGTGGAGGAACCTCAAGGTGCTTGTTGGCACTACCATGTCCTGGTTTCTCTTGGTGAGTCGCATCTTGTGTAGTCGGACCGCCTCAGTGTCGAATGTCTCGCTGACCACGACGCTTGACTTCAACAGGACTTGGCCTTTTATGGTCTTGGGCTCAACAACACGGTCGTCCTTCACGCCATTGGGTTTGCCAAGGGGAGCAATCTCTATGAGAAATTATACAATCAGGCCGTCGGCATGATCATCCTAGCTTGCGCGGGGTCTATCCCAGGTTACTGGACCGCTGTCATGACTATCGACACAATTGGACGCAAGCCACTGCAGATATTTGGCTTCTTGGCCCTCACGGTCGTCTTCTCCATCTTGGGTTTCCGCCTTGGCAGTCTAAGCGAGGGAGCGATGCTGGCACTCTACGTCATTGGTCAGTTCTTGTTTAACGCAGGCCCGAATACCACGACATTTGTTGTACCAGGCGAGTGCTTTCCTACGCGATATCGATCTACAGGGCACGGCTTGTCTGCTGCCATGGGCAAGTTGGGCGCCGTGGTGGCACAACTCATCAGTATACCCTTGCTGAGGCGAGGATCCGACTCCGCGTGTGTGGGCAATGAGTGCTCGCCGAATCTCAATCGACTACTACAGCTCTTTGCCCTCTTCATGTTTCTGGGGGCCCTCGTCTCGCTGCTTATCCCTGAAACAAAGGGCGTCACTCTTGAGGAGTTGTCTGGGGAGTCAAGGACCAGCTACAATGCCGGCTGTAATGGGAGCATTAATCTGGCACCGGCCAAGCCAAGAATTTGGAATCCGTTCCGAGGTGGACAACCCGCAGGCTTCTTTTATCCACGGTCTCACTCGGCCACATTCGGCAAGGGTCGACAGCCGCCCGTATCGGGCACCATGGCAACTCCAGAGTTTTCGGCGACAAACTGCCAAACGCAACGACGAGGGCGGCGATTATGGAGGCGAAATAAGAGTCGGCTTGGCAGTGATGGCTCCAATGAGATTGCACTGCGCAGCCGCAGCATCACGTCAGAAGGCAACGAAGACGACTACGCGCACGGCACATGCCAACAGCCGCTGCCTACATGGGGAGCCGGTTGGGGCCGGATCGACAGAGGGGACCCTCCCGCGACGATGGGCAACATGCAGCTGCAAGACGTGGGCATGCTATTGAAGCCGAGCTAGCGACGTCCGGTCTGGAGAAGCTTGAGGTGGTAAATAAATGTATATAAAGCGGCATACCGGTGTGCATGGAGGGGAGCATCTTGATTTTCACGCAGGCGCATGAGAGACGGGTCACGTTTTTTGACGATGAGAGGCACGCGATAGACGAAGATGGATGATACCTTGGTTGAAAAGACGACGAGGGCCGAGCAGGCCGGACATGAAATAGACAACTGCAGAATTGCCAGCGTCTGATTGCAGAGCATTACCAACATCATGGTTGAAGCTTGGGAATGACGCGTGGTCTCGTGAAAGAGACGGATGCTCGGTGACATGTGGTATCAAGGGTTGTCGTTTCGAGAGCTGCAGTCACTGGGCGAGTGAAGTAGACTTTGAGTCGAATTGTACACAATTAGGAAAGCAGCCGACTCCCGTTTTCGCTATATAAACCGTCATGTACAAAAAAGGTCTGGATCCGGGCCCTCGGTCTCGAGGAGGGCCGCGCAGAGCCCGGTCATTCCAAGCCTACAAAGGCAATATCCAAAAAGGAAAGTAAATCGACTATGACTCGCTATCCTCCTCCAATAACTCCATCTCTCCACGGACGACCCTCGGGCCGCGACGACGCTCTGAAAGATTTGAAAACAAGGGGAAACGGTAGGCCGGGTCGGAAAAGGGGTCGTGGACTGTGAGTCCGTGGGATTGAGGGCGCTCTATTTGCCGGCCTTCTCCAAGGCTTCTTGTAGGTTTTTGGTTTGTACCCGTCTCTGGTTTCTAGGTGCTGCCGGTGAAGTTATTCAAGACTGTTTTGTTTGGTGTCGGCGGCGAATCGCTCGATTGGTGACGGTGCTTGAGTTTGAGGGTTGGAAGATCAGGAGCCTGAGTGAGCGGAAACACGCGGTCAGCATCTTTCTTTCCCCTTTTGAACTCTCCTGCAACTTGGCCGACTGTCTCGAGGGCCGCAAGAGAGCTCCGGGGGGGAGGAGAGCGGCGAGGACTCACAGACGCAGTCGCGGCACGTGTCCATTGCGTTTGAGCGAAAGGTGCCGTCAAAAGTACAGCCCGAATTCAGGTTGCGGGCGCTGCAAAAGGGCTGGACTTGCCGGGGGCAGGTGAAGCGGCGGTTCGTGTCAATGGCCGAGGCCTGCGAGGCGGGCGCGGGCGCGGCGAGGGCGGAAGCGGCGGCGAGGACGAGGACGGCGACGGCCGAGGTCAAGGACTGTTGATGGCGAGTCAGTATTTCGCATCATGCGTGGAATAATACCCGGAAGAAGCTGGGCGCCCGACCTTCATTGTGACGAGACGAGGTTATCGACGACGCTGTCGACTGCGAGAGAGCAGGCCGCTTGTCGAGCAGGCGGAAGCGTGTCTGGGATGCAGCGACGACGAGTCTCGGGGCAATGATTTGCAGATGACGGACGGCTGAAGCAAGAAAAAAACGTGGCCATGACACGCAGGTCAGACGGGCGCGCCTCTATATATCTCAACAAGGGGTGCGTGAGGGCGGCAAGACAAGATGGCGCGTCCACGCCCACACACCCGTCCGCGACCAGGGTCCTGTTTCCTCGGCCCTTTCCTGTCCTTTCCCTAACCGCCTTGGGCCTATTTCGCTCTCAGAAGAAGAAAGGCATCGTGGTACGGCTCTTGCGTGGAGCCCTGCTGTTTGCTTTTTCTCTCTCGCGGCGGCGCCTCCCCCGGTCTCCCGCCGGACAAGAAGGCAACGACAGAGGGCTATTTTCAGACACGTGCATTGTATCCGCCCTCTTGGCAAGAGACTACCGTAGGCAACGGCTGGCGGCGGTTTCTTTTTCCCCCTCCCGACCCTTGCTTCCTTGCTTGCCGCCTGCGTTTACTCGCCCGGCGTGCTGCCATGTCGGTTTTGCCCTGCCGGTAGCCAAGGGCCGAGCTGGACGGCTTGCTTGTCTACGCTTGTAGGCTTGGCGAGACGGTAAAAAGACCGCTGGCTGTGCTTGTCTGGTTCATGGTTTGCGGCCGGGGCCATGGAGATGCTGCGAGGGGCGCGAGAGGGACCGAAATGACGGCGTTGCGTCTCGCCCCCGGATTCGAAAAGCTTCCCGGTCCCCTGCGCATCGAGTCGCGCTGGGCAAGGGCAAAGGGGGTGGGGGCGGAATCCCTCCATGTCTTGGATGTCGGAAGACGGACAGCCGAGGGAGGACATCTCTGGTGTAAGACGAGCGACGGCGCAGGTTTGCAGGCAGCCTTGCTGTGCTTCTGCCTTTGTTTTTCGTGATCCTCGCAGCCTTGAGCCTCGACGCCCTGCTCCGCCAAAGAGGTCAAGAAGGAAGCCATTCTACGTTGCACACGGAATTGGCATTGCAGCGTGCTCCGGGTGTCGAGGAACCGGTGCTCGAGGGCGGCGCCGGGAGATTGCACCGTGTCTTGGACGGACGGCTTCTCGTGGCATTGCTTTTTCTCGTCCCCCCATCCTGTGTTCCGGCACAGCGGCATCTCAACAGTAATCTAACTTGCCCGCTGCAAGCTCATCTCCAACCGGAGCACCGGGCCTCGAGACGGAGATGCAGGTCCCGGCTTCAATGCCAAGGACGTCCTTTGAATCATGGCCAGGCCGCTGTCGTCTTTGCCAAGAGATTGGCAAAAGGGGGACTGGAGAGCCTCATCTCCTTTGATGCCTCGGGCCGAGACGATATATTTAGTTTCGTCGCCTCGTTTTCCTTTCTTCTTCCTCTTGATAGTCTCCCGCACCTCGTTGCACGCATCGACCGTCACGCCATTCTCCGTGCGTCTTTGCCAATAGACTGCGGCGCCCAGCCTTGAGCGCAGTCGTCTCGTCTGATCCAGCATACTTGGCGAGCAACCAATTCTCGAAAACGCTTGGCGACATGGACCTCGACTGAGGAGGCCAGGCCCAGCAAAGGTTCACGTAAAACATGCCACAGGCACACGGCTCCCTCCGCCGCGTGGGAGGTTGTGCCTTGGCCATGCGCCCGCGCACCCCCTTTCTTCAGCCCAGGCACAGAGCTCTCGGCGCGGCTGACGGCCACATTTGCTCCATTCGAGCGCGGCGCTGCGCCAGACGGGAAAGCCCGCGGGCTCTGCCTGCTTGTGCCTCTTACCTGGCCGAGCCACCCGGGCTGTTGGGCGCAAGAGGCCCTTGTAAGCGCGTGCTTGCGCGAGTCTGGGTGCCTGCGTGGACGTGAGGCTGTATACCGACTTCACTCGCATGTGAGACAGGGTAGGGGACGGGTCGGAGTTGCGGAATCAGTGCTTCTCGGTCGAGTGAGGGAAAACCACGGCACAGGGCCGAGACAGGCAGATTGGACTCGCGGCGGATCGAGGACCAAGCCGCTGCTCGCACGGCACTCAACTTCCAAGAATAGCAGGCGTACGGCAAAGACGGTTCTCTGGGCCTCTGTCCAAGGGCAAATGGAACAGACGAGACGGCCGGGCGGTCGGTCGAGAAGCCCCATCCCCTTGCCCGGTTCGCCGACAAAGGTCTCGGCCAAGCACTCCACGTTCTGCCCTTTGCGGTGCTAGCCCTTGATCCCGCCAAAGAGCCTGTCTAGCATGGGCGCCGTCCACCGAACCTCCGTCCGTGGCCGGGGGAAGGGCCAGCAAGCCACCGCGGCGGTCGAGCTGGCGGCTGCTGAGCGCAAACGCCCGCCAGACGCAGCTCCACGGGTCACCAAGCCAAGGGAGCGTCTTGACAGCCGCACTCGGCTGGCGTGCGGACATGCCCCCACGGCATCATCATGCATGCGGGCAAAAATAGAAGCCTTCATGCCACCAAGAGGGGTGGGGGGGACTGGACATGGCTGGACGGGCTGAAAGCAGGGCGGATTTGGGGGAGAAGAGAAAAAGAACGACGGCGGGAAGAGAATGGCGCTGGAGAGAGCGTTTGCGAGTTGGCGTGGCTCTTGGGAGTGCAGCGAGGCGGCGAGGATGAGATACGCTTCATGGCATCGCAGGCTCGCAGCGGCGCGAGCTCGTAGACACAATAGGCTTCTTGTTCTCGCGGCCTGGTCAATCCTCCCCAGAGTCCAAAGCCACCCTCAACTGAGACAGCGTCTCACCCCAACCCGTCACCTATATCGTACGGGGCAGCAACCGCCATCAGAGTCCCCTCATCACAGTCACGGGTAAAAAGGCGGTCGTGAGCCGCGTCTCCGGGCTTCATGTACAACATGTCTTTCTATCTACCAACTGCTTTTCATTCTCCAACCCTGTATCGGCGCGGCATGGCGGCCATGTGCCCGTCGCTCCACGGCAGATCCGGAACGCGGGTACGCTGGCGCCAAGACGACGAGGGCCAAAAAAGCAACGGGAATCGAGAGGGTGAAAGCCGGCCGCGGAGCCAAGGGGCCCTCCGTGGATCGAGGTCCCGGCGACGAGGCTAAAAATAAATACCATTTCGGTAACAAAAGGAAACTCTCGTGGCTTCTCCAATCTCGTCCCGCTTGTGCTTCCGTCCGACAGCCGAGAGACGGACACCAGGCCAGGCCAGGCGTCGCCGTGGGCAAAGGTGCTTTTCGAGCACGGAGCGCCCGCAACGGCCCACTGCCCCGACTCCCAATGCCGCGATGGAATGCGGTTGCCCGGATCTCTCCGTCGGTACGAAGCCGGGGCGATGGTCAATCGCCGAGCCGCCATGAGCCCCATGGTCCACCGTCAAATTCCGCACACGTTGGCGCCCCCGGTTGGTCGTTCTCGACCCCTGCCAAGACCCAGTTCGTTCCGATGGATGCCTCGTCCGTTGCGGCAGTCATTCTTGGCGGCGACGCCCCTTTCGCTCCTCATAAATGGCGCGGCTGGGACCCCAGGCCGGCGCCGATGGGCCAAGGACCGCGCTGCGACGATCTCCCGTCTCCCATGTCAGGGACGGGAGCGCCCATCTTCCCTTGACATCTCCCCCTGCTGCGTCCCACCGAAAAGAGTCGCCGCTCCAGGGGGACAAGGGATGTGGATAAAGGGAGCCAACGTGCCCGAATTGATAACAGAACCAACCCCCAGTTTTGCTCCATTCGCATCGCTAGAACCCGCGCAAAATGACATGAAAAGATATCCCAACAGGTAAGAAAAGGTCGCTTCGAGGGCAAATCTGAAAAAGCATGCAGTCGTGTCGTAGACGTTTCCGTCTGGATATATCCTCCGCGCACCATCAGCGGCAATCCGCGCTCAATCGTCGTCTTCCCAGCCGCCATCTCCTCCGTCGATTTCGATTCGCGTTCCCAGGGCCTCTTTGCCCTGGCGAATCATGTCCTGCAGGCGCTTGTTGAAGGCCTCGATCCGCACGTCGGCGTCACGGTCCTCCATTTGGCGCCGCGCCGCCAGCTTCTTGGCTTCGGCGTTGAGCCGAGGACTCGCGTCAACGTCGCTGGCGCCGGCTCGGCTCGACGCCGTCGACGCGTTGCTGTGCGAGCGGCGATGCGATGCGGTTGGGTGAACGGGAGACGGGAGCAATGATCGGCGACGCGAGTGCCCGGAGGCGACGCACGAGGGCGAGGCGATGCTGGCAGTCGACGCAAAGGCCGCTCTGTTGCGGACCGACTTGTTCGGAGAAGGCGTACGCGGTGACGCATAAGAAGCCGAAGACGCCGGGCGAGGAGGCTGTTCGGATTCTGGCAAAGCCATGTGTCCTAGCCGGTTCGCTTGTCTGCGAGTGTTCGGCTCCGCGGGTTTGCGTGTGACGGGGGTGTTTATGCGGCGTCCGGGGGTGGGAGGAAGGCATGGCGGACGGTTGCGTGGAGTGGCGCGCGGACAAGTCTGCCATGGTCGTGACGAGCTTTTCTGGCTTCCTCGAGGCTCCTTGACCATGACCCAGTTGCGGCCGAGGTCGTCTGCCTGCGCAGTCTGTCTCCGCTTCGCCGCGGGCCGCGTCGGCGTCGGCGATCTCGTCTCGACGGCCGAAGACGTCTGCTCCTCTGGCGCAATCGCGTCTGCATCCAGCGCGCCGCCAGCGAAACTGTAATTGCATTCTGGGTACTGGCCCGGCACGCGCCACTCGTTTCCGTAATCGTCGAAGCTGCGCAGGATGCTTGACGGGTGCAAGTCGGCGCCGTCGATTGCGTAGCCTTGTCCGCCGCCGGCGTAGAAGCCGCGAAAGGCGCCGGCGGTGCAAAAGTCCCAGACCCTGCCGACCACGTCGCCTATGGTGTAGAAGGCGAAGCTGCTCCAGCTGCGCGGGACGGCGGGCTTGTCCGGGAGGGAGAAGAGGGCGGTCGGGGCGCCGTCGTCGATGGGGTCCGAGTCTTGGCGAGATCGCTTGGAGCCGAGGGCCCTGCGATAGTTGGAGTCCGAGTACATGCTCTCGTCGAGGTTGGCGCCGTCGTCGATGCCGCTCGAGGGAATGTCGAGTTGACCGGCGAGCGCATACGCCCGCTCCTGCTGGGCCATGGTCACGGGAGCGCCGAGCATGGCGAGATCATTGTCCTGGTCGAGGGCGAGGCGCAGGCTGGGTCGTCGGGTTACTGCGTCGAGGCCGGGTCGTCGCTTGCGCTTGGGAGTCGCGGCGTCGATGCCCGGTGGCAGCGATCGGGAGGTGAGATAGCCAGAGGACGAAGCGGGAGATGCGGGGGGTCGAAAGAGGCCGTGATGGACGCCTTCGGTCTGGAAGCCGCCCGGCATGTGGAAGCCAGCGGTGAAGGACATTGGCGGGCCTCCAAGAATGACGACAGGCCAAGGGCGGGCAAGGCGGCGACGACTCGGACGGGGCTATGAATCGAGGTCCGGGTGCCAAACACAAAGGAGCGGGAGCGGGCGCTCAGGCTCGCTCTCGTGCGTCGCACCGATGAATGGGGCTCAGCGTCAGCGAGAGCTGAAGAGGTCGAGCCAGGCTGCGTCCAAGCGTGTCGCCTTGTTGCTCAGGGAGTATGAGACGGGTGAGAAGTGTGACCAGAGATGGGCAAACGACGACTTTTGCGTCCCGTCTCTCGAGGATCGCAAGCGTCTCCCTCGGGCCGGGGCAAATGTTGTTGAGCTGCAGACGGGCAGCAAGCGCGGCGACCGGGAGGCCTGATCTGCAGCAGCGCTGGTGCTTGGTCTGCAGCGGCCACGGTGCTTTGGGCCCCAAAAAGAAGAGTCGAGTCGAGAGTCGAGGGTCGAGAGAGTGGGAGCTAAAAGCGGTGGCTAGGCATTCACCGTCTCTTTGCGCGCAGCCAAGAGGAGCCGCAGAGGAGCCCCGCCCGCCGCCCGTCCGCCTCGACACGGTCCGAGACAAGAATGCCAGGCTGGGGCTTTTTTGGCGCCTGGCTGCTCTGGGGCTGGCATCTAAGCGCCGCCCATGTATGTAGGCGCGTCCGCGGGCCCTGTGTAGGTGCGTATGTCGGAATATGTGCGAATGGATGGATTGAGACGCACGCGCTAGGCGGATGCGCTTCTGCCTCGGGCTGCAAACAATGAGTATTGGTGGCCGAGAATGACGAGGCCGGCCAGTCAAGTCTTCGGCCAAGGTCGTGACCAAGAAATAATTGCGAGACAGGAAACCTTGCGCGGACTGCCGAGCCCAACCGTTTTAACGCAACGGCGGTGAGCTTACCTAAATGGACTCGCCGACTTGCTCTTTGTCGGGGTACGGCCGCGGTACTCGAGCGACGCACAGTTGGAACTCGCGTGCGACGACCTGTGACTGTACGAAACTGTACTTTGTCGGAGACCAAATGTCTCGGCCAGTCACGACGCCCAAGTTTCGCACACACGTCCTCCTTTCTAACCTTTGTAGGTACCTTGTACACCTGTACACGTCCGCGCGCCCTCTCTTCAGCAGTCAACATCCATCAGTCATACTTTGTATGGAGAAACAAAAAAGAGGCAATGACGACGACGCTTGCTTCTGCCTTCTCCACCGTTGCCGCGCGAGCGTTTGCAGGGTCCAGACTCGCCCCGGTCCACAATTTGCCGTTGCCAGGGGCGATCCCGCGGCCCTAGCGGCTGCTTCGAGTCTCCGCCATGGTCATGGTCATTGACAGAGGCTGAGAAAGCAGTGGCAGAGAGAGTCGAGCGTTACCAATATTCATGCCAACGACAGCAACAAGAAGAAATAGTTCCTTGGTATAAGCAAGCATCCCCGACTTGGTTCCAACGCAAGCCAGACCGTCTATCCCCATCACATGCATCGCCAGCACCTCCTTCACCAGTTTCCGCCTCGTCCGACCTGACAGGCCCCCTGTAAGATGGTCGAAACAATGCCAATTCTGTTTCGTATAGTGCTCGCGCATCAGTGCTTTCTAGCCCCATGACGCCATCATTCCCATCCCACTCATCACGCCCCGTGGTATCGTAGCATCGCCCAACTCCGTGTATCCCATCGCTCAACCGCGGTTATAGTAGGCGTCTTGCATGGCGCTCTTCTCCTCCGACATGCCGCCCTCGACGCCCTTTTCGCCGTGGACGTGCTCGGCGCCGCCCCAAAACTGCTCCCGCTCCCGCAGCAGCTCCTGCGCCCACGCCCGCGTCTCGGGCAGCACCATGGCTCCGGCCACGTACGCGAACTCGCCGAGATCGAGGGCGCCCCTGCCGCGCTTCTCGTACTCGACCATTTGCAGCAGCAGCTCCATCTTGTCCACGTCGTGCACAAAGTGGCTGTCGAGCGTCTTGGAGTCCTCGTATTCCTGCCACACGGCGCGAATCTCGGCACCCGCCGCCCCGCCGTCGACGCCGCCCAGCAGGTCGCCCGTCAAGTAGTCCATGGTCTCGCCTTCACGCCGGTTCTTCTCGGGTTTCGGGACGCCGTCGACGGGCGTGATGTCGCCGACCAATAGCTCCGCCATGTCGTGGACCAGGCACATCTTGACGCACTTGGCCATGTCGAGTCTCGGCGCCAGCGACGGAGGTGCAAGCATGGCGACAATCGACATGCGGTACATGTGATCAGCGATGGATTCGCCGCTGTAGAACGTCAGCGTTGGAGTCCAGGCCGAGGAATATTGGGGGTTCCAACCGTTCGATGCCAAACCGCCGCCATCCCTCGCGCTTGGTCGTCTTCAGTCGTTCGAGCATGTGAAAAAAAGCAAGGGGAGAGCTGGTCCCCTTGGAAGAGCGGCTCTGCTCGGGCAGCGTTTCGAGCGCCTTGTCGACGCTCCAAGGACCAGACACCTTGGGCGTAGGTGTGTAACCCAGGTCTGGGTGAGGCTCAGTCAGTCACGACGCATGTCTTGGCCAGACCACGGAAGCTCACTGGCAATGTCTGGCTTGGAGCCATTGGTCTGGTCCGAGTGCGAGCCCATGACGACGTGGCAGCGACTCGGTCGCCGAGGGTGTGTCTGACGATGGACTCTTTGTGCGATTCTGATGAGCGAAGAAGCAGACTGTGGCCGAGAGTGGTTCCGGGTTTGGAATTGTTGCGTGAAAGACGACAAAGTGCTGCTGTTTGCTCCGGATAGAAACCGGAACAACAAATGGAATCGAGATGGAGGGGTTGCACAGCAGAATAGCGACAGGGGTCAGTCGGGTACCAGGCCCGGCGCCGCTACGGGCAGGTACCAGACCAACGGCCCACGGGCGACCAATGCTAGCCCCTCCAATCGTCAGCTCGCGGGGGGTCTCCACACCCGCTACGGGGCAACCAATCCCCTGCAAGCATATTTCCACAAGCAGCACCACCTTGCATCTCGGCTACCCGGTAGCCACCCTTTGACGATATCTGACTGCCAACTCCGGCAATTCGAATCATCGTATAGCCTGAGATATCTCACTCTGCGGGCTTTGTAATCATCTTGCTCAAGGGTATTGAGATTATATTGATACTTTATTGGTGTTGATTGTGCAATGCCCCGATATGCTCCAGAATCAGCTGGTAGGTTGAGACAATGTCGATTCAAGGTGTGGGCTCATCGCCAACTTTTGTTCCTAGGCCAAACGTCACAGACCGGACTTCATGTATGCATCAAGAACCGCCGTGTCAGCAACCGTCACCAACGCGCCCCATTCCCATGTCCCACTACTCGATGCTGCCCTCGTAGGCATCATCTATTCCCATCTCCTTCTCACCAGTCACCGTCATTCAGGGAAACTTCCACCCGAGGCCGCCAGGCGTCATGCTTGCGAGCGTAGTCTGCTCCTTTATCTCGTGATACCACTGCTCGCGACGCCTCTGTCTCTGGTCCCGGCGCCTACCGTACCACGGAGCCGGGGCCTCGTCGGCCGGTTTCAGCGGCGACTCCCGCATTTCCACCCACTGTTGTTGCTGAAAGCGAGCCGCCGCCGCCGCTCCGCCGACGAGGTTCGGGTGCCGCTCCGTCAGCGAGCGTCCGTGGCGCAGAGAGCCCCAGCTGCCGTATGCGGGAGGGGGCATCGCCGGGCCCGTCTCGACCTCCTCATACGCGGGCGAGGAGCGGGAGCTGTCGAGCGATGGGCGGGCGGGGCCGGCGTCGGTGCACCTCTCGCCGCGGCTGAGCATGTCGCGAATCTGCTGTTCCCGGGACGGCCGCGGTCGAGTCTGCTGCCGCGGGCGTGGCTTCTGCCCGCTGAGGCGTTGGCCGAGGCGGTCCCCAAAGGGCTGCAGAACCTTCCAGAAGCGCTTGACGAGGCTGATGCCGAGCCAGTACAGGATCAGGCCGACCAGTATGGGCAGCAAGATGCCAAATATGATGGTGATGATGACGGCTGCGACCCGGCGCTCGTCCCAGGATCGCCTTTGTATGCCTGCGCGGGCCGCCGACTGCAAAGCCCGGGCTACCAGGTGTCGAGCAGGTGCCATCTCGAATGTCGATATATGTTCCTTGATACCAGCAATATAACCGCGAACTTTCCCAACAAGCTTCCTCAGGCGTCGTCTGTAGTTGCTGCTCTCGCGTCGACAGAGTGGTAGGCGAGCTTGGCGTGTAGTCTCACAGCATGACAATGTCGACGGATGCTGACGATGACGGATATTGGGAAAGCGCTGGCACAAAGACAAGGAGGTTAGACGACGGGCTTTCAGACGACACGGCAAGGTGTTCTTAAAATAAAGGGGATCCGCGGCAAAGCCAGATAACTTTTTCCTCGCGAAGCCGTGGCGGCAGATGCTTCGGGCCGCCAGCCTGGCGCCAAACCCAGACTCTCCTGCGCTCGCGAAGCCAAAAACGCCGCGGCCTTGGCAAAACAAAAGCCCCGACTGGGGAATGTGTAAAGGTATGGTTCATCCGGTGTACGGTGGCGGGCAGGTAAGTTGGGGCGAAGCGGAAAAATGATTTTGGCCAAGTCGTGTGCGCCTCGAGAAGCGAAAGCAAGTCTGTTTCCTGTCTCTCGTCTGTTTGCATGCCTGCGAAAAACTCGAGTGTGCGTCAAGAAGGATCTCTTCTAAGAATTCAGAGCCAACAGCCTTCATCAAGGCCAACGGGCGCCGTAGTTTTCTCCCGTTTCATGAACCAACCGACCAGACCAGCTGGTTTCGCCCCCCCTCCCTTTGCCGCAACCAGCATGGAAGAAGCCATCGTCTTCACTTTTGCGAGACGTCGCGCGCGCACCTGGTTGACATCGCCAGGTCTAGTAGTCCTGCCACAGCTCCTTGACGTAGGCCTCGGTCAGCCGCTCGTCGCCGCCGTAGACCTCCTGCCAGCCGACGAAGCCCCGGTCGAGCACGTAGACGGCTTGCTGCTGCTGAGCATCGGCGGGAGCTATGCCCAGGCCCGCGAGCAGGCCCTCGCGCTCCCGCAGGTACTGCAGCGCCGCGCCGGGCCCGCGCTGCTGGCTCAGCGCGCAGTGGAAGACGACCGTCTTCTTGTCCTTGAGCTGGCGCACCAGCGTCGCCATCCTCGCGTCCAGCTGCCGGCTGGGCACGTTCATGGAGCCTTTGATGTGCCCGCCGATATAATCTGCCAGACGGCGCGTCTCGTCAGCGATGCCGTCCCGTCTAGTAGGCCGTTTCTTTGACATCAAGATGCGGAGTGAAGGGGGGGATTGGAGAACTCCAAGGATGCACAGCCAGAATCAGCACTCACCGTCGTCTCGCACGTCAACGATCGCAAAGGACGGATCCGCGGCCTCGCGCTCCTCGAGAATCTTTTCCGACAGCGTCTTGGCCGCCATGCGCTGCAGCGTTGCGATGCTGGCCGTCGCCATGGTGCGCGCGACGATGTTGGCCCAGAGACTCGTCGGGCGGACCAGGGGCATCAAATCTCTCCTCTATGTGTTGTAGAAGTTCAAGAACGAAATGCAACTCGAGTAACAGCAAAATGACGGGCGGAAGGAAAAAATAGAGGTAAAAGATCGTTGCTCCCGCTGTCGGGTTGGGACGGTCGAGGTTTCGGTGGCACGGGCTGAGAGCTTGGGGATCCACCTCCCGGACAAACGCCGCACCCAGCTCTCGCCACCTTGTGCCCCGGTCCCTGCACCAGGCCTTCTCCGGATGTAGACGCGCAATCAATCCGACGCAGGACCCTGACCATTGATTTATCCGGAGTTGCGTCTGCCTTGTCGGACATGGAGTCAATGGCAAGCTCGCACGGATGGTGCAAAGCAAAAAAGGAGAAGAAATAAGTGCCTGAGAAAGCCTACTTCTCTACTCCCATACGGATATCATGGACTCGCTACGCAGGTTTTAGTCAAAAATTACAAGCATCAAAGGTGTTGAGCCTTCCGCCCTGTCGCCGTTTCATGCCCTCTGTACTCGTGGCATTCCCCGTGTCCTTGTCAATCTTGACGCCTCTACTCCCATTCGCACGCCCGCTGTCGTGTGTCTATCAGGCCTTACCTACCCACCCAGCATTGATGAAAAAGTCGAATATCCGCGCGCCCTTTTGTGAGTCCAACCGGCAAATCTCCTTGGCCTGCTTCTTCTTGAGTGTCCCGTTGGACTTGAGCGCTTCTTTGAGGATCTGCTCCTTGATCATGAGGTACGGCTTTGGCTGCAACCGCACCACCTCGCATAGCTTGGCCTCTTCTGGCGTCAACAAGTGCAGGTCCGGCGCATTATCCTGGCTGAGCTGCAACGGCTGCAGTCCCGCAATGGGCGGAGGCATGTACTTGGGCTTGACCGCTCCGTGTCCATTGACGCCCTCGGGTGCGTTGGCGTGCCCGTTGATCAGAGGCTTGGCTTCTCCATTGACCTCGCCGTTTGTCTGTGGAGCCGGCCGGATGGGAAGCTCGGGGGCGACCAGGAGAGCCGCTCCGCTCGGTGCTTCCGGAGGCGGAGGCTGCTTGTTGCGCTGACTCGACGCCAGACGCTCCCTGTCCATGGACCCCATGGGGACCGACTTTTGCGCTCGCAGCGCCTTTTCCGTCTCGAATTTCTCGCCGCTGCGCAAATCCCCAATACGCATGCTGCGCCACTCCTGCAGCTGCGTAATCGCCTGCCGGAGGTTCAACTCGTCAATCAGGCCCTGGTTAAAGTCTTCAAAGTCTCTGTGGTTCATGATTCGCGCAAAGGGCTTGGCTTTTTGCAGCAGGTCCTTTTCTTCCTTGTTGCGCTTCTTTTCCGTCTTTGTGTTTTCTCGGTAATCGAGGAGGTCGTGCTCGAAAATGACCTTTTTACGCTCCACGCGTTGCGTCAGCCGGCAATTGTAGACCTCCATGACGGTGAGCTTGAGCTCCATTTCCGGCTCCATCTCGCCGGTCCGAGGATTCACGCCGTCGCCGGGGTCGAACTGCATGTGCTGCACGGCCTCTTCTGCCTCGTTGGCGTACTCGGTTTCGAACTCGAGGCGCCCGGGCATGTATCCCTGGATCTCGTGGCAGCTTGGAACGCTGGCCGTCGGCTTCGTCTTGGGCTGAAGGGCCGGAGCGTTCTTAGCCTTCTCCCGCCGCTCCTCTATCCTCCGCTTCTTGCGCGCCTGAAACTCCTCGCGCGGCACCTGGTTGGCGAGCTCCGAGTCGTAGGGGCTGCATCTCTCGGGCAGGGGAAACCGCGACGAGTTGACATAGGTGTCGAGATAGTGATCGCGGACCTCGTCCTTGTCGCGGAACCCCCCAATATGGTCCGCGATATCGGCCCACGAGCCCAGTCCGTAAATCTCGGCGCCCTCGAGGAGCAGCAGTTCTTCGTCGGCGCCCCATTCGGAGTCGAAAATGGGAAACGAGTTTTGTTCAATGACGCGAAAGGGATGGGTTGCGGGATCGTGGGCGTTGCGCGACTCGCCCTTGGCGAAGCAAGAGACGCAGAGGTCAAAGTCTGAACATGCCGGGTCCGCACACCTAATGCGGACCTAGATGGGCGACGCGCGAGTAAGCTTCTGGCAGGAGAAAAGGACGGGACGTGGATGGGACGTAATGCGCACCGTTGATGTGATGTCGGACGAGCAGACGTCGCAAACGTATTTGACGCCCCCCTCTCCCCCCCTCGTAGCCGTCTTCTTACGGATGACGCCCATTGGCAGCGTTGGGGCAGTCGGGGCTCGGAGATGTCGGGGGGCTCCGTCGGAGATTCGCTGCGTCCAAGAAGTGCCGGGGCCAACGCCGGGACTCGGCGCGCTCTATCGCGACAAAACGGCGCGGCGGCGGGTGCGCGAGACTGGCCGGACGACGATGCAACGCGTATGTCGATGATGTCAGATGGCGGAGGAGACGTGTTTTGATGGAATTCGCGTGTCGCTTCAGATGGCTGGCCGGACGTCAGGCGTGTCAGGATGCGGATGCACGAGGCGCGGCCAATTATCGAATGGGTCCCCTTTGGCGAGTGAGTGAGCAATCCAACTGGCTGACTGGAGCGCAGGGCGAGGAGGGGCTCCAGGCTCCCGCCAGGCTCCCGCCAGGCTCCAGCAACGGGACCATCTGGCCGGGGAAGGGGCGCCTTTCCCGATGCAGCGTGCTGACCAAGCGCCGCGAAGCTGGGAAGCATCACGTGAGTCTCGGCCCCTATCCGAGAATGCCTGGAGTTTAAGTTGAGAACACTGACTTCAGTGACTTGGACCTTGTCTCTCTCACGAAACTTTTAAATACACGACATTGTGTACTTTTATCCAACAAAGACACGGCGACTTGAAGTTCCCGCCCTGATGCTACAAATACACATACCGTCACAATGTTCCAGATGCAGCTCTCTTGTCTTACGGCAGTGACTTGTCATTCAAGCACTCGCAAGTCAGCACAGCCATCATAACAAAAGCGGCTTACTACGAGTGTATAAAGTACAAAGTGAAGCGCGGTCCGAAGCAACAAGACGAATCGTAAATTATACACTCTCTCTGCGCGGCCCACATACGCTCTTGGCATGCCGGCCGCCAAATGCAACACCGGGCCGAGCCGGGGGAAAGCTGCCGTACCACATGACCTCATCTTTCCCCTATGTAACTACGCGCGCCCTCGTCCACCTGCCGACCCCGCCAAGGGCCTCTGCAACTATGCTGTAACTTATACCTCCCGCTTCCCGATCGCCTCCCTTCATCGCTGCATGATTATCCTCGTACATTTGCCAGCCCGCAGTCGCCAGAATGCCGGACCAAATCCTCGATGACATCTCGCACCGTCGCTATAACCCCCTGACCGACAGCTGGCTCCTGGTTTCCCCCCATCGGACCAAGCGGCCCTGGCAGTGAGTCCCCGACATGGTTCGCGATGGGCGCAAGACATTGCACCGTATTTACCAGAATTTGCTTCCAGAGGCGCGCAAGAAGCTGCCGTGCCCAACTCGCTTCCCGAATACGACCCAAAGGCAAGTCCTCATGCCCAGGGCGCTGACCTCGAACTGACTTGGGACCCAGTGCTATCTCTGCCCGGGAAACTCCAGGGCCGCCGGAGACAAGAACCCCGTCTACGAAAAGACGTTTGCCTTTGTCAACGACTACAGTGCCGTCAAGGAGCAGCAGCCCGATTACGAGGTCCGGCCGGCCTTGGCAGACGGTATCATCATCGTGAGAGGCCTCCGTCTGCTGCCCGCTAACGGTTCCTGCAGATGTCGAATCGCTCCTGCTCCGCGCCGAGGGCGTCAAAGGCGTTTGCTACGTTCTCACATTTTCCCCCAAGCACCACCTGACCCTGGCCGACATGCCAGGAGCCGACATCTTGCCCGTGATTGAGCACTGGACCCGCATCTACGCCAATCACCTCTCGGCCTCGAACCCGCTGTCACGGCTCGTCGAGGACCTTCAACTGTCTATACTCAAAGACGCCTCACCCGTTCCCCGCGACGAGTACCGATACATGCAAATCTTTGAGAACAAGGGCGCGGCAATGGGATGCTCCAACCCGCATCCTCACTGCCAGGTTTGGACGACGTCGAGCATGCCCGAGGAGCCGGGCAAGGAGCTCGTGCAAATGACAAAGTACCGCACCCAGCACGGGGGCCGACACTTGCTCGGAGACTACGTCAAGCTCGAGTTGGAAAAGGGCGAGCGCGTGCTCTGGCAAAACGACGGATTCGTCGTCGTATGCCCGTGGTGGGCCGTGTGGCCGTTTGAAGTCCTCGTCCTGCCCAAGAGGCACATTCGCTCTCTCGTCGACTTTCGGCCCCAAGAGCGCCTCCAGCTCGCAGAGTCTATTCAGGAGGTGACGCGGAGATATGACAATCTGTTTGAGTGCAGCTTTCCATACAGCTCTGGCATCCACCAAGCGCCACTCAAGGGCACCGACGAGGAGATTGAGAATGCCTATTTCCACATGCACTTTTACCCGCCCCTCCTGCGGTCCGCCACCGTCAAGAAGTTCCTCGTCGGATTCGAGCTCATGGCCGAGCCGCAGCGGGATATTACTCCCGAGCAGGCCACGGCTCGTCTGCGCAAGTGCGGTGGGGAGCTGTATCGGAACAACCTGAGACAGTCATAGAGCCAGAAAATTCCGTCATCATTAGAGCCCTGACCCTCGACCTTGCATGCAGCGGCGATGTGCTCGGGCACTGGCTCTCCTTGTCCATCAATTGATCTCGACGTAGTATTCGCGGACCATGGGCATCCAGATGAGGGCGCAGGTAGCCAGCGTAAAGGGGAAGACTTGCGGCAACCCAAAGTTCATGCTCCTGTACACAAAGAGCTCGCTGGCAAAGTGGCCGAGAGCCACGACGTAGGTCCAGATGGCAATGTTGTAGACGGGGCCGAGATGAAGGTGGTAGGCGGCATAGCAGCGGACTATGCTGGTGATGAGGGTCCAAGTGCCAAAAAGGCGCCCCGCCAGCGGCGTCATCTGGTCCACAGCCTTGGCGTCGTTCTGGTTCGGAGCCGCGACGAGCTTGTCGACCGAGTCCTCGGGGTTGAAGGTGGCCGACGCGGGCGGCAGTCGGGCGTTTCGCACAAAGCGGGCATTGTAGACGCGACGCGAGAAATGCAGCGTCTTGTAGGTCTGGATCGAGTTGCCAATCGAGATAATGGACAGCTATCGAGACAAGAACCATGTAATCAGTAAAAGAGTAGAGGAGAAGCGTGTGACGCTTAATTTTAGTAGCCGAGGCCGTGGGTATGACACGTACGACGAGCATGTAGTACGGCAAGACGCCCTTTGCGGGCGGGAGGAGGGACTTGACGAAATCCATTGCGGCTGGCGCGGCAGAGGACATGGAGAAGAACGGTTGACGAAAAGGCTTCAGAGGGCTTGGCGGGTCGACTAGTCCATGGCCCGTTGACGAGCGTCGTCACGAAGCGCGTTCCCTTGATGGCTGGTGTTTGTTGAGAGGAAACCTGGGGAGAAACTGGCGGCGCTCGAACCTCATGGCTGGGGCCCACAATTTCGCGGGAGCTCCCCTGAGATGCGAAGTGGGGTGATGCAGGTACCGGTAAACGACACAAAGTACCTAGAGGTACCTCGGCTTGAGTTCCGGATTTCGGTCGAATCCTCTCCTCTACTTAATGTGAGTCGTTGATGGCATTATCATTCTACAAAATGCGATCTCATCACTCAGGCCGTCTTCCCCCTAGTCCCATCTGGTCGTCCCTTGTCCGGCTTGGGTCCTTTGCAGAGAGTTAGCCTACAAACACAGTATCCATGTCTCGTTATACGAATAGAGCAAGGGGTTTACTTAGCAGCGTGTTGGTCTTGGCCTCCAGCAGAAGCGTAACGAGGGCGAGGTTTTTATTCTGGGTCGCTTGTCAAAGTGTCGCTTGCCAAAGTGCCGAATGGCCGTTGAGATCTCCTGTTCCAGGCCACTTTCCGCCGTCCATGTGAACGGCGTCTTGTCCGCCGGTGAATATGCCTCCAGCGACTAACCTTTAGAAGCCAGTTCTGTGCTGAACACGGCCAGGTTCGACGTCTTGGAAGCTGACTTCATCTTGGACTTAAGTACGGGACAAGGTGGCGTACTTGGGCACTCGGTCGTACGGAAACCCTTGAATCTCCAAGACTCCTGCCCTGAGTAGCCGCATGTCTAGAGGCGGAGCGCACGATCCGAAAGCCGACGGTAGAGCCCGAGGACACAAGCCGGGCATAGACGGAACCGACAGTGAAAGAACACTGGCTCGGTGTTCAGCTATTACTGGTCAACCATCACGGACTCACGGGAGCCGACATTGAATCTTGAAAGCACAGCAGTTTGACACTGCCAATCATTACCTCTTGCCTTGCCCTCGAGTATTTGGGAAGTGCCTCTCCTCAACAGCAATGGCCATCCTTTTCTTCTTTTTACGCCGAGGCATACCAATGCTTCCTGCTGCCGGGCTTCTCGGTTTGTAGCCATTTCTCGTCAGGTAGCTTCACGCCAGCGCATGCCGAATATTTCGAGCCTCTGATGAACAACTTATCTAGGTGGCTAGTCAGGGAGTGACAAACACTGGGTAATCAAATCTTTCAAAGGAACAAGCAAATTAAAATATCCATGTCGCTACTCGTAAATCATATATTTTGTACAACAATGCCATCTCTTGCGTGTTCCGTTGAGACGGCTTCTGGATAAGGTAGCAATGTTCGCACCCCGGTAGACTGCATTAGCTAAGCTTCCGCTTCCTCCAACCCTCAAATCTCGCGAGCTTCCGACCCTTTTCCCCAATTTCAGAGCGCCGCGCTTTTGCACCCCGGAAAACCCATCGCTGTCTCGCAAAGAGCTGCCTTGAAGTCTCCAGTCATGGATCAAGTGCAACATTACCTCCGGCAGCTTCCTCCCGTGCCGCAGTCTGTTCAATGGGGTCTGGCCGGGATTGGCGCGCTCTGCGTCGGCGCCAAGCTGATTAGCTACTTGCGACTTGTTCTGAGTGCCTTTGTCTTTAGCGGCATCAATGTGCGATTCACCCCTTGAGCGTTGACCTTGGCCACCGCTGATGATTGTTACAGCTGCGCAAATATGGAAAAGTCGGATCCTGGGCCATCGTCACCGGCGCTTCGGACGGCCTCGGCAAGGAATATGCAACCCAGCTCGCGGCCAAGGGCTTCAACGTCGTCCTCGTCTCTCGGACCCAAGCGAAGCTCGAAACGCTTGCCAAAGACCTCGAGCAAAAATATTCCGGAAAGGGTTTACAGGTCAAGACGTTGGCCATGGACTTTGCCAAGAACGACGACGGCGACTACCAACGACTCGCCGACCTCATCCGTGGCCTCGACATCGCCATCCTCGTCAACAACGTCGGCCAGAGCCACAGCATCCCCGTTCCCTTCCTCGAGACTGACAAGGAGGAGTTGGAGAATATCATAAACATCAATTGCATCGCCACCCTAAGAGTCACTCAAGTTGTCGCCCCTCTGCTCAAGGCGCGCAAGCACGGATTGATCCTCACAATGGGCTCCTTTGCTGGTTGGACGCCTACGCCTTATCTGGCGACGTACTCCGGTAGCAAGGCCTTTTTGCAGCAGTGGAGTAGTGCGCTGGCGTCTGAGCTCGCTGATGACCACATCGACGTCTACCTCGTCCTAAGCCACCTCGTCACTACTGCCATGAGCAAGATTCGCCGCCCGACGCTGCTCGTTCCCCCGGCTCGAAGCTTTGTCAAGTCGGCGTTGGCAAAGGTTGGGCTTGGCGGTTACCAGGCTGCGCCGTACACGTACACGCCCTGGTGGAGCCACTCTTTCATGCTGTGGCTTATTGAGAACGTGCCTGGCGTCAACAGTCCAGTCACGATTTGGCAAAACAAAAAGATGCACATTGATATTCGCAAGAGGGCTCTTCGGAAGCGAGAGAGAGAGGCCAAGAAGCAATAAAGCCGGGGGAAGGGCATGAAAGTCAGGAAAGTACCCGGACTATTCGTCAGTTGTTCATGATGACTAGGAGGTGGTTCAACGATGCACGAGGGCATGAGGATTAAAGTGTTGCAGCTTGCGCCTTGTCTGCGTGAAGAGAGCTTGCGGAATCAGCGGGAGCATGCAGCGTTCCCGAGTGAATGTCCACGTTGATAGGGGGGGGTCTAAGTACGTTAATTCTTGCAAAATAAAATCATGAAACTTGTCCACTTTGTAATCAATGGAGCTGAATATTCCCTCCCGTGGTCGAGCTGCCGAGCACGAGGCCAGAGGCACCCTGAGGTGCAGCTTGAATAGGGGCAAAAAAGAAAAGACGAACAAAAATAGCTGGCGGCCTGGTACCTCTTTGGCTGGCCTGATGCAGGCATGCAGCCCACCAGCTGCAGAACCCCACCCTTGCGCCCGCCAAGTTTGCAGTCGTCCTCGGTCGAGCCAATGAGTCAAAAAAGATCCGACAATCGCAACTCTTGAGCTGATTCCATTCGGTTGCGGCTGTTTTCCGAGGCATGCTGTTTGGACTCGGCACGAGTCGTCAGCTGATTCGCATCGCACGTCCGAGCTCTTTCCTGCGTCTCTCGCCTGTCTGCCTTCGAACCTGGCCTCATCAAATCTCGACACGACCGTATTCTGCTTTTGCGCACGACATCGACGACATGGCAGGCCCCGATGGCAAAGAGGGCAAATCGTCCCGTGGTGGAGTCACACTCAAGACTCCCAAGGGCACTCGTGACTGGAGCGGCGCTGATATGCTGCTGCGGGACGAGGTTTTGTACGTCGTGCCTGGTCAACGACGGACGGCTTCCAACATCATTGTCTGACACCATCTACAGCAAAAAAATCACCGACGTCTTCAAGCGCCACGCCGCTACTCCCTTAGATACCCCCGTCTTTGAGCTCAAGGAGATTCTGGCAGGCAGTGCGTTGCCCTCGTCTCGAAGTCGAATCGTTGCGCTGACAAGATTACTTGCAGAATACGGCGAGGACGCGCGCCTAATCTACGACCTCCAGGACCAAGGAGGCGAGCTCTGCTCCCTGCGATATGACTTGACGGTGCCATTCGCTCGGTGGCTGGCCATGAACAACATTCAGCAGGTGAAACGATATCACATCGCCAAGGTCTACCGCCGCGACCAGCCTGCCATTGCCCGTGGCCGACTTCGCGAGTTCCACCAATGCGACTTTGATATCGCGGGTACCTTTGACCCTATGATCCCCGACTCAGAGACCCTGCGCGTGGCTGTTGAGGTCTTTGAGGCTTTGGAGCTGGACATCACCATCAAGCTCAACCACCGGAAAATCCTCGATGGCACGTTTGCCGTGGCCGGTGTCCCCGACGACAAGCTTCGCTCCATCAGCTCCGCCGTCGATAAATTGGACAAGATGTCCTGGGAAGACGTCAAGAAAGAGATGGTTGAAGAAAAGGGCCTTGCTGAAGACGTCGCAGACCGAATAGGCCAATACGTCCGTCACAGCGGTACTGTTACGGAGATGGTCGAATTCCTCAAGTCTAACGCGGAGCTCAGTGCAAACGCAGACATCAAGGCTGGTATTGAGGACATGACACTTCTGGGCTCCTATCTTCAAGCCCTCGGTATCCTTGACAAAATCTCCTTCGATCTGTCTCTAGCCCGTGGCCTGGACTACTACACTGGCCTGATTTACGAGGTCATCAACAACCCTCCCAAGCCAGATGGAAAGGACGGCAAGAAGAGCAAGAAGGACGACCCGGCGAGCCAAGTTGGCACCATTGCCGCCGGCGGGCGCTACGATAACTTGGTGGGCATGTATGGCAAGAAGACGATTCCTTGTGTAGGCATTTCGTTCGGCGTCGACCGCATCTTCACCATCCTCAAGGCGCGACGCGAAAAGGAAAACGCCAAGAATAGCGAGACGGACGTGTACGTCATGGCCTTTGGCGGCTCAGGGTTTGACGGCTTGCTCCTCCAGCGCATGGACGTTGCCCGCAGGCTATGGGATGCAGGAATCCGTGCCGAATTTGCGCCCAAAGTTAAGCCTAAGCTGCCGCAACAGTTCAAGGCCGCCGAGGACGTGCCACTGGGAGTCATCCTGGGTCAGGACGAAATGGCTGCCGGTCAGGTGCGGTTGAAGAGGTTGGGCCAGGGCGATGACAAGTCGGGCGAACAGGACCGAGGCATGCTGGTGAGCCTCGACGACCTGATCGAGGAAGTCAAGAAGCTTCTTTTGTAGAGTTTTTGGAGGTCAGATGCAAGGGCAAAGGACGTGTATAGACGTGGGCCTGAGGCAACTGTGGGCGTTTGCGTGAAGCACGAAGTCGTGTATAAACTTGCCTGAATGCTTCCCTCGCGTCCAACTTTGAACCTCCATTGACGTTGTTCAAGCGAAATGAATGAAGCCAGATTCAGAACATTCATTGCCTCTGCTCAATATCTGAATTGTGACAAAAGATAGCACAATAGACTGGGCGCATTGGCCCGTTAAGCGCGACAAACGTCGTGTCCCAATCGGGATTAGCGCGGCGCAAAAAACCGAGCTGTGCCAGCCTCTCAGCTTGCTTGCACATCGCTTTCCGAAATCGAGTGTTGCATCAACACCAAATACTTTTTCTTCCTTTCGGCACGCGATCCCCTCGCCGCACCAAAGCCCGAAACGAACCGTGCTGAGAGAGGGACTGACGCGCTAGAGTCACGTCGGCCATTGGGCACGGTGCTGCCGCCGAGCGCGCTCCGATCAGCGAGATTGCGCCTTGCTTTCATGATCCGACACCGCGCGCTTCTCCTTCATCCAGCTCGGGACCGGTGAAGAAGCCCTCTGCCGCTGGTCCAACGCGGGGCCCAGACAGTCTTCCGAGATGGCGTTTCCCCCGACCACGCCGGTGCGGCCGCTGCCCGGCGCGTTCCTCAACACGCCAGCCGTGGCCTCGAGGTTTCAGTCGGCCAACGAGCCCGCGCGACGACAGCTCTTCCCCATCGCCGAGGGCGGACAGTCGCTCGCGAGCAACCAAAACCAAGGCTCCACGGCCTCGGGAGCTTCCGGCAACATGCTGGCCAAGACGGCGGCTCCGGCGTCTGGAGCTGTCTCTGGCCAGCCAGAGGCTGGCTTGGTAGCCACGGCGCCGCTCCCCGCGCCGCGTGCTGAGAACATTCCGCCGGTGGTCAAGGCTGCCAAGGCCATCAATGCCTTTCTGCAGCTCGACGAGAACTTTCCCGACCTGGACTCCTACTGCCGGCGTAAGAACCCCAGCTCTCACCCCTGGAAGGGGGCCATCTGCTAACAAGGCTCGTAGAAGGTGCTTCTTCGGACTATGAGCTGCCGAGTCCCGACTCTCCTTGGACGCCCTTTCACAAGACGCAAATGTATCCGATCCCGAACCAAGTCTTTGACCACTACAACGCGGGCGAGCTGCAGACGCTCATGGGTCTCTTTGCCGAAATCAACCATGCTTGGGTAGTCATCGACAACTCGCTCTTCCTCTGGGACTACACGCACCCGGACCCCGAGCTCATTGGCTTCGAGGACCAGCCTCATACCATCCACGCCGTGGGTCTGGTGCCTCCGAAGCCTGGAATCTTTGTCAACACCATAACGCACATCCTCGCTGTCGCGACGTCGTCGGAAATGATTCTCCTGGGCGTGTCTGCAACCCCTACGGCCTCTGGCACGAAGTCAGTCGCATTATATCAGACCAAGATGAACCTTCCCTTGCGTGGCTCAGATGTGCGCGTCATTTCTGGCTCTGCCGACGGCCGCATCTTCTTTGGCGGTAGTAGCGACATCGATATCAGCGAGCTCTACTACCAGTCAGAAGAGAAGTGGTTCTCGAATCGGTGCGGCAAAATCAACCACACCAACCCCGGTTGGTCGTCCGTCGTGACCTTGCAGTCTGGCTTCTGGTCCCACAAGTCTCCTGAGCATCTGGTGGACATTGTCATTGATGACACGCGCAAGCTCGTATATACGCTGTCGAATAAGTCGACGATTCGCACATATCACATGGAAGCTCCAGATCGCCTGAACAAGGTTATCGAGAAGGAAAAGGTTCATTGCTTGCGTGATATCGCACACATGATCACCCAGTCGAAGCTCTTGACGGATCGCATGAACATCATCTCCATCAGCCCCATTTCGAAGCAAGAGGCTTCGAAGCTGCACCTTATGGCCCTGACCGACACTGGATGTCGATTATTCTTCAGCGCAACCAGCGCCTCCTCTTATTTGTACGGATCGCAGTCCAACATGGCACCCCAGAGCATGCAAGTCCAGTTCATCAAATTTCCTCCGAGCAACAACCCTCGTCGGACCGCCCAGTTTGCCTCTTCGGGGGGCGCGGGCACCGAATTAGTCGTCGATTTGGACTCGACGATGCTTCTATCGAGTAGGCAAGGCGCCCGCTTCGCACCGGGATACTTTCTCGATTTCGTGAGCAGCGGAGATAACGCCAACGCCGACACTATCTTCATTTCTGGGCCAGAGTCGGGAAGGATAAAGCGGACTTCACCCACGACACCGTTGCGATACTTTGAACAGGCCAGCTGGATCGATATCGGAAGTCGCGCCGAAGCCGTGGGATTAATCACCAAGCCATTTGCCGCTGCTTCTCAGCCTCTTGGCTTCGGTAACGAGCTGGCAGTACAGTTTGACGATCCACCCAGCGAATTCGCCGTCCTCACCAACACTGGAGTCCATGTCATTCGGCGGCGAAGGCTTGTCGACACCTTTGCAGCCGCAATCAGAGATGCGCCTGGAGACGAAGCTCTCGATACCATTACACGCCGACTGATTCAACTCTACGGTCGCGTGGAGACTGTTTCGACAGCTTTGGCGGTTGCGTGTGGTCATGGGGGCGACGGTCGGCCAGGCGCGGCGAGAGCGATTGACCAAGCAACCGAGGATCGCGCCAGAGGTCTCTTCGTCGACTTTGGCGGGCAGCCCACCATCACTGAGACGGATGGCACGTCGCTGACGACCGACTCGGTGCGGCTCTCGTCGCGGCACGATGCATTAGCCCTCTATCTGTCGCGTCTCATTCGCAAGCTCTGGAAGGCACCAGTCATTAGATCAGGCGTCTCGCCTGCGGGTGGAATCGCCATTGACTCCGCTCTGCCGCTTTCCAAGCTTGTCGCGACGCAAGAAAACCTCGAGCGCCTGCGGAAATTCATCGAGTCAAACCGGGGTCTCATTCAAGGGATGTCTGGCCCGTCGGACTTGCAGCGGGTTGCCAGCAGGCAGGAGGAGGTGGCCTTGCAAGCGGAACACCAGGCACTTCACGCGCTGCAAAAGTTGATGGAGAGCATTTCCGAGGGCATCTCATTTGTGCTCATGCTCTTTGACGAGCGCGCGACCGACATATACGCTCGGTTGGATGACGCGTCACGGCAGCAGCTCAAGGAGCTCACGTACGAGAAACTCTTTTCACAAGCAGACGGCAAGGACCTCGCCAAGCTGCTCGTCAAGGCCATTGTGAACCGCAACATTGAGAGCGGCTCCAACGTGGAGACGGTGGCAGACGCCCTGCGACGGAGGTGCGGCAGCTTCTGCAGCCCAGACGATGTTGTCATCTTCAAAGCACAGGAGCAATTGAAGAGAGCATCGGAGCAGCCACCCAACACCAATCTGTCGCGAACATTGTTGCACGAGAGCTTGAAGCTATTCGAAAAAGTGGCTGGCAGTCTCACATTCGCGAATCTGCAGACTGCCGTTATCCAATACGTCGAGCTCAAGTATTATGCCGGAGCCATACAGCTCTGTCTTGTGGTCGCCCGCGAGAGAGACAGGGGCAACACGGCGCTCATGTGGGTCAATGACGGCAAGCCTGCCAACGACTCGCGAGCCGGCGCCTTCAACGAGAGACGGCGATGCTACGACTTGATTCACGACGTGCTGCATCACCTCGACGCCGCGACGAGCAAGGAGCCCGAGTACGTTGACGGCAAGTTGTCGTTGATTGCGACCAAGAGGCAGGAGGCGTACGCCGTGGTCAACGGCGCTGACGATGAGGTCTTTCACTTTGACTTGTACGAATGGTATATTCAGCAGGGCTGGACAGATCGGATCCTGGCCATTGAGTCGCCCCATGTTATTACATTCTTGCAACGCTTGGCGACTACGAGTGCAGAACATGCCGACCTGCTCTGCCGCTTCTACACCAACCGAAGTCGTTTCTTTGACGCGGCCGAGGTTCAGGCGGATCTGGCCAATTCGGATTTCGCCCTTGGCATCAAGGATCGGATCAAGCTCCTCAGCTTGGCCAAAGCCAACGCCAGTGTGGTCACGGTTGGAGTCAGTCGACAACAGCAGCAAATGCTGAATCACGCAGTGAGCGAGCAGCTCGAGGTGGCCAATATCCAAGATGATCTCTTGGGACGGCTGAGGGTGGACGAACGCATCAACCCGGATAGAAAGGTCGAGATTGAGGAGTCCCTGGATGGCAAGATTCTGGATCTCTCCGAGGCAAGCTGCACCGCATACGGCCGCTTATTGATACCGTCGCTAACGCACTCGGCAGCTCTTTAACCAGTTTGCGGACAATGCCGGCTACTACGACGTCTGTCTCCTCATCTACCACACGGCAAACTACCGCAATCCCACGACGATTGCAGGCACGTGGACCAACCTCATTCAGCAGACGCACGATGAGATCATGTCGAGGCACGAACAGCTGGAGCCCGGGATGCCATCACCGCCCTTGCCGTACGAGGCGGTGACGAGCAAGATTCAAAACATTGCGCACTTTACGTCGCTCGACAGCTTTGCCTTTCCCATTCAGACGCTGCTGCCCGAGCTGTGCCGGTACTCTGTGGCGTATCAGCAAGACGCGACGATTGGGGCGGACCCGACGTGGCCCGTTCAGCTTTTCCTGGCGCTGGGCGTATCGCACGACATGATTGTGCGAGTACTGGAAGACATTTTTGACACGCAAGACTACGGATTCAGCGGCATGGCGCGCAACCGCATCATTGAGATGATTGCCTACGTCGTTAACAGCTGGGTGGGCGAGGTGCGGCGGCGGGGCGGATCCGGCAAGGGCGGGTCTATCGGGCCCTCGGTCGGAGAGCTCCTGGCGAGATGCGAGGCTGCGCTGCCGCCGCCGGGCCAAGGGGCCAACAACGGAGGAGCGGATCTGGCGGACGTGCGACGGGTGGTGCGAACGCTGCGGCGAGAAGTGTCTGGACTGTTGGAGAGAGTGCCCACGGGAAGCCTGCGGTTCATGTGAGGACGGAGGAGCAGCTGCGAGAACGACATTTGACGGAGGCGCCACCGGGTCTGGTTCCTTTTTTTTTCCGTCTCTTTTTTTTATCAGGACGTTGCATGTAGCATAGTTGCTTAGAGCTGCCTGTGGGCCATTGGATGGTCAAGAATGCAAAAGAACAAGACGAGGCGTACGCGGATGCCGTTGCCAAAGCGTCTGCAATCTTTTGCGTACATGGCATGTTAAATGTGTTGGTCTACAACTATAAGCCAGCTCGGGATGGGAGAATAAAGTCATTGATTTGTGTATCACGACGGATGAGTTTGCCGCTTCGCCAGGGGAACATGTGGGCATTGCGAGGCCGGGGCGGCGACTTTTCGGATACATGGCGGAACGGGTTCGGGACGGATGAGCAGGTTTCGGGGCTCTAGCGGCCATGGCGACTTTGAGCAGCTTCCGCCGCGATGGCCCTAAAGGTCGGAAATTTTGGAGCATCGGAAACTTTTTGCTGGGTTTGGGGGACGCGTTGAGGGGTGCGAAAATGTCCGACGAGGATATAAGAATGTACGTCGTCGCCGGGGCCGAGGCTGGTCATGCTGTCAAGGCACCATACATCTGACCAAGCCGCGACTGTGGAATTACTCGAGAGTGCGAGGCAAACACGCAGTGACAAGGACAAACCTTGACCATGACAATGCAAAGGCAAGTGAGCCTGGGCGAGGCGGCGGCGAAGCTGTCGGAGCACTTTGCGCGGGCAGGAGAGGAGACGACGGCGCCGGAGCGGGAACTGATTCTCGGGGCCAAGCGGATGCTACGGCTGCTGGCGGCGCCGCTGGTGGAACAAATGGGCCTGGTGAAGAACGGGCACGGGATGGCGGAGGAGGATAAGGAAGAGGGAGAGGAGGAGGAGGAGGAGGGAGAGCCGGTAGAGCTGCTGGACTCGGCGTGCGGGACGGGCGTGGTGACGCAAGAGGTGCAGGCGACGCACTCGGCGGGCCGACGGGCGCGGAGCCGGTTCGTGTGCGCGGATGCCTCGGCGGCCATGGTGGAGCTGGTGCGCAAGAGGGCGGCGGCCGAGGGATGGGCCAATGTGGAGGCGCGAGTCGCCGACGCCCGGGTACGTGTGAAGCATCGAGGCATCCTGGAGGCATACCATTTTTTAAGAAGAGAAGAAAACTGACAGAGAGCAGGACACCAAGCTGCCCGGGGCGTCATTCACGCACGCGGCCGTGGCGCTGGGCCTGCACCTAATCACCCGGCCGGACGCGGTGGTGGGCGAGTGCTGGCGGGTGCTCCGGGCCGGGGGCGTGTTCGGGGCGACGACGTTCCCGCGCAGCAACGGGCGGCTGTTCTGGTACCCGGACCTGCGCGGGGCGCTGGCGGGGCTGCCCTTTGCGGCGCCCGCGCTGCCGG